>CM053037.1:53780881-53965881 GCA_028564925.1 Lithobates sylvaticus
GCTATTGCTCCCAGGGACACCCAAGAAGGGAGCGTTATTCCTGTTATTCCTCCCATGAACACCAATAATGGGGCGCTATTGCTCCCAGGGACACCAATGATGGGGCGCTATTGCTCCCGGGGTCACCAATGACGGGGCTTTATTCCCCTCATGAACACCAATGACGTGGCACTATTGCTCCCATGGACACCAATGCCAGGGCGTTATTCCTCCGGGGGACACCAATGCCAAGGCGTTATTCCTCCCGGGAAAACCAATGCCGGGGCGTTATTCCTCCCGGGAAAACCAATGCCGGGGCGTTATTCCTCCCGGGGACACCAATGCCGGGGCGTTATTCCTCCCGGGGACACCAATGCCGGGGCGTTATTCCTCCCGGGGACACCAATGCCGGGGCGTTATTCCTCCCGGGGACACCAATGCCGGGCGCTATTTCTTCCATGGACACCAATGATGGGGCACTACCCCCCCCCCCTCAGAAACACCAATGGGGCACTATTCCCCCCTCCCAGGAACACCAATGGGGCACTATACCCCCTCCCCCTTCCAGGAACACCAATGGGGCACTATGACTATTCCCCCCTCCCTCCCAGGAAAACCAATGATGGGGCACTTCCCCTCCCCAGGAATACTTAGTTGGGGCACTGGTCAGTGAATGTTGTACTGTGTATGTATGCATGTTTTTACTGTGTAGTGTATTGTACTGTATATAGCCGCTACCTTTTTACAATGTGCAGCTCGGCAGCTCAGCTCTTCTCACAGCTTGGCTCTCCTCACAGCTTCTCGCCCTCGCCTCTGTTCCATCAAGGTAGCAGCGGGCGGGGCTGAGAAGATCTGTGGGAATGACGTCAGCGAGGAGGAGAAGCACGTCCACGCTGCTGCACGTCCGATTTTTTTCACGGACGGACAGGAGGAAGGTGCCGACCAACGAATCGATAATGAAAAAATCGTTGACAACGATTTTCATTATCGATTATCATCGATAATATTGATTAATCGTTTCAGCCATACTTACCTGAGCCCTGGAATTTCACCCGGCAGAGATGCGCTCTTCCTCTGCCCGGGGTTCTCAGCTCTTGATTGGATAGATTGATAGCAGAGCAGCCATTGGCTCCCACTGCTGTCAATCAAATCCAATGATGTGGTGCAGGGGGGGGGGGGCCCAAGTGCAGCATTCGTGTCTATGGACGCAAATGCTGGACTCGGGAGCTCGTCCGCAAGGTAACCCCCTGGGAGAGCGCTTCTCCTAGGGGGGTTATCTGATGCGGGGAGTAGCCGCGAGAGCCGCCGTGGGACACCAGAATGATGTTTGGGGCCACTCTGTGCAAAACGAGCTGCACAGTGGAGGTAAGTACGATATGTTTGTTATTAAAAAAAAAAAACAATCCTTCACAATCACTTTAAGAGGGCTGTGCTAGAAGGGAGCATTTGTCTTTTAGACACATGCCCCTTCTATGACACTGCAGTGAGAGGCGTGCCTCCACTGCAGCATTTTTATTGGACAGCTGAGGCTAATGGTATATTACCATTGGTCCAAGACTCCAAGCTGTCCATTGAGCTCAGCGCCTCTGACAAGAAGTGAGGAGAGGCACTGTGGGCTCATCCTCTCAGTCTGCTGCAAACAGAGTGTGTCAGCTTGTAATTACACTGGCCGCTCTGTATGTAGCTTCTGACAGGCTGCGCAAGGAGCCCCGTATCTCCGGGACCATAGGTCCTAGGAGCCCTAAATTTTTAGCAATGGTGGGGTAGGACTTAGGTTTAGGACTGAGCTATGACCCTCAAAGCTCTTTTTTTTTTTGTATTGTTAATGTATTGTTATGGCAGGTGAGGCTCTGACACGCACATGAACGTAAATGGCATCCCAGTCTTAGTCTGTAGGGTTCAATATTGAGTTGGCCCTCCCTTTGCAGCTATAACAGCTTCAACTCTTCTGGGACGGCTGTACACAAGGTTTAGGAGTGTCTATGGGAATATTTGATCATTCTTCCAGAAGAGGGATTTGTGAGGTCAGGCACAGTGATTATGGCTGAAACTAGTCTGCTGCTGACTGTAAAAAAAAAAAAAAAACATTTCATTTAGTACTCTTTGCCTGATTTGGAAGGCAAAGAGATTTACTAAATGAAATGGGTGTAGAACCGCTTTAAATTCTAAAGCGACAGACACACCCAACCCACTGTGGCTGATTATATAATTCAGTTGTATTACTTACCCTCATGGGATGAATATCCGCATATGGAGGCTTCCCTTCAGCCATTTCAATGGCAGTTATACCAAGTGACCAAATATCTGCAACACAATTATATCCGATCTCCTGGATCACCTCTGGAGCCATCCAAAACGGAGTGCCGATTACGGTGTTTCTTTTCGCCATAGTGTCCTGAAGGAAAGGAAAATGGAGATTTACACTTAACGCAGCTCTTACCAGAAAATAAACGTCATCTAGGTCTGGGGTTCTCAATCTTTTTGAGACCAAGGTCTTAACAATTCTTACAAACCCTTCCATGCCCCAACAGTAAGAAATAAAGTTTATACTTACACAAAAAAGTTTGGGATTGCAAAACATTTCAATGAAAGAAGTAAAATTCTGGAAATCTCTGGATGGGGCTGGATGTCACTGTTGGGGGACAGGGGCTGTGGATTGGGTTAAGAGACTCTGCAGCAGACCTGGTGGCCCTGTAGGGCAGTGGTCATCAACCCTGTCCTCAGGGCCTACTAAACAGGCCAGGTTTTATGTATTACCTTGGGGGAGATACAGACTAGAATACTGCAATCACTGAGCTGCAAATGATATCACCTGTGATGTATTTCAGTTATCTTGCAAACCTGGCCTGTTAGTGGGCCCTGAGGACAGGGTTGATGACCACTGCTGTAACGGATGAGGTTTCTGGAAGAAGCTTGGGGGCAATGTAGGACAATGTTGGAGGTTTTGCAGTAGGCTAGGAGGCACTATGGGAAGTGGGAGGGTACTCTAGGAGACTAATGCCTCGTACACACGAGCGGACTTTCCTGCGGGAATGTCCGCTGGACTGAAGTCCGCCCGTGTGTGGGCGCCGGCTGACTTTTTGGCGCCAAAAGTCCGGCCGAAAAAACGAGCGAGCGCCCCCCCCCCCCCCGACCCGTACCAGGCTGCGTGCCCTCAATATGTCCCCATGTTGATGAGGACAAGGGCCTCTTCCCGACAACCCTGGCCATTGGTTGTTGGGGTCTGCGGGCGGGGGGCTTATCGGAATCCGGTAGCCCCCTTTAATAAGGGGGCCCCCAGATACCGGCCCCCCACCCTATGTGAATGAGTAAGGGGTACGATGTACCTGTACCATTCACCTAAGGAAAAAAAGTGTAAATTAAAAAAAACACACAATTTTTTAAAATATTTTATTGCACAGCTCCAGGGGTCTTCTTCCGTCTTGGGGGTCTTCTCGCCGGACTCCTCCGCTCTTTTACCTAGCGGAGGAGCCCGTCTTTCTTCTTCGTCGTTGTCGTCTGGGGGTCTCGTTCCGCCTTCGGGGGTTCGCTCTTCTGTTCTTCTTGCCGCTGTCGCCGCCTGCTGCGTCCTCGTCTTCTTGTTCTTCTTCTTCCAATGTTGACTCGTCGCTCTCTCTGGCCGGAATGGCAGAGACACGCGGGACTGTGACATCATATGGGGGCGGGGTCACCATGTGACATGAGCATGTGACCCCGCCCCTTGTCCCTATATAAGTCACAACACCGCGTGTCTCTGCCATTCCGGCCAGAAAGAGCGACGAGTCAACATCGGAAAAAAAAAGAAGAAGAAGAGGAAGAAGAGGAAGAATACGACGCAGAAGGCGCAGACAGCGGCAAGAACAGAAGAGACCCCGGAAGACGGAACGAGACCCCCAGACGATGGCGCCGACAAAGAAGAAAGCTGGGCTCCTCCGCTAGGTAAAAGAGCTAGGTAAAAGAGCAGAAGATAGTGGAGGAGTCCGGCGAGAAGACCCCCCAAGACGGAAGAAGACCCCCGGAGCTGTGCAATAAAATATTTAAAAAAATGGTGTCGTTTTTTTATTTACACTTTTACACCTTAGGTGAATGGGTAGGGGTACATCGTACCCCATACTCATTCACATAGGGTGGGGGCCGGTATCTGGGGGCCCCCTTATCAAAGGGGGCTCCTGGATTCCGATAAGCCCCCCACCTGCAGACCCCGACAACCAATGGCCAGGGTTGTCTGGAAGAGGCCCTTGTCCTCATCAACATGGGGACAAGGTGCTTTGGGGTGGGGGGGCCGTAGGGCCCCCTATTCCCCAGGGCACCCCCCATGTTGAGGGCACGCGGCCTGGTACGGCTCAGGAGGGGGGGCACTCGCTCGTCCCCACCCCCTTTCCTGGCCGGCCAGGCTGCATGCTCGGATAAGGGTCTGAGATGGATGTAGGGGGGACCCCCACGCCGTTTTTTTCGGCGTAGGGATTCCCTTTAAATCCATGCCAGGTGATGGGGCTAGCGCAGCGGCATTCACTGCCTTAGCTAGTCCCGTCTACCTGCAGTTACGTTCTAAATGAACGGACTTTCCGACGTGTTTCGGCAAGCCCGTTCATTTCAAAAGTCCCGCAGACTTTTTCCCGCGGATTGTCTGCCGGAAAAGTCCGGGCGTGTGTGGGCAAGTCCACACGCTCGGAAAGTCCGGCGGACCTCCGCTGGAAAGTCCGGCGGTTTGTCTGCTGGACTAGGTCCGGCGGACAATCCCACCGGAAAGTCCGAGCGTGTGTATGCCGCATAAGAGATCTGCAGCTGGCTAGAGGCCGCAGCCCTGAAGTGGGCCACGATTTGAGGGAAAGGAGAACCACCGATCTAGATCAGTGGTCTTCAAACTGCCTCCCTTTGCATGCCTTTAACTGGCCTTTTGAGCACTGTTTCTAGGACTGATATGGGGCTTTGTTACTCCCACTGATATGAGACACTATTCCTTCCAGTGACACCAACAATGGGGCACTATTCCTTCCAGTGACACCAGCAATGGGGCACTATTCCTTCCAGTGACACCAACAATGGGGCACTATCCCTCTAACTAATACCAACAATGGACTAAATTTCCTCCCCCTACTGACCACCAAGTCTGAGATATTGCCTACACCCAATGACACTGGGGCATTTTCTACTCTTATTGGCCACAGCCTGGCCCTTCCTAAAGTCTGATTGACAGTAATCTGGCCCTTTGTTTATAAAGTCCCCTGATCTAGATGTTTCATTTTGTTAGAAGACATATCTGAATATATCTAACAGTCTTTGATCTCTTCGGTGACTTCCAAAGTATTGAGTGATCTGTGCTAATTAACAACAGCAGACTCCAGCTGCTTTCTTTTTTTTTTAATAATACTGACAATATTTTGGGATGACAACAGCAAAGTACAAACATAAAACAGAGTAAAACATAAGAACAGGTCAGTACATACTTCTAGCAAAGACTATATATGCTTATTTTGGCCCCTAGTAATCTGTTTATAGTTCCTCAACATCGTGCTTCTCGT
This sequence comes from Lithobates sylvaticus, assembly GCA_028564925.1. NCBI lineage: Eukaryota > Metazoa > Chordata > Amphibia > Anura > Ranidae > Lithobates > Lithobates sylvaticus. The sequence continues at coordinate 53,786,362 of CM053037.1, forward strand.
GGCAATTCAACTCATTTTATTGCTGATCTGTGTATAGCGAAACCGTTTTTTCATTATGGCTATGTGATCGGCAAAACTCCTATAAATTTTTTGTTCTGTTTGTGATTCATTCTTTAGTACTTAACTAGGGTGACAAAGATTTTTCTACAAAGAAAAGGGTAGTAGTATAGGGAGAGTATTGTCAGCCAAGGACAGGAAGTGTAATACAATAAAGGAAGCGTTAGGTGCACTGGATCCAAATGGGGGAAAAAATGTTTGATCTGAGTGTCACCGGAAAAAAATAAGCAAAGGATAAGAGCGCTGCTGGAGCCCCACCCTGCAAAATAAATAGGTGCCGGCCACCATCAAAACGTGGAACTAGGGTTGGAAGTTTAATTCAAATACTCTACAAAGCTTCCAAGCTCCAGGACCCATACTAGGATTTACTCATCTTGGAGAAAACTGAAATACCAGTTTTCTTCTAGTAAGAGACACATACCAGGTCCCTCCAACCTAAATGTGAAAATCCTGGGTGCCACCAAACTTTTATTACACTGTGACACAGTGCAGCAATGTAATAGCACCCACACACGTTTCACTGACCACAAATCAACCCACACATTTCTCCACTGACTACCACTGAACCCACACAGTTCTCCACTGACCACCACTGAACCCACACAGTTCTCCACTGACCACCACTGAACCCACACAGTTCTCCACTGACCACCACTGAACCCACACAGTTCTCCACTGACCACCACTGAACCCACACAGTTCTCCACTGACCATCACTGAACCCACACAGTTCTCCACTGACCACCAAAAAAACCCACACAGTTCTCCACTGACCACCACTGAACTCACACAGTTCTCCACTGACCACCACTGAACCCACACAGTTCTCCACTGACCACCACTGAACCCACAGTTCTCCACTGACCACCACTGAACCCACACATTTTACCACTGACCACCATTGAACCCACACATTTTACCACTGAACCCACACATCTCACCACCACTAAACCCACACATCTCACCACCACTAAACCCACACATCTCACCACCACTAAACCCACACATCTCACCACCACTAAACCCACACATCTCACCACCACTAAACCCACACATTTCTCCACTGGCCACCACTGAACCCACACATTTCTTCACCGACAGCCCCTATTACATAGATTAAAAGCAGATATAAAACAGTTTAAAAATTCAAAAACTAAGAAAAAAAAACTAAAACTAAACTAAAAATGGCTCAAATTATTGTAGTTTCAATGTATTAAATTTAATTATGAAAAGCACTTACGGTCAACTGACCAGCCACTCCAAAATCTGCCAGTTTAGCAATCCCCTCAGAACTTAGTAGTATGTTCCCGGCCTTGATGTCTCTGTGTATTTTTCGCATAAAATGAAGGTACTCCAATCCTTTCAGAGTTGACTGCAATATCGTCGCAATTTCATCTTCTTTCAACTGCAAGAGAAAATCAGCAATGTCACAGAATGGATGGGATAGGTTGTAAATGGTAACTTAAATCTTGGGGATTAATTCTGGGTCATCTTAAATTCTTTAAATGCATCGCCATCTAAAATGAATATATTTGTTATGGGATGAATCAATGTCTGCATTCTAGCTGGCTGTATTTATTGTAATGGTTCTCATGCCAAGGGAAGCAAGGTGAGGGAAGCAGCTTCAAGCCTCATTTTACCTTATTTTGTTTCCACTTCTGGTCATCTCTAGACATCTGTTGCTAAAGGTTTTCAACAAGACAACTGTTAAGAAAAGGGGGTACTGACGACATGGAGAGGAATCAAAAGGCTCAATATTTCAAGAAATGTCTCTCCTATTCATTAGCTGCAAATATAAGGCAGAAAGCATGTGTGGCCTTTGCATGATGAAGACCTTGGGGTGCAGGTCTGCAGAAGGTGGAAGGTGGGTACTCTTGCAACCAGTAGCACTCTTTACAATGGAATCCAGAAAGCCCTATATAGACTTTTGAAAGGTAGCTGGTACAGGAATCCTCTTAAATTGCCTGAGTCAAAGTACCCACCAAAGAACCTGAATTGCCAAACAACTGAAGGCTGCCATATGCCCCGTGTCTAAGGAGGTGTCACAGGTTAACTTTAATATGCCTGTACCAGCTGTAATAAGTTTCTGATGCAGGATTCCAACCTATAAAGACATGAGTTTGAAAATCCAGGTACAAGAAAATGCTGGCCTGAGAGCAGAGCCAAGAGCAGTCTAGCCATTTGACGACTCGTCCATAGTAAAAATACAGCATTACTTTGATGTTTGACGTTAAATACTGATGTTATGGCAACAACTAGCTGCCATACCACAGTATTCGCTTTCCGATAAAAAAGTGGTCCCGCGGGTGGATTTGGAGCGGGATCACTTAAAAGCGGTGGGAGGGGTGCCCCGGTTGTTCCTAGGCTTACCTGACCCATCAGTAAAGCCCAAGAACGATGTAGCCGTTAGCTGGGCAGGGAGCTTGGAGGACCGGAGTGACATCACTTCTGGTTCCCGGGCCTAAAAAACTTAAAACGTTTTTTTTTTTTTTGCTTTTAAAAGGTAAATGCTCTCTTTTTGACCCCAGATCTCTTAATAAAGAGGACCTGTTTTCCTTATTTCTATTACAAGGGATGTTTGCATTCCTTGTAATAGGAATAAAAGTGATTAAAAAAAATAAATAATAAAAATAAAAAAAAATAAAATAAAAAAGGGACAGCGTAAAAATAAAAAGTAAAATAAAAATAACTAAAAAAAAAATGTCAAGCGCCCCATTCCTCCGTGCTCACGCACAAAAGCGGAAGCATAAATAATTCGTGGTGAGGTATCGCCGCGATCATTAGACTAAGAACAATAATTCCAGCACAAGACCTCCCCTGTTTAGAGAAACAGGTTTCTGAAATTTTATTGAAGGAAATGCTGCATACAAAGAGCATACAGTTGTGCTCATAAGTTTACATACCCCGACAGAATTTATGATTTCTTGGTTATTTTTCAGTGAATATGATTGATAACACAAAAACTTTTCTTTCACTCATGGTTAGTGTTTAGCAGAAGCCAGTTTTTAACAATCAACTGTGTTTACTCTTTTTAAATCATAATGGCAACAGAAACTAACCAAATGACCCTGATCAAAAGTTACTGTGTATTGCCCCCTTTAAATTCAAAGACAGCTTAAAGTCTTTTGTGGTATTTGATGAGGCTCTTTATCTTCTCAGATGGTAAAGCTGTCCATTCCTCTTGGAAAAAAGCCTCCAGTTCCTGTAAATTATTGAGCTGTCTTGCATGAACTGCACATTTGAGATCTCCCCAGAGTGGTTCAATGATATTGAGGTCATAAGACTGAGATGGCCACTCCAGAACCTTCACTTTATTCTGCTGTAGCCAATGACAGGTCCACTTGGCCTTGTGTTTTGGATCATTGTCATGTTGGAATGTCCAAGTACGTCCCAAGCGCAGCTTCCTGGCTGATGAATGCAAAATGTTCGTCCAGTATTTTTTGATAACATACTGGATTCATCTTGCCTACAATTTTGACCAAATTTCCTGTGTCGTTGTAGCTTATACATCCCCAAAACATCAGCGATCCACCTCCATACCTATCATAATATGCCTTGTTGACTCCTCTCCAAATGTAGCTTTTATGGTTGTAGCCAAAAAGCTAAATTCTGGTCTCATCACTCCAAATGACTTTGTGCTAGAAGGTTTGAGGCTTGTCTCTGTGCTGTTTGGCGTATTGTAAGCGGGATACTTTGTGGCATTTGCGTAGTATGGCTTTCTTCTGGCGACTCGACCATGCAGCCCATCTTTCTTCAAGTGCCTCCTTATTTTGCATCTTGAAACAGCCACACCACATGTTTTCAGAGAGTCCTGTATTTCACCTGAAGTTATTTGTAGGTTTTTCTTTGCATACCGAACAATTTTCCTGGCAGTTGTGGATGAAATTCTACATGACCGTGGTTTGGTTTCAACAGAACCCCTCATTTTCCACTTCTTGATTAGAGTTTGAACACTGCTGATTGGCATTCTCAATTCCTTGGATATCTTTTTATATCCCTTTCCTGTTTTATACAGTTCAACTACCTTTTCCAGCAGATCCTTTGACAATTCTTTTGTTTTCCCCATGACTCAGAATCCAGAAGCGTCAGTGCAGCACTGGATGAAAGATGCAAGGGTCTGTCAGGAGTCCAGAAACTCATTGACCTTTTATATACACACACTAAATACAAGCAAACAGATCACAGGTGAGGATGGTTACCTTTAATAGCCATTCAAACCCCTTTGTGTCAAATTGTGTGCATGTTATCAGGCCAAAGTCACCAGGGTATGTAAACTTTTGATCAGGGTCTTTTGGGTAGTTTCTGTTGCCTTTATGATTTAAAAAGAGTAAACACAGTTGATTGATAATAAATGGCTTCAGCCAAACACTAACCATGAGAAAAAGTAAAGTTTTTGTGTTATCATTCATATTCTCTGAAAAGTGGCCAAGAAATCATAAATTCTGCCAGGGTATGGAAACGTATGAGCACAACTGTATATCACATGTTAACAATTGTATAACAACTTTAAGACAAAACCTGCCTTTTAAGTTTCTGTTGTAAAATTTTGTAAATAAGTCATTTTTCTCCTTCACTGATGTGTGCTGATGAGGCTGCACTGATGGGCACTGATGACATAGCACTAATATGCAGCACTGATGGGCATTGGTAGGTGGCACTGACATGCAGCACTAATAGGCGGCATGCAGCACTGATGTGCACTGAGGTGGAACTGATAGGCAGCACTGATAGGCGACACTGATGGGCACTGATAGGCGACACTGATGGGCACTAATTGGCAGCACTGAAAGGCAGCACTGCTGGGCACTGTTGGGGCTGCACGGATAATCAGCACCCAGATTATCTGTGCAGATCGTCCCTGTGAAAAAATGCTGCTGATCAGCTCTCCTCTCCTCACACACCGTCATGTCCCAGGGACAGAGCGCACCACTGATCGACGCGCAAGTGGGCCAAGAGTGGGACGCCGTCCTATTACAAAACGAAGAAAAATAAATACATTTTTTCTCAATTTTTTTTGTTTATTTAGCAAAAAAATAAAAAACCCAGTGGTGACAAAATACCACCAAAATAAAGCTCTATTTGTGTGAACAAAATTATAAAAATTTTGTTTGGGTACAGTGTTGCATGAAAGCGCAATTGTCATTCAAATTGCAACAGTGTGGAAAGTTGAAAACTTGCCTCGGCAGGAAGGGGGTAAAAGTGCCTGGTATTGAAGTGGTTTTAATGCAAGGGATGTATATGGCTACAGAACAGGAAGTCACAAGATCCCGATTATAAAAAAAAAAAAAAAGCATCAAAAAGTAGAAACTGCTTTAATATAGAAGATCAAACACAGACCTAAGGGTCTAAAAGCAATAGACCTTGCACCTGCCTGCCTGTGTAAAACAAGAAGTGAAACTCATAAATTATATTTACATTCTACGGTCTACATTCTAAGTACTTCCTCTTAGATTGCGACTATTATTAGAGCTGTCGAAATGAGAATGAAGATACACATTTTTGCCTTGTATGTATCAGTAAAAAAAACAGGTTCAGAACATTGGGAAATTCTACTGAGGAGCAAGGTTGCGCAGAAGATAGTTGGTTGTCACAAAAGTAAAAGTATGGTGCTGTGAAAAAGTACGTGCCCCCTCCCTGATTTTTTTATTTTTATTTTTTCATATTTGTCACACTTAAATGATTCAAATCAAACTAATTTTAACACAAATCTAACCCAAGTAAACACAAAATACAGTTTTTAAAATGATGATTTAATTTATTAACCTTTTTGCTGCCAGAGCTGTTTTTGCATTTTTTGAACACATTTAAAAAAAAAATTTGGCCTGAAGTTTACACAAAAAAATTTAATAGTGGTAATTTACATTTTTTATGTCACATGTTATTACCGCAAAGGTTTAGGGAACGCAACATTTCAGTTGAAAACACAATAAAGTGAATTTTAGGGCAAACAAACTACCCACATTTTTTGATTAAATATAAGACAAAGATTAAATAGATACCCAACATGTCCAATCTTAAATTTGTGTGCGCCCGTAAAATGACAACAAACTTCAGTACCCTATATTTTCTATAGGTGAGCTTCAAAAGCCCCCCATAAGTATCAGTTTCGTGTTACGGAGGAGGTCTTGTGTTAGAATTATTGTGCTCCCTCTGGCGTGTGCAGCGATAAAGTGTATTGCATTCAACGTTTTCACAAGTGGGTGCCCCCAATTTGTTTACTTACATTTTTTCCATTACATAGGGGACAAAAAGTCCCCTATGTGATGATTAGGTGACAGGTTCTCTTTAATGAGAGCATGACCCGGAAGTGACGTCAGAGATGACAGGTTCTCTTTAATGAGACATGCAGGATCTAAAAGACCCTGCATGTCTCCTTGTGCTCCAAGGATTAGGGGAAAAAATATGTCCAAACCTACCTGGCCCTATGTGAAAAAGTAATTGCTAAATCATGAATGAACTGTGATTAACAAAATTTTTTGGAAAGCTGAGTCAAAACTTTCATTTGCCACACCCAGGTCTGATTACTGCCAGACTTGTTGAATCAAGAAATCACTTAAATAGAAGCCATCTGACAAAGTGAAGCATGCTAAGCCCACGTTCACATTTGGCCGATTTGGCATGCGATTTGCCATGTCAAATTGCATTCCAAATCGGCGACTATTGCTGGCAAAAGCACCGTCCAAATCGGTGCGGTGCTGCACCGATTCCCAAAAGTAGTTCCTGTACTATGTTTGGCAACTTCGGAGCAATTTGAATAGACATCTGTGCATGAACCCACACAGATGTCTGTCAAATCGTCTCCGAAGTCAGACTGCATTGCCAGTTTGAAATCGTGCGAGTTCAGCTGAACTCGCACGATTTCTAACCTGCATCAGTGTAAACCTGGGCTCAAAGATCTCAAAAAGCAACACATCATGCCGTGATCTAAAGAAATTCAAGAACGGATGAAAAGCAAAGTAATTGACATGTATCAGTCTGGAAAGAGTTACAAAGGCATTTTTAAGGCTTTGGGACTCCAGCGAACCACCGTGAGTCATTATCCACAAATGGAGATAACTTGGAACAGTGGTGAACCTTCCCAGGAGTGTCAGGCCTACCAAAATGACTCCAAGAGCATGACAACGACTCATCCAGGAGGTCATAAAAGAACCCAGAACATCTAAAGTTCTGAAGGTCTCAGTTGCCTTAGGTAAGATCAGTGTTCATGATTTAACAAGAAGAAAGACTGGGCAAAAAGGACATCCTTGGGAGAGTTCCAAGACGAAAGCCACTGCTGACCAAAAAACACAAAGGTTCATCTCACATTTGCCAAAAAACATCTTGATTATCCCCAAGACTTTTGGACAAATATTCTGTGGACTGATGAGACAAACGTTGAACTTTTTGGAAGGTGTGCATCCCGTTACATCTGGTGTAAAACTAATACAGCATTTCATAACAAGAACATCATACCAACAGTCAAACATGGTGGTGGTAGTGTCATAGTCTGGGGCTGCTTTGCAGCTTCAGGACCAGGACAACTTGCCATAATTGATGGAACTATGAATTCTGTGCTCTACCAGAAAGGAAGGAGAAAATCCGGTCAACAGTTCATGACCTCAAGCCCAGGCGCACTTGGGTTATGCAGCAGGACAAGGATCCAAAACACACCAGCAAGTCCACCTCTGAATGCCTCAAAAAAAAAAACAAGATTTTAGAGTGGCCTAGTCAAAGTCTGAACTTAAATCCGATTGAGATGCTGTGGCATGACCTTAAACGTTCATGCTTGAAAACCCTCCAATGTGGCTGAATTAAAACAATTTTGCAAAGAGGAGTGGGCTAAAATTCCTTCACAGCGATGTGACAGACTCATTGACAGTTAATGCCAACACTTGATTGCAGTTGTTGCCGCCAAGGGGGGCTCAACCAGTTGTTAGGTTTAGGGGGCAATTTATTTTTCACAGAGGGCCAGGTAGGTTAGGACATCTTTTTTCCCTTTAATAATTGAAATCATCGTTTAAAAACTGCATTTTATATTGTTATTTATAATAAATTTGTTTGATGATCTGAATCATTGAAAGCGATATTAAAGCCTTTTGTTTTTTTAAAGAACAAACATGTTATGTTATACTTACCTGCTCTGTGCAGTGGTTTTGCACAGAGCAGCCCGGAGCCTCCTCTTCTCCCTCTTCTCGGGTCCCACGTCGGTGCTCCTGGCTCCTACCTCCTGCAGCTTGCTCTGGAGGCACTTAAGCAGGCGCGTTTCCGAGCCGCAGCTCTTTGTGGCCATTCACATGCGGCATGACCCCGCCCCTCTGTCTTCTGATTGGCTCACTGGCTGTGACTGACAGCAGCCAATCAGGAGTGTGAGCCCTAGGAGAAACAAGGCTCTTGTAGACGTTGCTGGATCGAGAGGGGTCTCAGGTAAGAATTAAGGGGGCTGCTGCACACAGAAGGTTTTTTACCTTCATGTATAGAATGCATGAAGGAAAAAAAAACTTGTGCCTTTACAACCACTTATATACAGTGTACCTGTACTCTTCTTGGACTTTTTGGACTTTATTGTGCATTCACAATTAAAAATATCACTTAGTGGGGTACAACCGAACAAGGGAAGATTTATTACAGGTTCAGAATATGCAGTTTAGAGAGAAACATGTCAATCTTCCCTAGCTCGGCTGTACCCCACATCATGTTTTTAATTGTGAATACACAATAAATTCAAAGAAGAGGGCAGCTATTCCGTGCATTTTTGTACCTTAGTGCTGACTTTGGCCACAGGGGGTGGCGCTGGATGGGGAGGGGGGATTTATGTGCAATTTAGTTTCCTTAACCATGTACAGGGGGTCCCCTACTTACAAACATCCGACTTACAAACGACTCCTACTTACAAACGGAGGGAGACAACAGGAAGTGAAAGGAAATCCACCCCTAGAAAGGGAAATTCACTCCTGTAAGAGTTATTATGGGAAAAAGGTGTCTCCTCTGATGCTTTATCACCAGTCCATGCTTCCCTAACAACCCAACATTTTCAAAATCCAATTGTCATTGGGACAGAAGGTGAGGGGAAATCTTCTGAACAGGGGCACAGACAGCAAAACAAATGTTACAGGGGTGATAACCCTTCTCTATGTTATCTAAAAAACTTAAAAATAGATTTTTTGGCTGGAGCTACACTTAATAAATGTACCTGTTCCGACTTACAAACAGATTCAACTTAAGAACAAACCTACAGTCCCTATCTTTTTTCTAACCCGGGGACCCCCTGTACTGAACTGCTGCAGAATACATTAATATCAGACAGGAGAAAAAACATTTTTGAGAAATTAACACCCCTTTCCTCCTGTTTATGACTTTAAAAAAAAAAAAAAAAACTATTAATGTGGAATTCTTTGTTTTTTTAAGGAATGGTGAGAACTTCTGTCAAGTTTCTGTTGTCTGTGATTCCACCGGTGTTAAGCTCGGGCATGTTCAGGCTAGAGACCGGAACCCAAGTACAACAAGTCTGCCAGGAAGCCCTTGCCTGTCAATTTTGGCTTTATCGGTATCCCATGCACACAATACTCTATATTGTAAGCTATATAGATAGGATGCAGTACTCGGCTTTTTGATACATTTTTGGGCATTGATCCCATTATGCTCCATTGTATGGCCCAATTGTCTTTGGCATGGGCATTCCCCACCCCACAGCCATTCATATACACACCCTTAGGGACAGCTTCCTGGTTGGCTCGTACACATAGGTTCAGATATTAGTCTGTACATGCCTAAGCTCATCTCTAATGTCCACTGAGACTCCCCCTCACTTACTGTCTGGAAGAGACTAGAGGAAGTGATTGGAAATCTCACCAAAGTAGTAGAAATGGCAACTTTGACAACTGTCACTGGACAACTGTGCCAACTGGAAGAATTTCGCTCACCTCACAAACGTTAAAACAACAGTCTTTGGGTGAGACCATGTATCCCAGATGAGGACACAGACAGAAGAAAATATTACAAATCCGTCCTCATTCCACACAACACTTAGTAAAAAAAAAAGTACATTTATGGTGCAAATGCTAAGCGCATCTGAATTTTTCTGAATAGAGAATCAAATTAAAAGAAGATCTTATAAACCAAAATAATCACAATATGAAATCTTTGGTTCATCTCGCAGGGCATCTGTATGTCATTGAGTAGGCAAAAGGCTGGTTCCTCGATGGGTGACACCAACTGCTAAACATGGACGAAGAGACATGATGGCCCGGGGCTCTTTAACCAGATCTAGGGTTGCCACCTTACATAAAATAACTTGCACCCTACGCCAAAAGGTCCATCCTACAGCAAGATAAGGACCAAAACACACTTCTAGGGTAGATCAAAACCACCTTAGAAGAGAAGAACAAGATGGCAACCTTCAAGTCACAGAATGGTCTGCAGAATTCTCAGACTAGAACCCTATTGTGACAGTTTAGGATCTACTGTACAGAAGGGTGACAGCAATGTACCCTACAAGTAGAAAACCTTTGTGGGAACCTCTGTGACAGTGTTAGAAAAAAATTAGCAAACAATATTTGATTTCCAATGTAGAAATAATGGTAGAAGTCCGTTTGGGTGTTATATCTGCAAAAGGTAACTATTTCATGGAATCAAACATTTTTTAATACATTTTGTTAAACAATCACCTGATATTTTTTTTATTTCCAGCTATTTATTTTTTTATACATTTCAAGTAGCCACTTTTTTGGCTACTTAAAAGGGGTTGTAAAGGTAAAAGTTTTTTTCACCCTAATGCATTCTATGCATTAAGGTGAAAAAACATCCGACGATTAGCGGCCCCCCAGCCCCCTCGTTTTACTTACCTGACCCCTCGAAAGTCCCGCGCTCGCCCCCGACGTCCTGTTTACTGCTCACACTGGCCATTGATGGGCTAGAGTGGATGGATTGAAAGCAGCGCAGCCATTGGCTCGCGCTGCTGTCAATCACATCCAATGACGCGGCGCGCCAGGGGGGGCGGGCCGAGTGATACAGTGAGCGGCCACAGCCGCCAGCTGTATTACGGGAGCGCGCCCGCAAGCACTCCACATCATGCGAGGGAGCTTGCATGAAGTTGTGGAGTCCTTGCGGGAGGGAGCCGAGACAGCCGCCGAGGGACCCCAGAAGACCAGATTCGGGGCCACTCTGTGCAAAACGAGCTGCACAGCGGAGGGAAGTATAGCATGTTTGTTATTTTTTTAAAAAAATAACAATAATTTCCTTTAGTGACCCTTTATGCAACAGCGGGAAACTTACTGTTTGTTTTCTTAGTCGAATTATATCAGAGACTGATCCTCCTCCACAATATTCCATCACAATCCACAGGTCAGTATTTTTAAAGTAGCTGCCATAATACTTCACAACATAAAGGCTGCAACAAGAAAGAAAGGAAAGAAGATATTTCATGTGCTGGTGATATCATCACATCACAATAAACAGTAAGACTTACATAAGAGATGCATTAAGTCAAATGGTGCTAATAGCGTTTAAAAACCTTGCAATAATGATGGAAGCCGACAACAAAAATCTTTTTATACATTTGAGGCATCATCTGTCAAACCCAAAAAAAAATAAAAATTATATATATATATATATAAACCAAAAAAAAAAAATATATATATATATATATATATATAGAAAACTTCTTTACCTACCAGGATGCTTTGATTCTTCTGTTCAACATCGATCATGTGATCAATAGCCTAGCCTTTGAGATAATGGGAACACCATTTTCTCTAGAAAAGGTAAGGTAAAGCTGTTTTATAAAACCTAACAGAGGTTCTAACTCTTCCCCAAACAATTCAAAGTTAAAAGAAAAATGTTTTTGCCTCGAGTTAAGCTTTAAAATAATTATTTTGGTCTTGGTCCTATGGTATTTTGTAGCTGGTGCGCTATTTAAGGTTTCTGCTTAGCGAAGGCATCTTTTTCTTGTTCTCTATATCATCTCTTGCCTCACAAGTTGAGGGTGTATATTTTTTCTGTACTGTGTGGGGCATTTCTAAATGTGTGGAATCAGGCAGTAATATTGTCCTCTCCTCAGCCTACTTGTAGTCAGGGGCGGACTGACCATTCGGCCCCTCGGGCACTGCCTGAGGGCCCCGTGACACTAGGGGGCCCCATCAGGGTTGCCAGCCTCAGTAAAACCAGGGACAGTATGTAAAAATCTGTTTTTTTTTTTTTACATTTGTCTCTGAAATGTCCCTTACAGACATCCTTTTGCTCTAAAAATCCAGAGATTATAACTGCCCCACCTCTCCAGTACCTTCTCAGCCAATAGAAACATGTCTGTGTATACTGTGTGTACATGTATGTGTATACTGTGTGATTGTATACTGTGTGTGTTTGTGTATACTGTGTGACCCCATAATCTCTGATTGCCTGGGGGCCCCATAATCTCCTTTTGCCCGGGGGCCCTATGAGTTGTCAGTCCGCCCCTGCTTGTAGTTATACAACTAAAGATTTGGTGGATAAGATATGTCTTTTTGCTGATGCTACAAAAAAAGTGTGCAATAGGGTTGATATTTCTGGAGGCGATTGTAACATGGAACATATTTTGGCAGTGCTGGAAGATTTTTTTAAGAAGTGGAAACTGTAGATCAATGTTTCTAAAAGTAAAATAATGCACCTACAGAAAATACTCCCTTGATAGACTACAATATTTGGGCACATTTTTGGCAAAATGTACCAGGAAAAAATTTGATATCCTTCAGGTGATTGAAACATGAGCAAACAATGTGGCCCAAAAGTAGGAAAAATGAATAAGATTCAGGAGTGATTCACTAAAGGGATTAGTAGCAGGAGGAAGGAGGTCTTAATACCTCTATATAGATCTTTAGTTATCGCTAGAGGATTTAGAAGCAGGAGGAAGGGGGTTCTGATTCCTCTATATAGATCTTTGTTTATCACTGGAAGGTCACCAGCAAGAGGAAGGAGGTCCCAATACCTCTATAGATCTTTGTTTATCACCAGCAGGAGGAAGGAGGTCCCGATACCTCTATATAGATCTTTGTTTATCACCAGCAGGAGGAAGGAGGTCCCGATACCTCTATATAGATCTTTGTTTATCACCAGCAGGAGGAAGGAGGTCCTTATTCTCCAATATAGATCTTTAGCTATCACTAGATGGATCACCAGCAGGGGGAAGGAGGTTTCCGATTGTTCTGCATAGATCTTTAGTCATCACTAGAGGGATCAGAAGCAGGAGAAAGGAGGTCCTGATTCCTCTTTAAAGATATTTAGTCACCACTAGAGGGATCAGAAGCAGGAGGAAGGAGGACCCGATTCTCCAATATAGATCTTTAGTTATCACTGGATGGAGCACCAGCAGGAAGAAGTCCTGATGGATCACCAGCAGGAGGAAGAAAGTCCTGATTCCTCTACATAGATATTTAGTTATCAGTAGAGAGGTCACCTGCAGGAGGAAGGAGGTCCCGATTCCCCTATATAGGTCTTTAGTGAGACCACATTTAGAATACGGCGTCCAGTTCTAGAGACCTCACTTAAAAAAAAGATATTGATAAGATAGAACAAGTCCAGAGACAGGCAACAAAAATGGTGAAGGGTCTGAGGGATAAAACATATCATATCAGGAGAGACTTCATATGTACAGTCTAGAGAAAAGAAGACAATGGAGAGTAGGATCCAGGATGCTAGCCACTTGCCGTCAAATCACATACATGCATGTCATTTGACCTCAAGTGGTTATACCGGGATGATGTCCGTAGCTACAGGCATCATCCTGGAATTTGTTTTTTCCAGGAGTCGACCGGATTTTATGTAAAAGCCATCCTAGTGGCTAATTAGCCGCTGAATGGCTTTTATAGGCGGTGGGAGGGATGGCCCTCTCTCCTGCACCTCTCTGGGCTCTAACAACCCACCAGCAAGCCCCAAATGAAGCAGGCGGTTCTGTCAGCTTACCACAGAGCTAGTAGAGGACCGGAAGGTCCCCGATGAGCTCTATGGTATAGGAGACTGGAAGCAATGAGCATTTTCGGCACTTCCTGTTTCCCCAGATGTAAACAGCACCATTTTTAATTATTGAAAGCATCTGATCATGCCAAACTTGGTGTGATCAGATGCTTTTAAGGGCAGAGGAGACATCTCTCCATAAAGAGTACCTGCCAATTGCTGTCACAAGGGATTTTTACATTCCTTGTGACAGCAATAAAAAAGTGCTAAAAAAAAAAAAAAAAAAGAAAAGAAAAAGAAAAGCGCTCCTGTCCTCCTGTGCTCACAAGCAAAGGCCAACACACGCGTTGGTCCAGCACGCATATGTAAATGTCTATCGCACAACACATGAGGTATTGCCATGAACGTCAGACCGAGATCAATAGTTCTAGCACCAGAACTCCTCTGTAACTCTAAACTGGTAACCTGTAAAGGCTTTTAAATCATTGCCTTTGGAGATTTTTAAATACTGTAGTTTGTTGCCATTTCACGACTGTGCACAATTTTAAAGCATGACAAGTTAGGTATCTATTTACTCAGAGTAACACCATCTTTTATATTTTACAAATAAATTGGGTATTATATTGTGTTTGTGTGCATTACAATGTATTTAAAAAAAAAGAAAAAAATTGAAAAAAACTCTGTGCAAATACCCTGTAACATAAAAAATTGCAAAACCCAGCATTTTATTCTCTAGGGCCTCTGCTAAAAAAATATAAATATAATGTTTTGAAGTTCTAAGAAATTTTCTAGCAAAAAAAAAACAGATTTTACTTGTAAACAAAAAGTGTCAGAAGAAGGCCTGGTCTTCAAGTGGCTAGTCAATCCTTAAGCGGTATGGGCAGTGGGTGTTTATCTACTATCTAGATATCCACAATTGAGGTGTCATGTTATTTCTTATAATGCATAAACACAAAGCTAGGGATTCAGTAAAAAAAAAAAAAGAAGAAGTACACAAGTTTGCAAACCTCAGGGATTAGGAATCACCCACAATTGCTTAAAGCATCTTTATCAAAGTAAGAATCAGCTGTCACGGTCTAGCCTGCAGTTTTCTGTTTGTGAAGTTCTTATCGCTTTGCTGCAGTGTTTCTGCTAGATGTGTGATTAGTTTACATTCACATGTGCGGCTGTGTTCACCTATGGGCGTCGCCTTCTCTACTGTGGATTCTCTTCTCCATTTAGCTTTTATCACTTCCTGAGCACTCATCGTCAGCATGTGTGTCTGGCTCTTCAGCGTCTTCAGGACCACTGCCTAAACACAAAGCTGGAGAAATGCTTCTTCAAACCCAGGTCCCTTTTCTTGTTTACATAGTCACAAAGGACTGTTTATGGACCCAGCAAAACGTCAGGCCATCTCTAACTGGCCTCAGCCCCCTGGTCTGAGAGCAATGCAGAGTTTCTTGGGATTCACCAATTTCTATCGCCAGTTCATTCCTGGTTGTTCCACCTTGGTGGATCCAGTCACTTCTCTCACCTGAAAGGGTGTTGATACCCGTACCTGGCCTCCTGAAGCAGTCAAGGCTTCCCACATACTGAAAATGGCCTTGCTCTCAGCATTTATTCTCATGCGTCCTAACATTCTCCAGCCCTTCTTGGAGGTACAGTAGATGCATGATCCTTGGGTGTGGGAGCTGTTCTTCTCCAAGTGCATAATGGCAAGCTCTGCCCCTGTGCCTTCTTCTCTAAGAAGTTTTCAGATGTCAAAAGAAATTACGCCATAGGTGATCGGTAATGTCTGGCTATTAAGCTGGCGCTGCAAGAATGGCAGGATCTACTGGAGTAATCTCCACACCGTATCCTGATGTATACTCATCACAAGAATTTCTAGTACTTGCAATGAATCCCAGACAAGCGCTATGGACACTCCTTCTTGCCATGTTTAAAGGAAAAGTACAGCCAAAGCTTGTTTGGCTGTACTTCTCCTGTGGATCACAGGAGTGCAGTTCAATCTGCATTCCTGTGACCCGTTTTCAGTGGACAGCGGGCTGAAGCCTGCTGTTGGCTGACATCACAGGGCCAGTCCAGACTCGGGCAAGATTGCGTCAATGAAGTGGTGATCTACGTACATGCCTGGACCGGCACCCAGCTCAGCCTCTCGTGAGCCGCTGAGTGCCTGAGACGGCTGCTCCCGCCCCCTCCACAGCCCAGCTCTCCAGTAAGTGAGGGGGGGACCGATGCTGCATCCACCTAGGTAGATAGGATTCTGAAAAAAAAAAACATACTTCTCTTTTAACTTTGACATTACTCTTCGGCCTGGTTCCAAAAATGGCCGCATCAATGCCCTGTACATATCATTTGGCGTTGCAGGGGTTGTTGCTGTCTGCCATGTTGAACCAGATCCCGCCCTGCGCTCCAAGCTTCTCAAATGGGTACAGTACATGACTCCAAACTCTCTGGGCAGCCTGGTGTGAAACGTATCTGTGTTTTTCTGCAGTGTCACTACTGGTGGCCCTCCCTTCGTAAGGATGTTGAAGATTATGTTTATAAAAGGAAATATTTTGTCTTCATGGTATGCCCTCACACATTGTCTCTGATAGAGAAGTTCAATTTGCAGCTTACTTCTGGATGGCTCTGACCACATCCTTTGGGATCGAGTTGGACTTCTCCTCAGCCTTTCACCTGCAGTCTAATAGGCAAACTGAAAGGGTCAACCAGAATGTTGAACTGTATCTTTGTGCCTTCATTCCCACCCATCAGGATGATTGGGTAGACCTTCTACCCTGGGCTAAGTTTTCAGTCAATAACCATGCTAATGCCAGCACTAGGGAGTCTCCCTATTTCACCGTGTATGATCATCATCCTGTGAATGGAAAAAAAAGGCTGTATTGAATATGATTTAATTACAAGCCAGATTATTGATCATGATGTTTTGTATGGTTAGATTTCCTTGGTCCGTGACCCACAGTGTGGTGTATTCCTTTGGGGTGAACCTGGTTGTGCCCCTTGTGGGTAGCCAGAGTTGGGGCCTATGGCTCCCCACTCTTTTGGACTAGTGTGTCTCATAGTGGCAAATTTTCCTTGGTTTTAAATGATGCGTCTGTTAAGGATATGAACCCATATCCATATGGTCAGTATATACCTATAATGAAATTGTGCTATGATAAAGATGTTTGCGTAAATCTCCAATTGTATTCCCCCTTTTCCCTAATTCTGTACTGTAGATACTACTGTGTATATATAACCACTTACCCCAGAAGAATTACGCAATCCTTTTGAAACGCGTTGGGATACTATTCTGGTTCTGGTTTAACCATTTATGGATATTTGTGGTTATTCAAATTTTGCGCGTCATGTACTCACTCTAACCACATTAATATGTTCATGTTTTAATCTTGCATCAATCTTTTTAATATTGGCATAATAAACTTTGTACTTTTATACTACTATTTCCTTTGGAGTCTATGCCCCCATAAAGTCCCATTAGAGGGTTTTTCTGGTATTTTGATCATCATCTTGTGTACCATTTCCCATTCCTATCCCTCCTGTAATGCAGCTGCTGCAGAGACTCAATAGTTCTTCAATTCCATCTTGCCAGATGTTTCCAATAACTTATATGTAGCAGCTTCCAGGTACAAAGTAGCTGCAGATTGTCATCACCGTGTGAGTCCCAAATTTCTTCCAGGCGACAAGCTTTGGCTCTATACCAAGAACATTCATCTCAAAGTACCCTCGATAAAATGTGCTTCTCATTTCATTGGTCCCTATACAATCATCTGCCAGGTTAATCCTGTTGCTTTCAGGCTCAGTCTTCCTTCACATTTAAGGATTCCTAATGCCTTCCATGATTCACTCCTAAGACCATACATCTTTACTAGGATTTGTCGCTCTCTTCGTCGTCCTTCTCCTATGGTCATTACTACGGATCAGTATGAAAGCAAGCATTTCTTGAATACTAAATACTCCAGGGGAAGGCTTTTGTATCTAACAGACTGGAAGGTATGTGGTCCTGGGGAAAGATGTTGGATTCCATCTACAGATATTTTCGTTGAAATCTTTTCATTTTGAAGTTTCCTTTCAAGCTTGGCCCTAAACAGTTGGGGAGGCCTTGTAAGAGAGAGAGAGGGTAATGTCACGGTCTAGCCTGCAGTTTTTTGCTTGTGAAAATCTTATCTCCTTGCTGCAGTGGTTCTGCCAGATCTGCGATTCCATTCATATGTGCTGCTGGGTTCTGTGTTCACCTTTGGGTGCCACCTGCTCTACTGTGGATTTATATCCCTTTCCCTTCTATCACTTCCTGGCCCACCTCCCAGTCTGCTTCACCGTATATAGACATGCTCAGTGCAGCCCAGGTTGCCTGAGCAAATTTTCTAGTTTCTCAGTACTTGCCTTGTATTATGTGCCCGACTACCTGTGTACCGAGTGGCTTCGTATGCCGTTTTTGCTTGCCTGCTACCAGCCCTGACTTTGGCTCTTGTTTCCCGGATTCTCTTCTGTCTCTTGCCATTTGTACTCACATACGCATGTACTGTGCACATACGATCTCCGCATTGTCAGCCGGGAGTAGCTGGGGGCCACGACCTGGTTCCAGTTTGCTTCAAGTCCTCCCCCACCATCAGGGGCCCTGGTGAAGGAACAGGCTGGGGCATAGATTTCGCACCCAGGTGTACCTTAAGTTGGCTTTCTTTTTTTTTTGCAAATCTTTTATTTTTCACAAGACAAGAGGAACACAAAAAAAAAAAAAAAAGAATACATCTTCCTTAGGTATACAACAATACATGAAATTATAATGTCCCATCGGGTATCTAATATCCTTACTTTCCTATATCTTAAAGTCTACTCTCTCAGATTGTATCCCAGTGCCTTCTTGCCTTAAACCTTTTTTCCTATTTTATTAACCCAAACATAAAAGCCTATCTCACCTAAAAAAAAAAAAAAAAAAAACAACAAAAAAAAAAAAAATAATAAAAAAAATAATAAAAAAAAAAAAAAAAAAAAAAAAAAAAAAGGGGGGGGGGAAGAGGCGGACACACTCCCATCGAACTGTCGCTGTCCCTACCTTTCCCTATCACCGCGCATGTCTGTTTAGATTCCCCTTATTTAGTCCGCTACATCGCCTTCAAACAGGGTCCGTCCCTCACCTGAAAAGATATATATATTCCAGGGTGTCCATGTTTTAGTATATTGTTCCTTTTGGTGTCGTTTCGTGAGGATTAATTCCTCCATTCTCTTAATTTCCTCCACTTTTTTGAACCACATACCAATAGTGGGTACCCGTGTAGATTTCCAGCATATAGGGATGCATGATTTGGCAGCATTGAGAAGGTGACCAAGCACTAATCTTTTATATGCTTTAATAGGTATATTTGATACATGAAGCAAGAACAGTGATGGGTCATATGGAATTGGGGCTTCCATAAGTTTTTGGGCAGTTTGATGTATCGTTTTCCAGAAGTATTCCAGTTTTGGGCATGTCCAAAATATATGGAGGATTGTTCCTTTATCTTCTTGGCATCTCCAGCATTGATCTGTCAGTAATGGGTAGATTCTATGTAGCTTTACCGGAGTTTGGTACCATCGGGTCACAACTTTATAATTGGTCTCTTGTATATTAGTGCTTATAGAGGTTCCATGTGTGAGACTCATTATATTTTGTCGCTGTGATTCCGTGAACTTATATCCCATTTCTGACTCCCAGTCCGTAAGGCATTGTAGTTGGTGGTCCTCGGGTGGCCTAATCAGTAATTTGTATACCACCGATAAGATATGTCTTAATGTCCCCCCCTCCGAACATAAAGTCTCAAATCTGGTAAGATTTAGACTCATAGTATCCGGAGCTGGTAATGACCGTAAAAAATCCGTTAATTGAAGAGCTCTCAAATAGTCTAATCTAAATATATTTGTTCTATCCATGAGTTCTCGCATAGACGGCCATTTATTATTCAACTTAAAGTGTGAAAGCTGGAAATATCCATTTTGTCTCATTATCTGCAAGACTGGATCATAAATTCCTGGAGGGAATAAAGGATTCCCCAGGATTGGATAGACTGGCGAGTATGCTGACGTAAGAGAGTATTTACTAAATAATGATTTACATATTCGCAACGTCGCTCCCACTAATGGGTGATTTTTTGTATCATTTGATGTTGCCAAATTGCACCAAGGTGCCCTAGCAAGTAGAATATTACCCTGGGCCTGTTCCAGTCTTGGCCACAGTTTGATACCTTGGTGACGATTCCAGTCGATGAGCCTTGTTAAATGTATCGCCTGTTGATATTTCCTTATATCCGGTACCGCCAGACCACCATGTATATTTGAGAGTACCATTTGTTGTCTATTCAGTCTAGGACGTTTATGTGCCCATATAAAGTCAAAGAACATTTTGGAGACCTGGTCTAGAAATTTAGTGGGGATTGAGATCGGTAGAGCTTGAAGCGGGTACAAGAATTTAGGAAGTAGACACATCTTAATAATATTACATCTTCCGAGCCACGAGTGTAGTCCTGTTTTCCATTTGTCAAGTAGTGCCCGCGTTTCTCTTAACAGTGGTGGGAAATTTAACTCGAATATTTTGGATATTTTAGATGGTATATATGTCCCCAGATATCTTAAAGCAATTGTTGTCCATTTAAATTTAAAACTGGTCTGGAAATTTGAGAGCTCCGAGTGTTTTATGCCCACTCCCATTGCCTCCGACTTATTGAAGTTGATCTTCAGATTAGACAAAGTGCCGTACTTATTAAATTCGCTAAGAAGCATCGGTAAGGAAATTATTGGGTTTATGAGTGAGAACATCATATCATCCGCATATGCGGATATTTTCTGTTGGGTGTCCCCTATCGGCACTCCCCCTATATCCGGATTTAGCCGGACCGTACATAAGAATGGTTGGCTTTCTACAAGGGCTCAGTACCAGCCCTCTGTACAAGGGCTCAGTATCGGTACAATCAATAAGTGCCATCATACTCTAATGCCGCGTACACACGATCAGAATTCTCATTGGAAAAGCCTTGGATGTTTTTTCCAACGGAATTCCGCTCAAGCTTGTGTTGCCTACACACGGTCACACCAAATTCCGACTGTCAAGAACGCGGTGACGTACAACACTACGACGAGCCGTGAAAATTAAGTTCAATGCTTCCGAGCATGCGTCAAATTGTTTCCGAGCATGCGTCGGAATTTGTCACAGATTTGCCACAGCTGATCGGAATTTCCAATAGAAACTTTTTCCGTCTGAAAAATTGAGAACATGCTCGCAGTCTTTTGCTGGCCGAAATTCCACCAACAAAAGTCCGATGGTGCCTACACACCGTCGCATTTTCCGACCAAAAGCTCACATCAGTCTTTTGCTGGCGGAATTTCCGATCGCGTGTACGCCGCATAACTGTTTTATTTGAATTGGGCTGGTAAACATAGCAAGTTTTGAAGAAATGGATTCTGGACAGCCGCACTCCGATAAAAGCCTTTAGTGTAATGAATAGCCAACGTTCATGTGACGACAGAATCAGGACAAACAACAGACGCGTTTCACATCATCATTGTTGCTTAGTCATAGCTCTCGACTAAGCAAAAATGTTGTGAAACGAGTCAGAAGTTTGTCCTGATTCTGTCGTCACATGAACGTTGGCTATTCATTACACTAAAGGTTTTTATCGGAGTGTGGCTGTCCAGAATCCATTTCTATAATATTGCTCGTGCTGAGCCTGCGCCTGGCTTCCACTTTGAGGAGGGCGTTTTCTTCAGTACCCCACCTGGAGCGGTTCTCCCTTTTGTAAACATAGCAAGTTTGTTACAGCACAATGGAAATCTATTTTGCACCAAGGTACTCATACAAACACAAATTCTTTGCAGTCCTTTTTAAAACCGTAGACAGTGTTTAGTCACTAAACTTGGTCATATCAGATCTCTATCACAGGCCACATCTAAAAGTAGCACAGAGCAAAACGGAAGCCATAGACTAAAGAGATTATGTACTTTAGAGGTGTAGTTCCATCAGTGCAAAGAATTTCTCTTTCTCAAGTTATGTCAGATTTCTTACTTACAGCTGTGTTTATACAACGGCCAATATAGCAACCATGAAACGCATACTCACCCAGTAATTCAAAAGGGAACTGGGGCAGATGTCAATGCCTAACTAAAACACCAGTGCTGGGATTAGGCCTTACAGTATCCAAAGTGCAGATACCATAAATGCACTATGCCCCCCACCACCACCACCACCCACACACACACACGACACATTTTTTTATGCACTTTGTTGCCCTAATTTATCTATTATTACTTGCTTTAGTATGCATTCATTTTCTTTAGTTAGTCATTAGTGTGTTCGTGCAGGAAGGGTCATATATCCACCTTCTATTCCCTGTGGGGCCATATGTCCACCGTGTTCCCCCTTTGTCCCCTTGTCACTATACACTATATTGTCAAAAGAATTGGAACACCTGCCTTTACATGCACAATAACTTTAATGGCATCCCAGTCATAGTCGGTAAGGTTCAATATTGAGTTGGCCCACCCTTTGCAGCTATAAAAGCTTCAACTGTTCTGGGAAGGCTGTCCACAAGGTTTAGGTGTGTGCCTATGGGAATGTTTTACCATTCTTCCAGAAGTACATTTGTGTGGTCAGGCACTGATGTTGAACAAGAAGGCCTGGCCAGCAGTCTCCACTCTAATTCATCCCAAAGGTGTTCCATCACGTTAAGGTCAGGCCAGTTATGTTCCTCCACCCCAAACTCACTCACCAATGTATTTATGGACCTTGCTTTGTGCGCAGTCATGTTGCAACAGGAAGGGGCCATCTCCAATTTGTTCCCACAAAGTTGGGGGTATGAAATTGTCCAAAATTTCTTGGTATGCTGACGCCTTAAGAGTTCCCTTCACTGGAATTAAGGAGCCAAACCCAACCCTTGAAAAACAACCCCCCCTCCACCAAATGATTTGGACAAGTGCACAAAACAAGGTCCATAAAGACATGGATGAGCAAGTTTGGGGTGGAGGAACTTGACTGGCCTGTACAGAGTCCTGACCTCAACCAGATAAAACACCTTTGGGATGAATTAGAGCAGAGACTGCAAGCCAGGTCTTCTCCTCCACATCAATGCCTGACCTCACAAAATGCTCTTTTGGAAGAATGGTCAAACATTCTCATAGACACGTGTTTAAACCTTGTGGACAGTCTTCTCAGAAGAGTTGAAGCTGTTATAGCTGCAAGGGTGGGCCAACTCAATATTCAACCCTATGGACTAAGACACCATTAAAGTTCATGTGCATGTAAAGGCAGCTGTCCCAATACTTTTGACAATATAGTGTAGCTCTATCCTTTTCCCAGTATTGTCATATAGTAATTTCTTTCCACTGCACAAGAGAAAAGCTAGCATTTCCATTCAGCAACCATATGTCCACACCCCCATGACACCATAGAGCTTCCTCTCCAAATCATCATGCAGCATCTACAGTATCTCAAAAAAGTGAGTACACCCCTCACATTTTTTTAAATATTTTATTCCATCTTTTCATGTGACAACACTGAAGAAAATACACTTTGCTACAATGTAAAGTAGTGAGTGTACAGCTTGTATAAAAACAGTGAAAATTAGCTGTCCCCTCAAAATAACGCAACACACAGCCATTAATGTCTAAACCGCTGGCAACAAAAGTGAGTACACCCCTAAGAGAAAACATCCAAAATTGGGTCCAAAGTGCCAATATTTTGTGTGGCCGACATCATTTTCCAGCACTGCTTTAACCCTCTTGGGCATGGAGTTCACCAGAGATTCACAGGTTGCCCACTGGAGTCCTCTTCCACTCCATCACGGCATCAGGGATCTGGTGAATGTTAGAGACCTTGCGCTCCTCCACCTTCCGTTTGAGGATGCCCCACAGATGCTCAATAGGGTTCAGGTCTGGAGACATGCTTGGCCAGTCCATCGCCTTTACCCTCAACTTCTTTAGCAAGGTAGTGGTTGTCTTGGAGGTGTGTTTGGGGTCGTTCACATGTTGGAATACTGCGACGAGAGGGGATCATGCTGTGCTTCAGTATGTCACAGTACATGTTGGCATTCATAGTTCTCGCAATGAAATGTAGCTCCCCAGCAGCACTCATGCAGCCCCAGAACATGACCACCATGCTCGACAAAACAAACTTGTCTTTGTTCTCCTCACCTGGTTGCCGCCACACACGCTTGACACCATCTGAACCAAATACGTTTGTCTTAGTCTGATCAGAACACAGGACATGGTCCCAGTAAGCTATGTCCTTAGTCTTCTTGTATTCAGCAAACTGTTTGCAGGCTTTCTTGTGCATCATCTTTATAAGAGGCTTCCTTCTGGGATGACAGCCATGCAGACCAATTTGATGCAGTGTGCGGAGTATGGTTTGAGCACTGACAGGCTGACCCCCCACCCCTTCAATCTCTGCAGCAATGCTGGCAGCGCTCATACGTCTATTTCCCAAAGACAACCTCTGGATATGATGCTGAGCATGTGCACTCAACTTCTTTGGTCGACCACAGTGAGGCCTGTTCTGAGTGGAACCTGTCCTGGTAAACCACTGTATGGTCTTGGTCACCGTGCTGCAGCTCAGTTTCAGGGTGTTGGCAATTCTTATAGCCTAGGCCATCTTTTTGTAGAGCGACAATTCTTTTTTTCAGATCCTCAGAGAGTTCTTTGCCATGAGGTGCCATTTTGAACTTCCAGTGACCAGTATAAGAGAGTGAGAGCGATAAACACCAAAATTTAACACACCTGCTCCCCATTCACACCTGAGACCTTGTAACACTAACGAGTCACATGGCACCGGGGGGGGGGGGGGGGGGGTGGCCAATTTGGCACAATTTGGAAGTTTTTTCTTAGGGGTTCACTCACTTTTGTTGCCAGCGGTTTAGAAATGGCTGTGTGTTGAATTATTTTGAGGGGACAGCAAATTTACACTGTTATACAAGCTGTACACTCACTACTTTACATTGTAGCAAAGTGTAATTTCTTCAGTGTTGTCACATGAAAGGTCTAATAAAATATTTACAAAAATGTGGGGGGTGTACTCACTTTTGTGAGAAACTGTATCCAATTCCCCCTTATATTTATGTACCCTGCAGTTCAGGACTGGCGGGGAGCCTGCTGATATATATTACAGTGGCTGTGCTAGGTGGCAAAGCCACTACTATGTCTCTTGGTTGACCACTAATATGCCCAAGGAACATGTCAGCAAAACAGCGCATTGGAGGCAGAGGAGTGTTGCCTGGTTCTTGGAATTTTCATAAGGGTCACAAATCAGCTACAGATCACTTGCCTTCACTTTATCTCCCGTCCCTTTACTAGGCTGTCCCTGATCAATAATGGACCTATGGCAAAGCCTCATTTGATTACTAGTCCAGCCCTGTGCTGTAGGATGGGTCCTTTCAGATAAGTGTTCGGATCACGTCCAACTATCAGTTGTTTAGGTGGGTCTGAACGGATGACCGATATTAGTCTATGAGTAGGCGGATGTGCATCAGTTTATATACAACTACCTTTGAGTCCATCTAGATCTGAAAAAAAATGAAAAGGTTTGCATCCTTTTCCATTTTTTTAGACCTAAACATGATGGATTGGAGGTAAAAGGATGTAGACTAATGCACCTCTGTTTACATGCGCCCAACTATAGATCTAAGGTGAGTCCATTCATCCCAATGAGGAAAATACTGAATGGGCACGGATGTCACAAAAGTTCCATTCTGCTCTGATGCAGTAGGGGACCTGGTGACAGAAAGGGACCCTAAGGAGCCTGCAGAATCTGGGTGCAATGTATAACATGAGGATCTCCTGGATAGCATGAAAATTCATTTTTAATAGGGCTGTTACTAATTAAAATGTTCGTGTTAATTTCGATTAATTATAACGCACATACAGATCCAACTACTTTTAGCTGATCTCCTTGCATTGCAACTCTGCATTAGTCTGCATTAGTTGGTAAATGTGGTATACACTATCTACAATCACCCGACACTAGTTCGTTTCCACAATCCATGACTTAACTTCACAGTTCACACAAATACGTTTTAAATTCAAACTGTAGCACTGACGTAAGTAATTTTTTTCCCCACAGTAGCGTGACAATCCCTCCAACTCTGGTCGATCTAATCACTCTCACCTTATGGCATGGACCCCTGTGCAAAGTGGGTATCAAAAGGGTTAACACGGACCATAAACTTCTCTCAGGTCTCCTTAGATCTCAGCAAGGACGCCAGGTCATGGGTAGAAAGAAAAGATCTAAGTGCTCACCACTTAAGTATGAGATTTCATTTTTGTGTTCAAACACAAACTTCTCACATAAAGATGATAAAAACACAGCATGTAAAGCCGACAATCGTGTTAGTTCCATAGGGCAGCAGCGGGTGACGTCATGCGTAGCTCCTCCCCCATACTCGTTACGTTCAATCAGAATTAATTCCTAAATTAATCGTTAATTTTTTTGATCGGTACTCACCTCTCCGCCGGCTTCCGGGTCTTCAGGGAGTTCCGTCGGAGATTCAGTGATGTCACAGACCTCAACGTCACCGGACTCCTCCCCCTTCCCCAAGTGCCTCCGCCTGCTAACAAAGGGAAGGGGGAGGAGTCCGGTGACGTTGAGGTCTGTGACGTCACCGAATCTCCGACGGAACTCCCTGAAGACCCGGAAGCCAGTGGAGAGGTGAGTACCGATCATATCATTTTTGATTGATCAATAAAATTAACGATTAATCGAGGAATTAATCTTTAATTTGCACAGCCCTACTTTTTAATGGGCAGATTTATTATGACTGTGCAAAGGGCAACAATAGGTTTTCACATTATAATTTTTGCTGCTTTACAGCAATCAAAACAATGAGCTTCATTGCACCAAAGTGTGTTAAAAAAGAATGGTGTTGCCCAATGATGGAAGTTTGAATCCAATTGGATCTTATGGGATAACACCGAAAACTCTTATCAGATGCTTTGATTATGACAGTTTATTTCTGAAAGCCCAGAGGAATTTTTAGGCTAGGTAGATCTCACAAATAATATTTAAAGTGTGAAGGATCAACCCCACTGTGAGGGTTTCATTGCTATCTGTATTCCCACTGGTAAGATTCACTCTCTATCTGTCCTGGTGACTACTGTCACTGAGACAGAAAGTGATATGAAAGCCAAACTTGAAGGGTTGTCACCAGAACAAGTGAGAGAAAATCTTTCAAATTGGGAAATATGTTCCTATGTCAACTCTCTAATGTGGGAATTACGTTCCCTTTAGAAAGATTTCCCCGAAATTTCCTGTTGCATCTCTAGAACGTGAACATCTCTAGTGGGACAGTTTTCCCTTTTAATTCCCGCAAGAAGAAATCTCTCCAGACTGAAAAAAATCCTTTCTTAGACAGTTGTCACCACAACAAGCAAAACTTTGTTTCCTGTTTAAGTGACAACTCAAAATTTTGGATTTTTCCTATTTTTCATCTTGGGGATATTGGTAAGCAATGGTGAATCTCCCCAGCCCAGAAATGTCACCGACCCTAAATTCCCATCCCTTAAACCTATTACCTAAACTCTACCTAAAACTCAAAAAAAAGTGGGCTTTAACCACTTAAGCCCCAAACCAATTTGCAGCTAAAGGACCAGGCCCCTTTTTGCGATTAGGCACTGCGCCGCTTTAACTGACAATAGCGTGGTCGCGCAACGTGGCTCCCAAACAAAATTGGCGTCCTTTTTTTCCCATAAATAGAGCTTTCTTTTGGTGGTATTTGATCACCTCTGCGGTTTTTATTTTTTGCGCTATAAACAAAAATAGAGCGACAATTTTGAAAAAAATTGCAATATATTTTACTTTTTGCTATAATAAATATCCCCAAAAATATATAAAAAAACATTTTTTTTTCCTCAATTTAGGGCTATACGTATTCTTCTACATATTTTTGGTAAAAAAAAAAAAAAAAAATCGCAATAAGCGTTTATTGATTGGTTTGCGCAAAAGTTATAGCGTCTACAAAATAGGGGATAGTTTTATGGCATTTTTATTAATAATAATTTTTTTACTAGTGATGGTGGCGATCAGCGATTTTTATTGTGACTGCGACATTATGGCGGACACATTGGACAATTTTGACACATTTTTGGGACCATTGGCATTAATACAGCGATCAGTGCGATTACAGTAATGAACTGATTACTGTAAAAATGTCACTGGCAGTGAAGGGGTTAACCACTAGGGGGCAGTGTAGGGGTTAAAGAGGGATTGCACCGGAAAAAAAAAAAAAAAATTAAAAGCCAGCAGCTTCAAATACTGCAGCTGCTGACTTTTAATAAATGGACACTTACCTCCTCCAGTGTCCAGCGATGTCGGCAGCCGAAGCCGAGAAATCGATCGGTTCTCGGCTGCTGCCGCCGCCATTCTCGTTGAGGGAATCAGGACGTGAAGCATTGCGGCTTCACTTCCCGGTTCCCTACTGCGCATACGCGAGTCACGCAGTGCAATGCGAATCGTCCGCGCTGTGTCTGGGACCAGTGTGTGTCCCATGGGAGTCTATGCCCGGAAGTGGGTGCAAATACGTGTCTTAGACAGGTATCTGCACCCCCTCCCCCCTGAAAGGTGCCAACTGTGGCACCGGAGGAGGGGAGGGTTCCGATGAGCGGAAGTTCCACTTTAGGGTGGAACTCCGCTTTAATGTGGTTGTAAAGTGAAAAAATTGACTTTTACCTACAGGTAAGCCTATAATGAGGCTTACCTGTAGGTAAAAAAAATATCTCCTAAACCTGTACGGTTTAGGAGATATTCCCCGTGTAATGCGCCGACAGCGGCACATGCGCATGGGGGATTCTCCGCTGAAAGGCCGGCAGAATCCGAACCTTGCCGGGAAGAAGTCTCCCGTGCGCATGTGCGGGAGTGACGACATCGCGGCTCCAGCCACTCACAGTGCCGGAGTCGCGATACCCGGAAGACATGCCGAGGCAACATGTCAGCTACCTCGGCGTGGACCAGGTGAGTTACCGATGCCTCGTTCTAAGGTAAGTATTTCATATTGAGCTAGTATGCGGTGCATACTAGCTCATTATGCCTTTTCCCTTACAGGTGTTTAAAAAAAAAAAAAGTGTCAGCGGGTTTACAACTGCTTTAAGTGTGACCTATGTGTTTTTTTACTGTAGGGGGGCGTGGCTTGGCGTGTGACATCACTGATCGTCTTTCCCTATGACAGGGAACAGACGATCAGTGACAGCCTCACTAGGAAGCACGGGGAGAGGTTTGTTTACACATACCTCTCTCCGTTCTTCAGCTCTGCGACCCGATCGCGGGACACCGACGGCCATCGCGTCCATGGGTCCCACGGTCACGGAGCTCAGGACCGGGTCGCGAGCTCGCCGCTGGCAGCACGTGCGCGACCCATGGCTGGGCTCTTAAAGGGCAACGTACCTGTACGTTGTTGTGCCCAGCCGTGCCATTCTGCCGACGTACATTGGCGTGAGGCGGTCCTTAAGTGGTTAAACATACTTCAGAGGCTGAGGGTAATACCAGCTGGCTGTCAGACATCAGATCCTTGACAGCAGGCTTTCATTTTTAAAAAACTTTGGCCAAACTTTATCAAAGTGTTTTTTGGGTTGAACTGGATGGACTTGTGTCTTTTTTCAACCTGACTATGTAACTATTTTATAATAATTGTCTGTAAGTAATCACAATGTAATATTCCTTAACTAACAAACATTTTCCAGTGCAAGTTTGGTTCTCATGTACCAAAGCAGACATTTTTGATAAATAGGCCACATATGATTTTATTGTATCTAAAGGCATGGCTTATCTTCAACAGGAACCATTTTAGGAGAACTGGAGAGGAATTAACTAGATGCATAAAAAGGTCAAGTTTTAATAATTTATTATAAACTTAAATATTGCATGACTACTTTTATCTCTTGTGTCCTGGCTGAAATTTCTCTACAGGATCATTACTGCTCTTCAGAAATATGAAGAGACATTTCGGTCAAAGGCTTATGTAAACTTCAACACACAGCAAGACTTGAGAAAATATAATCATTTAATGGAATGGTTCCAGTTGGTTGGTTGGAGGTTGTCCAACTAAGCAATCTAATAGAGTTTATTCTGCTACTGAAGTGGCCTTAAACACTCTTTCACTAAAATGAGTAGCAGATATAGATGCCAATATGCCTCTTGTAAATTGGACCGCCATTAAAGTGACCCTGTCAGGGAGTGCAAAACTTGGGGCAGCAATACCTGTTAAAAAAAGTAGCATTATACTTTTGTAACCAGTGCTTTGTTTTTTGCAGAGCTCCATGCAGTAACACTCAGTGTTGGTCATCTTACTTTAAAAAAGTAATTAGTTAAGTTACAAATTACTTCTCCCAAAAAAGTAATTGAGTTAGTAACTCAGTTACTATATTGGAAAAGTAATTAGTTACTCAGCAAAGTAACTGACTTTTTTTTTTAATATTCTTAGGGGCGGGTCTAGTATTACTGTAAGCAAGGGGCGGGTTCCCCCCTGCACGTCTATTTCCCCTCCGTACCCCCCTGCACGTCTGTTCCCCCCAACACATATATCTGTTTCCCCTCTGTACATCTGTCCCCCCCAAACTCACGGATCGGATCGTTTTTGCTCAGATCAGAGTCACGGATCGGATAATTTTTTCGGATCAGCAAAAAATAATTGAATTTGCAAAAACCTTTGAAAATTCCGCCACCATAAAGCCCCCACTGTAATATCCACGTTATCTCCCCAACTGTAATATTGGCTGAGTATAGCTGGGTACGGCTGGCTATCGCCGAGTATGGCTGGGTATTACCGTGTATTGCGGGGTATGGCGGGGTGTTGCAGAGTATGGCGGGGTGTTGCAGAGTATGGCGGGGTGTTGCAGAGTATGGCGGGGTGTTGCAGAGTATGGCGGGGTGTTGCAGAGTATGGCAGGGTGTTGCAGAGTATTGCACAGTATTGGCAGGGTGTTGCAGAGTATTGGCAGGGTGTTGCAGAGTATTGCACAGTATTGGCAGGGATGGCTGCTGCCATCCGATCTCTCCCCTCCACTGTACAGATCTGTACACAGAGGGGAGACCAGCGTCATCTTAACGCCGGCTTGTTTACACAAGTGATCGCTCCGTCATTTGACGGAGCAATCACATTGTAAACGGCCGACGGGTGCACCAAGATGGCCACCGCTCCGGCGCTAGGCCGGAGCTGCGGCCATCGGGTGCACCAAGATGGCCGCCGCTCCGGAGCTAGGCCGAAGCCGTGGCCTTTCCTAAGGCCGCGGACGGCTCCGCGATCGCGGCGGGTAATTGCGGTAACGCCGCCCCAGTAATGGGAACGGCGTTACCGCGAGGGGAAGAGTAATCAGTTAGATTACTCGTTACCCTCTAAAGTAACGGCGTTACGTAACGCCGTTTACTTTAACGGTGTTAGTGCCATCACTGGTAACACTACCCCACCAACATTCTTGGATTAACGCATCTATCGCTATCGTTTCTCCTGCTGACCCCTCCATAAATACTGTGTCCTGCAGAGACAGGGGTTTGGATGGATGAACCCCAGTGACCAGTGGGGGGGACACCCTATTCAAAACACCAGAGATCAGACAGGGAGGGAAGAGATGCTTCTTTAGCAAGCTAGCGATTACTGTATATACTCGAGGATAAGCCAAGATTTTCAGCCCTTTTTTTGGGCTGAAAGTGCCCCCCTCGGCTTATACTCGAGTCGCCGCCGTCTGCCTACCTGATCAGCTTGTCATGCAGACAGACGGCGGCCATACCAGTGTTCAAAAGCCGCGCCTCCTCGCCTGTGATAGGCGGAACACTCAATTTCCCAGCAGTCAGTGTTCCGCCTATCACGGACATCCTCTCATCCTCGTCTGTGGTATGAGGATGAGCGGATGTCCGTGATAGGTGGAACACGTGACTGCTGGGAAATTGAGTATTCCGCCTATCACAGACGAGGAGGAGGAGGCTCGGCTTTTGAATACTGGTATGGCCGCCGTATGTTTTGTTATGACACGCTGATCGGGGCACAGAGCTGCAGAACAGCACACAGAGTGTCAGATGGGCACAGAGCGTCAGATGGGCACAGAGCGTCAGATGGGCACAGAGCTGCAAAACGGAACACAGAGCTGCAGATGGGCACACAGAGGCACACGGAGGCATGCACAGGACACAGGTAGGCTGCAATGGACACAGGGAGGTACACAGGACACAGGGAGACATGCAGCTGCAGATGGGCATTGTTGACCCTCTTTTCCACTTACAGTAGCTGCTACATTTCTCACCCTCAGCTTATACACGGGTCAATAAGTTTTCCCATTTTTTTTGTGGTAAATTAGGGGCCTCGGCTTATATTCGGGTCGACCTATACTCGAGTATATACGGTATTCACATTTTCACCCTATGAATGGGTCACATTTTTTTGAGTTTTGCGCCATAAGTAGTAGCTTGTGGGTAGAGGTGGTACCCACAGTTGTTCATGCAAAATAAACATAGAACATCTGCATGTTATCATCTTTAAATGTTACAAAGAATTAGAGCTGCACGATTCTGGCTAAAATGAGAATCACGATTTTTTTGCTTGTAAAATAGATCACGATTCTCGCTGCGTTTTCGTTTTATTCATTGAAGTGTATTTTTCCCCCAAAAAATTGCGTTTGAAAGACCGCTGGGCAAATACAGTGTGGCATAAAATATTGCAGCGATTGCCATTTTATTCCCTAGGGTCTCTGCTAAAATATATATAAATGTTTGGGGGTTCCAACTAATTTTCTAGAAAAAAATATTGATTTTAACTTAAAGAAGTGTCAGAAAAAGATTTAGACTTTAAGTGGTTAAACTTCCTGCATTTACACGTTGTTGAAAACTTGGCAGACTGCCTGACTTTTTTTTTTACAAACAAGTGTATCCCTTTGATCTAAGAAGGAAGGTTAGTTACAATGTTTCACATTCTAAACTTGGCAGACTGCTGGTGTTCTGCCGAGAAGTGTCCCCCCATCGGATAGTGTCCGCCCCGTACTGCACAGGCGCAGCACTTGCGCAGTACGAAGGACAAGGGGACGCCGAAAGTATCCAAAAATGAACGGCGCCTGCGCACTTAATAGTACCTTCTGCCCTGAGGCCAGGTTCAAGCCCCACCACCCAAGTGGACATAGATGATGAAAAACAGCACTTAGTAACAGGGCCGCTCGCCACGCTTCGGGCACGGCCTCGCTTTACTCTGCATATTTTTATTCTAACTCTATGTCCACTTGGATGGTGGGGCTTGAACCTGGACTCTATTAAGTGCCTATCTTCGGAGACTTTCTGCATCTCCTTTGTCCTCCGGAATTGCACAAGCGCAGTACAGCCGCCCTGTACTGCGCTTGCCCAGTACAGAGGACAAAGGAAACGCTGTAAGTCTCCGAAGATAGGCACTTAATAGTACCTTCTGCCCTGAGTCCAGGTTCAAGCCCCACCATGCAAGTGGACATAGAGTTAGAATCTGACGGGGGACAGTTCTCGACAAGACACCGGGATGTTTTCTTTTGACAGCTGAGTGAGCAGATAAGTCTCTCCACTTGTTATATAAAAGAATCGGCAAACTCAGCAATAGAGATCGTCCGGGGGGTTGAATCGAGATCGCTATTTATTTTAATGATTAATTGTGCAGCTCTACAAAGAATATAACAAAATATGTAAAAAGGAAATCAAGAATGGAAAAATTCTAAATGAAAGACAGCTTACAAAAGATAGGACAAACCCCCAAAAATTCTTCAAATATATTAATAGTAAAAAGGTCAGGTCTGAGCATGTAGGCCCTTTACAAAATAATCTAGAGTGGGTGACTGGGGACAAAGAGAAGGCTAATTTATTAAAGTGGAAGTCCAGTCAAAAATGAAAATGTTTCTATTAAATTATATGTAAAATATCTTTATCTTTGACATTATTAATTTTCTGTATAGCTGATTGCAATACTTAGAAAGTCTAATCAAAGCCAGACAATCAGCTTCTTCCTGCTCTTCAGGGACAACCTTACTTCCTTATTTCTGAATTCTGCATGGGGGCCTCTCACTTCCTGAAACCGTTGTCCTTCTCTTCTACACGCCCCTCCCCCATCCCTCCTCTCCTTTTTAGACAGACATGCCGAGACCTGCCCAGCCCCACCCCCATCCCTCCTTCTCAGATCTCTTCCTGTCTTCATAGCCTCATTTTGGATAGCAGTTTCTCCTGAGAGGAAAGGGGGGGGGGAGGGTTTGGAAGTATGTTCTGTTTGTTAGAAACTACAAGATAGATTACAATGCAACATGCTGCAGATTTTCTACAGTGTACAACCATATGGTTGTTTCTGCATGGCACTATGATGGCACTGTGTGCATGGTGTGGCACTGGAATGGGCACTGTGTGCATGGTGTGGCACTGGAATGGGTACTGTGTGCATGGTGTGGCACTGATGGGCACTGTGTACATGGTGTGATGGGCACTGCGATTAGCACTGTGTGCATGGTGTGGCACTGTGATGGGCACTGTGTGCATGGTGTGGCACTGTAATGGGCACTGTGTGCATGGTGTGGCACTGTAATGGGCACTGTGTGCATGGTGTGGCACTGTAATGGGCACTGTGTGCATGGTGTGGCACTGTAATGGGAACTGTGTGCATGGTGTGGCACTGAGTGCATGGTGTGGCACTGTGATGGGCACCGACTGTGTGCATGGTGTGGCACTGATGGGCACTGTGTGCATGGTGTGTTGGGCACTGTGATGGCACTGTGTGCATGGTGTGTTGGGCACTGTGATGGCACTGTGTGCATGGTGTGTTGGGCACTGTGATGGCACTGTGTGCATGGTGTGATGGGCACTGTGATGGCGCTGTGTGCATGGTGTGATGGGCACTGTGATGGCACTGTGTGCATGGTGTGATGGGCACTGTGTGCATGGTGCGATGGGCACTGTCATTGGCACTGTGTGCATAGAGTGATGGGCACTGTGTGCACGGTGTGATAGGCACTGTGATGGCACTGTGTGCATGGTGTGGCACACGCCCAGCTGAGGGAGCAACATGAGAGTAATGAGTTTAAGGCTCCATTTCCACTAGTGCAACTTGTCATGCAACTTTGGACACAAAGTCGCATGACAAGTCACAGCCCATTGATTTCATTGGCAAACGTTCCCATCTATGCAAATTTGAAAAGGTGCCTGCACTACTTTGATGCAACTTTTGATGCGACTTTGATCCAGAGTGTAAAGTTGGCTCAAAGCTGCACTCAAAGTCGCACTCTAAATCGCACAGCTTTGGAGTTGCACTAGTGGAAACGTAGCCTAAGGCTAGAGTGTGACTTTAATGCAACTCTCTGGATAAAAGTTGCATCAAAAGGTACCTTTTCAAAGTCGCTGGTTTTCAAATTCACATTGATGGGAACGGGTGCCATTGAAATCAATAGGGCTGTGACGTATGCGACTTTATGTGTCCAAAGTCGCATGACAAGTCATACTAGGGGAAACGGAGCCTTAGTCTACGCTTCCACTATTGCAACCCCAGAGTTGCACGATTTAGAGTGCGACTAAGTGCAGCTTTGATACAACTTTACACTCTCTGGATCAAAGTCGCATCAAAAGCATTGCAGGTACCTTTTCAAAGTCACTGATTTTCAAAGTCGCATAGATGGGAACGGGTACCATTAAAATCAATAGGCTGTGACTTGTCATGCGACTTTGGACACATTTCCACTATGACAATTCATACTTGTAGAAATTGAGCCTTAGTCTAGGTTTCCACCATCGCGACCACAAAGTTGCACAATTTAGAGTATACAGAGTTTTCTTTCCATTTACAGACTAAACATTTCTAATTCTTTAAGCTTTAAGATATGCATTAGACGGTGCGGAATCCTGTGTCAAACACTTTAGTAAAGTCCAAGTATACTATACTATATAACCACTCCTTTGTCTACGTTTTTGCTTACTTCCTCATAAAAAGAAAGTGAATTGTTTTACAACTTCGTTCAGTCCATGCTGATGATAGCTTAGAATATTGCTTTCTAGCAAAAACTCTTCTATGTGTTCTTTTATCAAACTCTCAAGTATCTTCCCAACTACAGGTGCATCTCAAAAAATGTGAATATCATCAAAAAGTTACTTTATTTCAGTAATTCAATTCAAAATGAGAAACTTGTATACCGTATATACTCGACTATAAGCCAAATTTTTCAGCACATTTTTTTGTGCTAAATTGCCCCCCTCGGCTTATACTGGAGTCAATCACTTTTCTGCAGCAGAGATTGACATTTTCCGACCCAACTTTGGGGCCACATATCTCTGGTGTGCAAACCCAGTGGAACTAGCACTACAACATATGCAATTGGGGTTCCTAGCACCAAGTGGCCCCGAGATACGGGGCCCCAAAGTCAGGTCGGAAAATTTCATTCTCTGCTGCAGAAAAGTGCTTGACATTTTCCGAACCGAATTTGGGGCCCCCCATCATTGGATATGTTGTAGTGATAGTTCCACTGAGTTTGCGCAAATTTGGGGTTCCTAGCACCAAGTGTCCCCGAGATACGGGGCCCCAAAGTCGGTCAACTGTGTCCATCTGCAGCAATGTCATTTCGGGACCCTTTGGGTCCAGAGACCCCAAATTTTGGCTGCAGCTAGGGGGCCTCTACCAAATTTGAAGTTCGGGGGACCTATTGCTGCAAATGGGCACAGTGAGGCTGCAAATGGGCATTGTTGACCCTCTTTTCCACTTACAGTAGCTGCACATTTCTCACCCTAGGCTTATACTCGAGTCAATACGTTTTCCCAGTTTTTTGTGGTAAAATTAGGTGCCTCGGCTTATATTCGGGTCAGCTTATACTTGAGTATATACGATATTATATAAATTCATTACATACAGAGTGATATATTTCAAGCATTTCTTTCTTTTAATTTTGATGATTATGGCTTACAGCTAGTGAAAACCCAAAATTCAGTATCGCAGAAAATTTGAATATTGTTAAAAAGTTCAATATTGTAGACTCGTGGTATCACACTCTATTTAGCTAATTTTCTGTAAACAAAAGGTTTCCTGAGCCTTTAAATCAGGCATGTCCAAAGTCCGGCCCGTGGGCCAATTGTGGCCCGTGTTCCGATTTAATACAGCACCACTGGTAATTTGGATAGATATATATATCTTTTGTGGCCCCAACAAATCCCTGAGTGCCACGCGGCACTCGAGGATTCGTTGGGGGGGGCCACATAAGATATATACCGTATTTATCGTTCAGTTTTGGCAGCCTCGGAGGGGACAGGGAGGGTTCGGGACGAGTGCCGTCAGATTACATACAGTGAGAATCTCCTGTTTACTCAGCGGCATCTGTAATAGGAAGTCCCCTCTCCTGGGCTGGCATTGGAGGACTGTTCTGTCTATCCTAGGAGGTGTGACTTTGTATTAAAGAGGCCGCTGTGTAAACAGGAGATTCTCCTGTGTGTAATCTGTTGGCACTCATCCCGCCCCCTTCCCTGTCCCCTCTGAGCCTGCAGATTGGCATGGATCAGGCTGCACTGATGTCAATAGTGAGGCTGCGTTCATGGCACTGGTGAGGCTGCATTCATGGCACTGGTGAGGCTGCATTCATGGCACTGGTGAGGCTGCATTCATGGCACTGGTGAGGCTGCATTCATGGCACTGGTGAGGCTGCATTCATGGCACTGGTGAGGCTGCATTCATGGCACTGGTGAGGCTGCATTCATGGCACTGGTGAGGCTGCATTCATGGCACTGGTGAGGCTGCATTCATGGCACTGGTGAGGCTGCATTCATGGCACTGGTGAGGCTGCATTCATGGCACTGGTGAGGTTGCATTCATGGCACTGGTGAGGCTGCATTCATGGCACTGGTGAGGCTGCATTCATGGCACTGGTGAGGCTGCATTCATGGCACTGGTGAGGCTGCATTCATGGCACTGGTGAGGCTGCATTCATGGCAATGGTGAGGCTGCATTCATGGCAATGGTGAGGCTGCATTCATGGCAATGGTGAGGCTGCATTCATGGCAATGGTGAGGCTGCATTCATGGCAATGGTGAGGCTGCATTCATGGCAATATTGAGGCTGCAGATGGGCACCGATTAGGCTGCATTCATGGGCACTGACCATTATTTTGCTTCACAGTTCTTTATTTAAAATGTAAATTATTTTCCTGAAACTTTCCTCTTGAAGTGAAGGTGCGTGTTATACATCGATACATACGATATATCCAAATAACACGCCCAAGCTCATCCTTAGACTCTTCACCACACACAAGAGAATTCTTGTTGGGCAGTTTATTCGTTAATTTGCATTTAATTTTAATGGTTCAAAGAATGTCAGGCAAAATGGTTGGTCCTCACGCATGTTCACTTCATCAAATCTGGCCCGCTTTGAAAAAAGTTTGGACACCCCTGCTTTAAATGGTCTCTCAGTCTGGTTCAGTAGGTTACACAATCATGGGGAAGACTGCTGACTTGACAGTTGTCCAGAAGACAGTCATTGACACCCTCCACAAGGAGGGTAAGTCACAAAAAGCAATTGCTAAAGAAGCTGGCTGTTCACAGAGTGCTGTATCCAAGCACATTAATGGAAAGTTGAGTGGAAGGAAAAAGTGTGGTAGAAAAAGGTGCACAAGCAAAAGGGAATTTGGGGGAGATTCACAAGGAGTGGACTATGGCTGGTGTCAGTGCTTCAAGAGCCACCACACACAGGTATCCTATCCAGGACATGGGCTACAACTGTCCAATTCATTGTGTCAAGCCACTACTGAACCAGAGACAACATCAGAGGATTCTTACCTGGGCTAAGGAGAAAAAGCACTGGATTGTTGCTCAGTGGTCCAAAGTCCTCTTTTTGGATGAAAGTAAATTCTGCATTTCATTTGGAAATGAACCACTTCATTACCCGCGTATGTACATATGACGCCCACAAGGTGGATCTCCCATCCTGGGTGGGCGTCATATGACGTCCTACCATTCCCGGCCGCCTAGGGGGCGTGCGCCGCCGGCGTCGCTCGGGACCCGGTGCGCGTGCCCGGCGGCTGCGATGTCCGCCGGGCACCCGCGATTGCCCTTGAAAACAGCGGGACCATGGAGCTGTGTGTGTAAACACACAGCTCCACGTCCTGTCAGTGGCGAGGAGACCGATCATGTGTTCCCAGTACGGAGGAACACTGATCGGTCTACTCCCCTTGTGAGTCCCCTCCCCCCACAGTTAGAATCACTACCTTAGGGAACATATTAACCCCTGCAGCGACCCCTAGTGTTAACTCCTTCCCTGCCAGTCACATCTACACTAATCAGTGCAATTTTATAGCAACGATCGCTGTGTAAATGTGAATGGTCCCAAAAATGTGTCAAAAGTGTTCAAAGTGTCCGCCGCAATGTCGCAGTCACGAAAAAAAAATAAAAAAAAATAAAAAATAAAAAAAAAAAATCGCAGATCGCCGCCATTACTAGTAAAAAAAAAAAAATGCACTAAATCTATTTCCTATTTTGTAGACGCTATAACTTTTGCGCAAACCGATCTATATACGCTTATTGCGATTTTTTTTACCAAAAAATATGTAGAAGAATACGTATCGGCCTAAACTGAGTAAAAAAATTTTTTTTTTTTTTTTTTTAAAAAATTGGATATTTATTATAGCAAAAAGTAAAAAATATTGTGTTTTTTTTCAAAATTGACGCTCTTCTTTTGTTTATAGCGCAAAAAATATAAAAAAACCGCAGAGGTGATCAAATACCACCAAAAGAAATCTCTATTTGTGGGAAAAAAAGGACGTCAATTTTGTTTGGGTGCAACGTCGCACGACGTGCAATTGTTAGTTAAAGCGACGCAGTGCCGAATCGCAAAAAGTGCTCTGGTAAGGAAGGGGGTAAAATCGCCAGGTGTTGAAGTGGTTAAGGTCCCAGAATCTGGAGGAAGAGTGGAGATGCACAGATTCCAAGTTGCGTGAGGTCCAGTGTGAAGTTTCCACCATCAGTGATGATTTGGGGAGCCATGTCATCTGCTGGTGTTGGTCCACTGTGTTTTATGAAGTCCAAAGTCAGCGCAGCCCTCTACCAGGAATTTCTAGAGCACTTCATGCTTCCCTCTGCTGACCAGCTTTATGGAGATGCTGATTTCATTTTCCAGCAGGACT
This sequence comes from Lithobates sylvaticus, assembly GCA_028564925.1. Classification (NCBI taxonomy): domain Eukaryota; kingdom Metazoa; phylum Chordata; class Amphibia; order Anura; family Ranidae; genus Lithobates; species Lithobates sylvaticus. The sequence goes on from CM053037.1 coordinate 53,826,376, forward strand.
TGGCACCTGCCCACACTGCCAAAAGTACCAATACCTGGTTTAATGATCATGGTATCACTGTGCTCGATTGGCCAGCAAACTCACCTGACCTAAACCCCATTGAGAATTTGTGGGGTATTGTCAAGAGGAAGATGAGAGGCACCAGACCCAACAATGCCGACGAGCTGAAGGCCGCTATCAAAGCAACCTGGGCTTCCATAACACAAAGCAGCGCCAGAGGCTGATCACCTCCATGCCAAAATTAATAAGTAATTCATGCAAAAGGAGCTCCGACCAAGTATTGAGTGCATACTATACATGGACATACTTTTGAGTAAGCCAACATTTCTGTATTAAAAATCTTTTTTTTTTATTGGTCTTATGTAATATTCAATTTTTCTGAGATACAAAATTTGGGACTTTTACTAGATGTAGGCCACAATCATCGAAATTAAAATAAAGAAATGCTTGAGATATATCACTCTGTATGTAATGAATCTATATAATATACGCGTTTCACTTTTTGAATTGAATTAATGAAATAAATTAACTTTTCGATGATATTCAAATTTTTGGAGATGCACCTGTATATAGGAGGTAAATTGTAAATAGTTACTTTGTAGAGATTGATGCCTTTTTAAATGGCCCTGTGCCAATTCATTGGTACTAAGCTGGCAGGGCCAGGACAAGGGGTGGGCAGGAGGGGCGGCTGCCCTGGGCACTGTGGCATCATGTAAGGTGGGGGGGGGGGCACCACAAGGAGGTTGGGGGGAGGGCATTTGTGCTAGAAGGGGAAATTTGGGGGGAGATTTGTGCTAGGATGGGGAATTTGGGAGAATTTGTGCTGGGGGCATATGGGGAATGAGAGGATTTGAGCTGGGGGGGGGGGGGGGGGGGGGGGGTTGGTGTAGGGGGGCAAATATCTGTGCTAGGGGATTTCAGTAGGAAGCAGGTTTTTATTGGGAGGAGGGGGAAATTACGGTTAGGGGTAAGCATGCAGATTAGTGCTTGATTTAGATTTTTTCGGGGGGGGGGGGGGGGGGGTATTTTTGCTGACACATAATTCTCATATATCTTGGGGGGGGGGGGGGGCACAATTTGCCATTTTTGCCCTGGGCACTAGATGACCTTGTCCCGGCGCTGTAAGCCGGTCATTAACCACTAGACGACCTGTTATACTGCAGCAGGTTGGCTCTCCTGGGCAAATTGCCATAGCTATACATGCCCGCTTTACGACCACTAGGGGGTGCACCAGGGGCGGTGCGTCCATAAAGGGCGCAGGAGCGCCGCCCCCCCTCTCCTGTCACTCTCTATATACCATAGATAGATTCATGCATTGCATGAATCTATCTATGGTCGCTGCTGACACCCTCTATTCAGGTGTCCGGCCCCTTTTCGGTCACCGGGCGCCTGAATTACAGCGGTGGGGGTGTTTTTTGGAAACACCTGATTAGCGCCGTAGGCGCTAATAGGCGTCCAAAAAGGTGACAAGCGGGCGCAACGCTGTGTGTTCCTTGTCACTCAGCATTATGTTAGCAAACCGAAGGAATTCGGTTTGCTAACATTGTACGGCCCCTTAGCCAATCAGGAGCACAGGTCTGTGTTACCTGTGCCCTGATTGGCTGAAACGACAGGCGCTGTGATTGGGTGCCTATCAGGCGTCCAATCATAGCAGAGGATGAGAGGATGAGAGGATGAGAGGATGAGAGGAGGAGCGGGCAGGAGAGGAAATGGAGGACATCGATGCCGCCGTCACCCGAGACAAGGTAAGTGCAGGGGGGGCACAGTGGCAGCTTCTTTGCAGGGACTGTTTTACTGCAAAGTGGCTGTGTTTTTACGGCAAAGTGGCTGCGTTTTTGATGGGCACAGTGGCTGTGTGTTGAGCACCAGCCGCCACTGGGGTGCACGCTTGAACAGCTATACGTTTCCTCCTCCAGACATTTCCCATCCCCCCCAGTTAGAATCACTCTCTAGGACACACATTTAACAACTTGATCTACCCCTAGTGTTAACCCCTTCCCTGACAATGACATTTATACAGCAATCAGTGGCTATTTTTCGCTGTATAAGTGTCAAAGGTGTCCGATGTGTCTGCCGCAATGTCGCAGTCCCAATAAAAATCGCAGATCGCCGCCATTACTAGTAAAAAAAAATTATAATAATAATAATAATAAAAATAATAATAAAAATGCCATAAATATAGCCGCTATTTTGTAGACTCTATAACTTTTGCGCAAACCTATCAATATACGCTTATTGAGATTTTTTTTTATAAAGATTTTTTATTTGTAGAAGAATACATATCGGCCTAAACTGAGGAAGAAATTTGTTTTTTGATATTTTTGGGGGGGATATTTCATATAGCAAAAAGTAAAAAAATAGAGTTTTTTCAAAATTGAAGTTCTTTTTTTGTTTATAGCGCAAAAAAAAACAAAAAACGCAGAGGCGATCAAATACCACCAAAAGAAAGCTCTATTTGTGGGGGAAAAAAAGAACATCAATTTTGTTTGGGTACAATGTCCCACGCCTGCACAATTATCAGTTAAAGCGACGCAGTGCCATATCGCAAAAAATGGCCTGGTCATTAAGGGGGCAAATCCTTCCGAGGCTTAAGTCGTTAAAGATTCTCCAAAAATTTGAAACAATGGTTTTGAAATAACGGAGCTCAGCTCTCGGAGAACACATGGGTGTACCCTTCAGATATAACGTTTGATTGAGCGAAACACACCTGTGTTGGCATGGCTGTTCCCGCCTGGATTCTGGCAGGCTTTACACTCATAAGCCTAGATGACCCAACAATACAGTAAGGCCCCTTTCACACTGGGGCATTTTTCATGCGGTGCAGCGCTAAAAATAGCGCCTGTTCACCGCATGAAAAAATCCTGCCCCTTTAACTCCAGTGTGAAAGCCGGCGGGCTTTCACACTGGAGCGGTGCGCTAGCAGGATGACAAAAAAAGTCCTGCTAGCAGCATCTCCTATACCGCTCCTTCCCATTGATTAGAATGGGACAACGCGGTGAAACCGCGGCAATACCGCCGCAAAGCGCCGCTACGGCGGCGCTCTGCGGGGGGTCTTTAACCCTTTTTTCGGCCGCTCGCGGGGGGTAAAACCGCACCGCGAGCGGCCGAAAACCGCGGTTAAAACGACGGTAAAGCAGCGTTAAATATAGCGCTGCTTTACCGTTACCGCGGCTCCCCGCCCCAGTGTGAAAGGGGCCTAAGGAAAAAATAAAATCAATCCAACAGTGCTTTCTTGGGCTGAGATCCCTATTCTATAAAAAAATTAAAAAAACAATCACGCTCTGGATGCATAACTTGATTACTGTAGTATATTGCTTAAGTCTGAACTTTGTAACTAAAAGAGTGATAACTTTTGAGGATGGGCAAAAATGTATAAACTCTGTAAAATGTGACAGTCTTTGTGCCTATACTATGCAAACACCATTCATATGAAGTTCTGCTTACAGAATGTGGTAAGCACACCACATGCTTACATGAACCGAGTCATCTATCATGCTGAACCTCTACATCTTGGCATTCTCGGTTTTTATTAGAGGGTCTTCTGTACTGAGACCACATGAATGAGTCCCTTTCTAACTTGACCATTTCCTTTTACACTGAATACCATGTAAATTGTTCCAACCATTGCAAGAGCCTATACAGTATCTCACAAAAGTGAGTACACCCCTCACATTTTTGTAAATATTTTATTCTATCTTTTTATGTGACAACACTGAAGAAATGACACTTTGCTACAATGTAAAGTAGTGAGTGTACAGCTTGTATAACAGTGAAAATTTGCTGTCCCCTCGAAATAACTCAACACACAGCCATTAATGTCTAAACCGCTGGCAACAAAAGTGAGTACACCCCTAAGGAAAATGTCCAAATTGGGCCCAAAGTGTCAATATTTTGTGTGCCACCGTTATTTTCCAGCACTGGGTATGGAGTTCACCAGAGCTTCACAGGTTGCCACTGGAATCCTCTTCCACTCCTCCACTCCATCACGGAGCTGGTGGATGTTAGAGACCTTGCGCTCCTCCACCTACCGTTTGAGGATGCCCCACAGATGCTCAATAGGGTTTAGGTCTGGAGACATGCTTGGTCAGTCCATCACCTTTACCCTCAGCTTCTTTAGGATGGCAGTGGTCGTCTTAGAGGTGTGATTGGGGTCGTTACAATGTTGGAATACTGCCCTGTGGCCCAGTCTCCAAAGGGAGGGGATCATACTCTGATTCAGTATGTCACAGTACATGTTGGCATTCATGGTTCCCTCAATGAACTGTATCTCCCCAGTGCCGGCAGCACTCATACAGCCCCAGACCATGACACTCCCACCACCATTCTTGACTGTAGGCAAGACACACTTGTCTATGTACTCCTCACCTGGTTGCCACCACACACGCTTGTCACCATCTGAACCAAATAAGTTTATCTTGGTCTCATCAGACCACAGGACATGGTTCCAACATGCTTGTTTTCAGCAAACTGTTTGCGGACTTTCTTGTGCATCATCTTTAGAAGAGGCTTCCTTCTGGGATGACAGCCAATGCTGGCAGCACTCATACGTCTATTTCCCGAAGACAACCTCTGGATATGACGCTGAGCATGTGCACTCAACTTCTTTGGTCGACCATGACGAGGACTGTTCTGTTAAACTGCTGTATGGTCTTGGCCATACAGCAGTTTCAGGGTCTGGGCAATCTTCTTATAGCCTAGGCCAGGGATATGCAATTAGCGGACCTCCAGCTGTTGCAAAACTACAAGTCCCATCATGCCTCTGCCTCTGGGTGGCCTGCTTGTGGCTGTCAGAGTCTTGCTATGCCTTATGGGACTTGTAGTTCTACAATAGCTGGAGGTCCGCTAATTGCATATCCCTGGCCTAGGCCATCTTTATGTAGAGCAACAATTCATTTTTTTTCAGATCCTCAGAGAGTTCTTTGCCATGAGGTGTCATGTTGAACTTCCAGTGACCAGTATGAGAGAGTGAGAGCGATAACCAAATGTAAACACACCTGCTCCCCATTCACACCTGAGATCTTGTAAACGAGTCACATGACGCCAGGGAGAGAAATGGCTAATTGGGCCCAATATGGACATTTTCACTTAGGGGTGTACTCACTTTTGTTGCCAGCAGTTTAGACATTAATGGCTGTGTGTTGAGTTATTTCGAGGGGACAGGGATTACACTGTTATACAAGCTGTACACACTCACTACTTTACATTGTAGCAAAGTGTCATTTATTCAGTGTTGTCACATGAAAAGATATAAAAAAATATTTACAAAAATGTGATGGGGTGTACTTACTTTTGTGAAATACTGTATATTTGGTTCCATAAAAGGGGCTGCTGTGCGGTCTTTATGGGTGCAATATTTGTTTATTACTACCTTTACTAACTCTATTTTGGCGAATTATCTGCAGTTCTTATACCAGACTAGATGGACTTGCATTTAGTAACCTTAAAGCTGTAGAACACTTTACTAGACACAGTCTCTTCCCTTGAGCTTAAGAACATCTTCCTCATGATAAAATGGAGCATATTTTAAATGATACTATTATGCCGCGTACTTTCCGACGGGAAATGTTGGATGTGAGCTTGATGTTGGAAAGTCCGACCGTGTGCATTCTCCATCGAACATTTGTTGTCGGAATTTCCGCACACAAATGTTTGAGGGCAGGTTCTCAAATTTTCCGCTAACAAAACTTGTTGTCGGAAAGTCCGATCGTGTGTACACAAGTCTGTCACACAAAAGTGCCACGCATGCTCTGAATCAAGCAGAAGGAGCTGCACTGGCTATCGAACTTCCTTTTTCTCAGCTCATCGTATGTCTTGTACGTCACCGCGTTCTCACGTTGGGAATTTTGGGCCAACATTTGTGTGACCGTTTGTAAGCAAGACAAGTTTGAGCCAACAACCTTCGGAAAAATATCAACAGTTTTGTTGGCGGAAAGTCCGATCGTGTGTACGCGGCATTACTCTATATTTTGTAATGTCAAGAATGTATACATACAGACTTGTAGAGTTAGGTCCATGTGGTAAAGCAGGGGGTCTCCAAACTGTGGCCCTTTGGGCAAAATTCCCCCCACTAATACCAATAAAGGGGCACTATTTCTCCCACTAATACCAATGATGAGGCACTATTCCTCCCACTAATACCAATAAAGGAGCACTTTTCCTCCCACTAATACCAATGATGGGGCACTATTCCTCCCACTAATACCAATAAAGGAGCACTATTCCTACCACTAATACCAATGATGGTGCACTATTCCTCCCACTAATACCAATAAAGGGGCACTATTCGTCCCACTAATACCAATGATGGGGCACTATTTCTCCCACTAATACCAATGATGGGGCACTATTCCTCCCACTAATACCAATGATGAGGCACTATTCATCCCACTAATACCAATAATGGGGCATTATTCCTCCCACTAATACCAATGATGGGGCACTATTCCTCCCACTAATACCAATAATGGGGCATTATTCCTCCCACTAATACCAATAAAGGGGAATTATTCCTCCCACTAATACCAATGATGAGGCACTATTCCTCCCACTAATACCAATAAAGGGGAATTATTCCTCCCACTAATACCAATAATGGGGAATTATTCCTCCCACTAATACCAATGATGAGGCACTATTCCACCCACTAATACCAATAACGGGGCATTAGTCCTCCCACTAATACCAATGATGGGGCGCTACTCCTGCTGACCACCAACCCTGCAGCCATGTTTATTCTCATTGATTCTCGGCACAGGACATTTTCTACCCCCACTGGCCATATTCTATCCCCCTAAACTCTGAAGGACTGTGAACTTGCCCTTTGTTTGAAAAGTGTGGAAACTCCTGTGGTAAAGTAAAGGTCTCTGTTAATCACAGCACAATTAAGAAAAATAATCTGCTGCTCCGATGTATGTTAATAATACCATTCTAAAACAAAATGACAATTTCTCAAGTATTCTTTCCGTATTTAAAGATACATTAAATGCACAAATAAAAACTACCTTACCTGTCACATTGCTGCATAATGGAGATTTCCTTAATGATTTCTTGAAGGTCTGACTCTACTGGAATCTGCTTAATGGCCACAATCTGGCTTGTTTCTTTATGGCTGGCTTTAAAAACACTGCCATAGGACCTGAAGAAGAAATGATTATTTTATTTCAAGGTTTTATCATGGAAGGGATTAGGGATAGATAGGATGGATAGGATAGATAGATAGATAGGATAGATAGGATAGATAGGATAGATAGGATAGATAGGATAGATAGGATAGATAGGATAGATAGGATAGATAGGATAGATAGGATAGATAGGATAGATAGGATAGATAGGATAGATAGGATAGATAGGATAGATAGGATAGATAGGATAGATAGGATAGATAGGATAGATAGATAGATAGATAGGATAGATAGATAGGATAGATAGATAGGATAGATAGATAGGATAGATAGGATAGATAGATAGATAATCTCACAAAAGTGAGTACACCTCTCACATTTTTGTAAATACTTTATTATATCTTACAAATTACACTTTGCTACAATGTAAAGTAAGACCCTTGAATCCACTTTACTTTATTTCAGTCAAGGTGGACACAAAAAGGTGGACAGGAACACCCAAAACTCTTTGGTAGATGGTCACAGAACTATAGATTGTGGCACGGAGATCTCAATGCTGAAGGCTCCAATGCATAAAAAACATCTTTCAGCCATGTATCCCTTTTGAAGGACATTTTTGAAAACTGTTACAAGTTTCTTCTCAAGTTGTAGATTTTTATACAACTGAAAAAGGTATAACATGTGATGCTCACCCTTCTCCAAGTTTCTCCAGCACATCAAAAACTTCTTCAGGCTGCTTATTCAAGTTGTCTTCACTCAACTTTTTTAATTGCCTATGTGAAAAAGTAAAAAGAAATTCTACAGTTTGCTTCGACAATTCAAGATGCACAAAATGACATGACATTTTCATATCTCCACCATTTGGAAAATACTAAAACAGGTACATTTCTAAGAGCCATCCTTAAAGTAAATTATAGGAAAAACTTATTTTTTTTAATTTTGGATACAGTGAGAGAGGGTTATAACCCTTGTCAGTTTATTTTTTGCCAACTATGTCTCATTGGGGAGATTTCCCTTCACTTCCTGTCCCATAGCCAAAATGAGAGAATATCCCTGCAAATTAAGGGCATTCCTTGGAGACCCCCCCAAGTCACTAGAAGTGTCCCCATTGGAAGATTTCCCCTCTATTACTTTTCTGGGGACAACCCAAAAATTTGTGATTTTCTTTAGATTTCACTTTCAATGATAACGGGAAACGGGACAAATAGAGGAGGATGAGTCTCCCCGACGGGGGCACAGGCAACAAAAACCAAATAGGCATTATAATCCCACTCTGCTCTATCCAAAACATTAAAAAAAGTACTTTTTCGGTCAGGTAATTAAAGCCCCACCAACAATCTGCCTAATATATGGAATAAGCCATATCACTTTGGAGCGCTCAGTAAAAAGGTATACCCTAACAAAACGAGGACAAACAGAAGACAAGGATTTTGTCTTTTTCTAAAAATTCCCATAATGCAAACAAACTGAACCTGGTTCTGCCTTGAGTAGTAGTAGTAGTAGTAGTAGTAGTAGTAAAGTGGTTTATGCTAAATTTATTATATTTTTCTTTCACAATATTTTAATTGAATACAGTTAAACTCACAAAACATTGAACAGACGCCAAGGTCAGCGGCAGAAAGTGGATTTAGAATGATAATATAGCTATCACAGATAAATAGGCCTTTTATAGCTAATAACTACAAACATAGGCAAAAGATGAGGATACCCCATTACCTTTGCGGTCTATAGGAAAATAACGAGCCATGTAATTCCCAATGGTCAAAAGTCTAGAAGTACGCTAATCAAGCAGTATTGCAAGAACCATCATATAACAATTATTATGCAATACTTAAGATTGACCTATGTTCGTGTATATATATATATATATATATTATATATATATATATATATATATATATATATATATATATATATATATATTTTTATTTTATTTTTTAAATTAAACATAATATTTTATATATATATATATATATATATATATATATATATATATCATTTTATTTTTAGTTTTTAATTAAACATAATATTTTTTATATATATATATATATATATATATATATATATATATATATATATATATATATATATATATATATATATATATATATATATATATATATATATATATATATATATATAAAAAGTCCAGGGGTCCCCTCGAGGACCTCCCATAAATGTAACAAGGAGTGTGACTGACAGACTTCTCACACTGGCGTCTGGCGGTAAATGACCAAAAGTAAAAAAAGAAAGAAGAAAGGCTGAAGAAAGAAAAGAACAAGAGGGAGAATAAGAGTAGGAAACCAAAGAAAAGAGGGATCACGAAGAAGAAAGTAAACCCCATCCTAGGGAATCCAAGGCCAGCATTGGTGGGCTCGTCAGAGTTTCCCATATGGCCAAAAAATGGGAGGACGGGTTCGTCGCTGGGAACTGGTCCAACCAGGGTTGCCAGGTCTTACAAAATTTGTCCCTAGCATCTGCAAGTATCGCCGCAAGCTTCTCGTTTGTCAACGTACCATGCACCCGTCGCTTCACCTCCGCAAATGAGAGGAGGGGTGTTTTCCACACCTTCGCAATGGTTTGTTTAGTAGCCATAAAGATGTGTGTTGTCAGGACTAGTTCTTGTTTCTTTAAGTCCAAAATAGGCTTATGAAGTAGCGCTTCCAAAGGGTCCTTACGAATATTAAAGTGAAAGAGCGTATTGACCAAAGCGTACACTCAAATCCACAACCTTTTAACTTTGGGGGATGCTTCATATCATGAATTCTCTAGGGCTATGACATTGCGGGACGAATGGAAAAAGGCCTCCCACATCTTGGGCCAGTCCTCATGGGATTGAAGGGCACCCAAATCTGACTCCCATCGTGCGCAGTAAGGAGGGGGCCGAAGTGTTAGAGGCACCCTGAAGAGAAGAGTAAAGTAACGTGACTAGGCCCTGAGTAGTAGTCGGATGAGTATGGCACCTGGTTTCGAGTTGATGTTCAGGAGCTACAATTTCTAACCAGAGACTCCCGGAAATGGTGAATTTGGATATAGGCGTCTCTCTCTCTCATGGGCCTCATGAGTCTCCCAAAGTTTCTAAAAGCTGTACACACCTCTAGACGTGAGGAAAGAGCAGACCGGTGTTAAGCCTTTGGAGCGCCACCATTGAAAAAATATATATAATTTTTCTTCTATTAACATGGAGGTCTAAATGCCAAAAAGAAAAAAATAATATATTAAAGTTTAGCCCCCTTTTTTTACAGGATGTGGCTTTTCTCCTTTACTTTCACCTGGTAATCCTGCAAACAACACACTTCCTTTGTGGCTACATTTACTCTACTGTTATCTATGGGGGCAGCCATGGTTGTCACACAGGCTAGACTTCATACATATCTTCCTTTGTTCCTCTCCATTGCATAATATTCGATGAGGTTAGTATTTGTGAACTGGGATTAGTTGTTCAAAAAAGAAATATAACATTGTTTGTTTTTGCTCTCTTTTCAGCTCACATGAAGTGGCAAGGGCACTGCATTTCTGGCAAGATCAACAGTTTTTTTTCTGTACTTGCTGAAAATGTTCTTAGCCTGAAAAGGGAAAACTAAAGCAACAACCCCATTTTAAGACTGGTAATCTGCAATATACAAAATTACTGTTTTGGGATTTAGATATACTTTTTACGCTTAAAATATTTTAAGGAAATCACCAAGAAGTTTTTGTAGACATGACAAATGAAAACTCTTTTAGGGAAGCAAAAAAAAAAAGTCTCTGAAACAGTAATTTGTGTGCCAAAAGCTTATTATACAATACATTGCAAAACTGTTTGTAATTTGTTTTTGTGCATTCAGTACTTTTTGGTGTTTTCTACATTTGCTACTCAAACTAGATATTATTCTCAAAGCCTTGGTCATTTTCGGAGCGACCCGGTTGGGAGCTCCGTGACCCCGGCCGCGGGACCAGCGGACCCGATTGCCAATGGTGTCCCGCGATCGGGTCACCGAGCTGAAGAACGGGGAGAGGTCTGTGTAAACAAACCTCTCCCCATGCTTCCTACACTGCCTGTCACCGATCGGCTGTTCCCTGTCATCGGGAAAGCCGATCAATGACGTCACACACACGTCACAGCCCATAACCCCTCCCCTCCCCCTAGTGGTTAACTCTTTCACTACAACTGTCATTTATACAGGAATCAATGCATTTAAATAGCATTGATTGCTGTATAAATGACAACGGTCCCAAATGTGTCAAAAATGTCCGATGTGTCCGCCATAATGTCGCAGTCACAATAAAAAAAAAAAATTGCTGATCGCCGCCATTACTAGTAAAAAAAAAAATATTAATAAAAATGCTATAAAACTATCCCCTATTTTGTAAACGCTATAACTTTTGCGCAAACCAATCAATAATCGGTAATTATGAAAAAATATGTAGAAGAATACGTATCGGCCTAAACTGAGGAAAAAAAATGTTTTTTTTATATATTTTTTGGGGATATTTATTATAGCAAAAAGAAAAAAATATTGCATTGCTTTCAAAATTGTCGCTCTATTTTTGTTTATAGCGCAAAAAATAAAAACCGCAGGGGCGATCAAATACCACCGAAAGAAAGCTCTATTTGTGGGAAAAAAAGGACGCCAATTTTGTTTGGGAGCCACATCGCACGACCGCGCAATTTTCAGTTAAAGCGACGCAGTGCCGAATCGCAAAAAGGGGCCTGGTCCTTTGGCTGCCAATTGGTCCGGGGCTGAAGTGGTTAATGGTGGAACCAACTTTAAAAATAAAGACTAGGCATCACCAAATGCAAATCTGCATCAAATACTTGAGAAACTAATGCCACAACCCACCCACCAAGTGAGAACCCTGGGGGGGGGGCCACAGCGTGCAGCTTTCTGAATTACAAAGTGGTTCTACTGAGCAGTACCATCCTAGTGCATCAAAGGGTTCTTCAAAGCTGGGTACCTAAGGTCTATTATTGTACTGAAATGGGCAATGGACAGCCGTCAGAAGTGAACTTTTGGCATTCAGTAATGGCATACTGTGGGTGCCCAGATTTTGGGAATGCAGCTACAGGTCATCAAACAAGAGAAAATTGGCACTAGCTTGCAAGTCAGGTAGCTAGTGGAGATCACTGTAGTAGCAGCGGCTACTACTACTGGATGTTTTACAGCTTTCACTGAGATCCCACAGGTATGGCAAAAAAATGCCAAACCTAAAAACTTCAGCTTTAAAATGGTGTTCCACTTAAAAAAAAAAATTAAGTCAACAGCTACAAATACTGCAGCTGCTGACTTTTAATAATCGGACACTTACCTGTTCCAGGGTCCAGCAATGCGGGGGAATCGAAGTCCCGCTCGTCTCCCCCTCTGCTCGGTGGCACTGGCATTGTAACTGCGGGCACCCACTGCGCATGCGCGAGCGGCCCTGCGCAATCATCTGGGACCTGTGTGTGTCCCAGATGATTGACAAGAGGGAGGGAAGAGAGCCGATCTCCCTTCCTGCACCGAGGGAAGTGATGTCAAGAGCCCAGGCGCCGAAGGAGGTAGACTACAAGGGACCCCCTAGCAACAGACATTTAGAGGTGAGTAAAAAAAAAATTATTTTCTCCAAATGTTTTTTTTTTTATGCACATAAGTGACTATTTTTTAGGGTGGAACGCCACTTTAAGTTCTGCAGATATCTCTTTTTTTTTCCTTTTTTAGAATGAACGTGTGTGTGTGTGTGTGTGTGTGTGTGTGTGTGTATATATTTATTTGTGATGCACTGGCTGGCAGGGATGTTGTGTATATACAGAGGCTAGACAAAAATATGGAATCACTACATGATTTGTAGGTGTGAAACTGACGACATGTTACATGTTGAAAGCGGAAGTGACGTAACATTATTTTGCTTCTGCTGTGTGATGAGACACCTAGCTAACAGATCGGAATTCTCACTTTTGCCATTCGCTGCGTGCGCTGCTAGTATTATGGAGTCATGTCAGAGCTTACTGAGTATCAAAGAGGGCATATTGTTTGTGCCCGCTTAGCTGGTGCCTCTGTGACTGAAGTTGCTAATTTATTTGCGGTGTCATGAGGTACATTTTTTAAGGTTATGATGGCATATACAGTTTCAAGGAAAACATTGTCTGATAAGCATAAGCGTGGTCCACGTGGTCAACTGATCGAAAGAGACAAAAAGGATATTGTGCAGGATTGTGACCCAGGTGTTCTCATGACGAGTCCATGGTATCAGATTCCATTATCCACCTTCCAAGACTTATATTTGTCAATTCCCAGGAGTATTCAGGACATCTTGGATTCCAAAGGTTGTCCAACACCATATTAGGTAACGATTTTGTTCTCTTACCATACCTGTTTCCATAATTTTGTCCAACCCCTGTATGTCACCTAGGTTTTTTAACTACACTTGGTGAGGGGCTTCAATATTTGTGTCTGGTATGGAGAAAAACTAACTTTTTTTTTTTTTTGAATAATCTTAGTGATTCTAAAAAGGTATATTTGCTTTAGGAGCCCCGATCCTCTTCTTTTTGGGTTTCCCTTTATTTTTTGTTTGTTGGTATAGTATAATACTGATTACACCCCCCCCCCTATATTTTTTCGGTGAGCTCTACAAATTAGGGGTGTTGAATTTAATCGCAGCATCGATGCATTGCGATTCGGCCGCCCGCGATTCAGCATCGATGCTGCAACCAAAAGAATCGATTTTTGGATGATGTCATCCACGCTGTGCCCTGCCACTCTGAAAAGAGCCGTGGGCATTAGCCACGAAGACAGTCAAAAGGTGCTGTGCCCTGCCTCTGCAAACGGAGCCGAAGTGAGCTGTGGGCACTAGCCACGACCTCTTTTCCTGCCTCCCGCTGACGTCATCCCCAGCTGCCCGGCATCGCTGTGCGTTAAGCTGGATGCTACAGGGGAGGAGACATGTGGAGCAAGTGTTCCCGACTCACGGTCTCCAGAGAGTCCTCCTCAGCTCACTCTCACACAGGCTGCTGCAGAAGACCTGAGCCAGCGTACCGCGCTTGTCCTCCTCACAACAGGCTGCTGCTGGCAGCGGGGAAACCAGTGCACACTCTGTCATCATCATCATACTACTTAATTCAGACACTGACAGTTTATATCTGATGCACCATTATGTGCAAATTTGCCAAATTATGACCGACTGACTGTAATAAAAATAATTAATAAACTTGATGGTGGACCTAAACATTAAAGTGAGCATACCATTTCGTTAATTATGGTTTATGTATTGTCTTGGCGATTGATTCCCATCACAACTTCATTGATGCACACAAAAAAAAAAAAAGTCTGATTTATGGTTCTGCTCATCACTGCCCCACACATGCAGCCATGCATTGCATGTGTGGGGCAGTGATGCGCAAAACCATAAATCATACAAAAAAAAAAAAAAAAAAAAAAGGTATCAATCACAAAGACAATAAGACATACATAAACCATAATTAATGAAATGACATACATTGTCGTTTGGGGGGGATGTTAGGGGGACATTGTCCACAGTCTCTGATCATCTCTTGTGTCATGTCCACAGTCTTTGATCATCTCTTGTGTCATGTCCACAGTCTCTGATCATCTCTTGTGTCATGTCCACAGTCTCTGATCATCTCTTGTGTCATGTCCACAGTCTCTGATCATCTGTTGTATCATGTCCACAGTTTATGATCATCTCTTGTATCATGTCTGCAGTCTCTAACCATCTCTTGTATCATGTCCACAGTCTCTGATCATCTCTTGTGTCATGTCCACAGTTTATGATCATCTCTTGTATCATGTCTGCAGTCTCTGATCATCTCTTGTGTCATGTCCACAGTCTCTGATCATCTCTTGTGTCATGTCCACAGTCTCTGATCATCTCTTGTGTCATGTCCACAGTCTCTGATCATCTCTTGTGTCATGTCCACAGTCTCTGATCATCTCTTGTGTCATGTCCACAGTCTCTGATCATCTCTTGTGTCATGTCCACAGTCTCTGATCATCTCTTGTATCATGTCTGCAGTCTCTGATCATCTCTTGTATCATGTCTGCAGTCTCTGATCATCTCTTGTATCATGTCTGCAGTCTCTGACCATCACTTGTACCATGTCTGCAGTCTCTGACCATCTCCTCTAGCATTTTGGGGGAGCCTGGAGCTCCTCTTTAAGTTGTCTGCTGTGTTTAGACTTTGCTACATGCAGAGAGTGTGGTCTTTTTTTTAAGAACAGATAAAATAAAATGGCGCATGGTCAGTAATCGTGATGCATTGCGGAATTGAATCGTTGACAGGATAATCGTAATCGAATCAAGAGACCAGTGAAGATGCTCACCATCTACTACACACACACACACACACACATATATATTTATTTATATTAGGTAGGATTACCACTTACTCCATATTCGTTGCATATACTGTATAAATGTCCCTGGCAGGGAAGAGGTTAACACTAGGGGGGCGATCGAGGGGTTAACTGTGTTCCAGAATGAGTGTTTCTAACTGTGGGGGGTGGGCTTACTGGGAAATGACAGAGATCACTGTTCCCGACCACTGAGAACAGTGGATCCCTATCATGTCACCTGTCAGTACGAGGAAATGCCTTGTTTACATAGGCATCTCCCAATTCCGCCTGTGTACAAGGCAATTGCGGGCTGCTGGAGGACATCGAGTCCTCCCGACCCACGGGAACGCTCCCGGCGGCACGCGCCTGCCTGCCGCTGAGCCTGCGCAAGCTGCCGTACACCTACGATGATTCGCGCAGGAGAGCCGTTGTGCCACCATCAAACGAAAGCAGCTGGTCCTAAAGCGGGTAATAAAATACTTTTGGAGTAAAAATCTATCCAAAAGATAGTTTTCTATTTAAGATACATTAATAATTAAGTTAATTAAGCATGAAATTGAGCTTAGTTATGTAGCATGAGGCTGAATATTCTGCAATATTTACATTTTTGGTAAACTCAATGAATCCAAGCTCTGCAAGCTGAGATAACATGCACTGCATTGATGCATTCACACAATGTCACAGTAATGAGATAAAACAAAGTTCAGGAAAATGCCTGCATCTCATTATTTTGCAAATCTATGTACACTACAAACTGTATGATTGCTGATATCGCCATTTTACTAACCCGACAGCTTATTATTATAAATAGGAAACCTTCATTTTGCTTGCAAATATTAAAGATTGTAACTACCAGCAAGAATGAGTCCTTACATCTCCGGTCATTTCAGATCCATCATGGCAGCCCCTGTTAGCGGGCATCCCACTCACCTGCTGCCGCCACGTCCCTCACCTTGTTGTGTCACTGCCGCATCACCAGCCGTCCCATTAAAGTGAATGACCATACACACACGGCTTTGTCACATGATATTTGTCACTTTTCTCAAGTATGGTACAAGACCAAAATAATTTAACCGCTTCCCGACCGCCGCATGTAAATATACGTCAGCAGTAGGGCTGAAACAACTACTCGATTATGAAATTAATCGATTACTATTTCCATAATCGATTAATCGGCCAGTAACTTAATGGGGTTAAAAGAAACTAAAATGAGCCCTTTATAGTACAAAAAGAGCAAATAATCGCTACTGTAAATATTACTTTCACAGTTCTACAGAAAAAATAATAATTAACCATTTACAGTAGTGATTATCTGCTTTTTTTTTGTACTATAAAGGGCTAATTTTAGTTTTTTTTTTTAACCCCATTATGTTACTAAACGTCTTAGACCTGGTTCATATCTATGCTTTTTTCAGCTGTGTATTTGGAAAGGGTCAAAGACTTTTTTTTTAACGCAAAACAGTGCTTTTTTGGTTCAATATACTTCAATGGAGAAGCTGCAGAAAAGCATGTAATGCGTTTTTTTGCAGCAATTTGTGTTTTTTAATCTGCCCAACAACTAATTGGCCAAAAAACAGTATGTCTCTTCTAATAGTATATACAGTATATATCTCCTCTAATAGTATATACAGTATATATCTCCTCTAATAGTGTATACAGTATATCTCCTCTAATAGTGTATACAGTACATCTCCTCTAATAGTGTATACAGTATATCTCCTCTAATAGTGTATACAGTATATCTCCTCTAATAGTGTATACAGTATATCTCCTCTAATAGTGTATACATGATATCTCCTCTAATAGTATATACAGTATATCTCTTCTATCTGTTATTCTCAGAGTGGATTAGAGATTTTGCTCCCTAACCATATAGTTGGTTATTTAATATTTACCACTGCATATAGATATTTAAGAATAAATTGCCTTTTTTTTAAACTTTACATATTAACTAAATTATACACCACAATTTTTTCATAAGGTTATTAACCAATTAATCGATTAATCGAAACAATAATCGGCCAACTAATCGATTATGAAAATAATCGTTAGTTGCAGCCCTAGTCAGCAGAATGGGACGGCTAGGCAAAAGCACGCATATATACGTGCCCTTTAATTGCCTAGCCGTGGGGTAGTGCG
This sequence comes from Lithobates sylvaticus, assembly GCA_028564925.1. NCBI lineage: Eukaryota > Metazoa > Chordata > Amphibia > Anura > Ranidae > Lithobates > Lithobates sylvaticus. The sequence continues at coordinate 53,843,944 of CM053037.1, forward strand.
CGCGCGCCGCCAGCGGCGTTTGCGACCCGGTCGGGAGCTCCGTGACCACGGCCGCGGGACCAGCGGACCCGATCGCCGCTGGTGTCAAGCGATCGGGTCACAGAGCTGAAGAACAGGGAGAGGTCTGCGTAAACAAACCTCTCCCCGCGCTTCCTACACTGCCTGTCATTGATCTGCTGTTCCCTGTCATCGGAAAGCCGATCAGTGACGTCAGACGTCAGCCACGCCCCGATGTGTCCGCCATAATGTCGCAGTCACAATAAAAATTGCTGATCGCCACCATTACTATTAAAAAAAAAATATATTAATAAAAATGCTATAAAACTATCCCCTATTTTGAAAACGCTATAACTTTTGCGCAAACCAATCAATAATCACTAATTGCGATTTTTTTTTACCAAAAATATGTAGAAGAATACGTATCGGCCTAAACTGAGGAAAAAAAATGTTTTTTTATATATTTTTTGGGGATATTTATTATAGCAAAAAGCAAAAAATATTGCATTTTTTTCAAAATTTTCGCTCTATTTTTGTTTATAGCGCAAAAAATAAAAAAGCGCAGAGGTGATCAAATAACACCAAAAGAAAGCTCTATTTGTGGGAAAAAAAAGGACGCCAATTTTGTTTGGGAGCCACATCGCACAATTGTCAGTTAAAGCGACGCAGTGCCGAATCGCCAAAAGGGGCCTGGTCCTTTGGCTGCCAATTGGTCCGGGGCTGAAGTGGTTAAAGTGAATGACCATACACGTATCAGGCTGTCACGTGATAATCGTTGCTTTTCTCAAGTATGGTACAAGACCAACATAATTTAAAGTGGCAGTTGGTGTGTGCGCAGCCCTAGGGGGCCTGAGCTCAGGAGTAATGGGTGCATAGCTATATAGGGGACTGCCTATGAGTACTCAGTATAAGGTCATCAGGTACTTCAAGTCTTAAAAAAAATTTAAAAAAAATCACCATATGGATTATGAGTCAGATAGCAATAAACAACATCTTCCCAGCTGGCATCATAGATAGTGAGGAAGTCTCAATGTGATAATGTTGGTTCCTTTAAAAATTTCAGAGGGAATCCCTTTTCCTCATCGCAGTTGTTGAGGGGCCCTAGTGGTCTAAGGCAATGTTTCTCAACGCCAGTCCTCAAGTGCCCCCTACAGGTCATGTTTTCAGGATTCCCTCAGATGAAACGGCAGTAAAACACAATCACCTGTCCAAAATAATGGAAAGCCTGAAACCATGACCTGTTGGGGGTACTCAAGAACTGGAGTTGAGAAACATTGGTCTAAGACAGTGGTCTCCAAACTGTGGCCCTTTGCTTGCCTTTATCCGGCCCTTGGGCACTATTCCTCCCACTGACACCAAAGATGGGGCACTATTCCTGCAACAGACACCAAAGATGGGGCACTATTCCTGCAACAGACACCAAAGATGAGGCACTATTCCTGCAACTGACAACAAAGATGGGGCACTGTTAATTCAACTGACACCAAAGATGAGGCACTATTCCTGCAACTGACACCAAAGATGAGGCACTATTCCTGCAACTGACAACAAAGATGGGGCACTATTCCTGCAACTGACACCAAAGATGGGGCACTATTCCTGCAACTGACACCAAAGATGAGGCACTATTCCTGCAACTGACACCAAAGATGGGGCACTATTCCTGCAACTGACACCAAAGATGGGGCACTATTCCTGCAACTGACACCAAAGATGAGGCACTATTCCTGCAACTGACACCAAAGACGAGGCACTGTTCCTGCAACTGACACCAAAGATGGGGCACTATTCCTGCAACTGACACCAAAGATGAGGCACTGTTCCTGCAACTGACACCAAAGATGGGGCACTGTTCCTGCAACTGACACCAAAGATGGGGCACTATTTCTGCAACTGACACCAAAGATGGGGCACTATTCCTGCAACTGACACCAAAGATGGGGCACTATTCCTGCAACTAACACCAATGATGGGGCACTATTCCTGCAACTGACACCAAAGATGAGGCACTGTTCCTGCAACTAACACCAATGATGGGGCACTATTCCTGCAACTGATACCAAAGATGGGGCATTGTTTACATCCATTGATGCCAGAACATTTTCTACTCCCACTGGCCACATTCCGGCTCCCCCAATGTCTGAAGTCAGTAAACTTTGCCCTTTTTGGAGTGTTGGAGACCCCTGGTCTAAGGCACTGAGTGGTGTTTGCTCGGAGAGCACATGGTGGTCACGGTGTAGTAAAGACGCCTTTGGTTAACCCGCTAACAGTAATATCAGTGTAACCACTTGTCTGTCACAGAAGTAACAATTTGTTCTTCTCGGCAGCTCTCTACCGGGCTTTTCTGTAGTAGAAGTAGCCCAGATCTCATTTTAGACTTGTCTTAGCATATGGCAAAGAAAAGCAGAACTAATGGAAAGTTGCCCAATTGTGTGTTGCACAATGACGGCTAGAGTTACCAGAACACAAATGTCACAGAACGAGTCTCATCTCTCCTCTACAATGAAATAAAAAGGGACTGACTTTCTGATCTCCGATTATGACAACACATCCTGTATCAGTACTGGTTGTGCGAGAACACCGCAATACACAGCGCAACTGCATTCTTGTAAAATATGGATTGCTTTACCAAATACATATGTTACACACAGAGCAGACTGGTCAAACAGGAGCTAAAAACATAATTAAAGTATTGCATTTTATAAAAATACATTTATATTAATATCATTTTAAATATAATAATAATAAATATATAACACTGATTAAAGGTGCACTCCAGTTTTTTTTTTTTTTTTTTAAATCTTTATTTAAGGAATGCGGATCAAACAGTAATGTAATGGATCAGACATAACAAACAATATTTTCCATAAGTAGGCTTAAACAATGGTATATTCATCAAGTCGGTGAAATATGCTGGGGTATTAATCAATGTTAAATTACATCGTAAAAGATCAATAGAACATTTGTATTCATGGGACTCTGTGATAGGTATAATTTTGCAATTCAACTAGAACAATATAGGCGACATCCTATCCGGCCCAAAGCCTCACTTTAAAGGTCCTGTGCAAGCCATACTGTTGGCTCTTTAGAGTAAAGGGGGAGCCCCTCGGTAGGTAGGGAGGGCTTTTCTCCTTTGAACCGATGTTAAGTTATAATGCTTTAGTGAGCTGATCCAGAACAGCGTATTGCTTGTCAGTAGTGGCTCTCTGTCCTAGTTCCCTAGGAGCGGTGCCAAAAAGTTCCCGCAATCCGAGGGGGTTTTTTTTTTTTAATTTTTAGGAGAGAAGAAAAAAGTGAGTGGGTGACACGGACCGTGTCGATGGTGGGAAAGCTATGAAAGGAATAAAGGGGGAGCAGAGGTAGGGTAATAGGTGGGAAGGAGAGTGAGTGTGACGTACTGGCAAGGCCGACGACCCGTGGCCCCAAATTACCTCTAGTTAATATAATTAAATGTAGGCCTTGTATTCATCCGAGAATCTGAACAGGTCCCAGTATGTCCAGCGTGTATTGTGTTCCTCCTCCTTTTCCCTTATGGCAGCCGTAAGATGTTCCATTTGCTGGATATCCCGCACCCTGGCAAACCACTGTACTACTGTCGGTGGGGATTGTTGCTTCCAAGCACTGGGAATACATGCCCTGGCTGCATTCAAGAGGTGCTTCAGAAGGGATTTGCGGTATCGCTTGCTAGACATGGGGGTCAGGTTTAGTAGAATCGCCGCCGGGTTATCCTGGAGGGCTATGCCCGTGAGCTTGTAGATGATGTCCAGTACTTGTCTCCAGAAGGGAGTCAGTACCGGGCATTCCCAGAAGATATGGAGTATTGTGCCAACTTGTGAACCACATCTCCAGCACAACGGACTGTGTCCTGGAAATATGGATGCCAAGACGGATGGGGTCCTATACCAACGCGTCAAGATTTTATATGTAATTTCTTGGTATTTACTACACAAGGAGGACTTGTGAGCAAAAAAGAGTATTCGAGTTTTTTGGTCTTCGGAGAACGTGGTGTTAAGATCTCTTTCCCATTTCTGTAGGAACGGAGGATCATTTCGAGATGTATGGGCAAGTAAGATGTTGTAGGAAATGGAGAGGGATTTTCTTATCGGCTCATCACCCAGGCACATGTCTTCAAAAGGCAAAGGCCTTCTGCGGAAGCCATTGACTTCTGGGAGGGATCTGAGAAAGTGTGAGAGTTGCAGGATCCTCCATCTACCTAGGGCGGAGGTATTAAAGTTAGGATAAATGCCTGAGATGTCGCTCCAGTCAGAGGGTCCTAGAAGAGAGGAGGCTCTAACTAGGCTCTGATTCGGGTGGAGTCGAAAGGATCTATCAGAGATGCCCGGTAAGAAATCCGGGTGGCCAATTATGGGCGTTAAAGGGGAGGGGAAGCTGGGCGTCTCTGCAGTCCTAAAGTATCTGTGCAGTTCCTTTAGGGTGGGTTCAATTAGAGGGTGAGAAAAGGACAGCCCAGAAACACGTGTCCCACTCCACGGTAGACCAGCAAGAGGGAATGGCACTGCTTCCTGTTCCAAGCCGATCCATAACTTATGGTGTGAGTGTCTGCACCAATCCACCACTCTATTCATATGGACCGCTGTATAGTATGCGGCTGGGTCTGGGAGGCCGACCCCTCCCCTGAGCTTTGGCCGCTGTAGTAGAGATCTCTTAAGTCGCGAGGGCTTGCCTTGCCATACGTATTTAATGAAGATTGTATGCAATTTTCGGAAAAAGTTCTGTGGAATCCTAACTGGCAGAGCTTGTAGAAGGTAAAGCAGTCTTGGCATAATGTTCATTTTCAATACATTGCATCTGCCAAACCAGGAAACAGCTAGTGTCTTCCATCTGTCTAGGTCTGAGGAGAAAATATTTAGAAGGGGCTGAAAGTTGAGTTGGTAAATGAGGTGTAAATCAGAAGGGATTTTTGTACCTAAGTATTGGATAGCCTGAGGGGTCCATCGAAAGGGAAAATTGCTGCTAAGGCGAGTCTGAGCATTAGGAGTGAGAGAAACGTTAAGCGCCTCCGATTTCTGTAAGTTGATCTTAAAATTCGAAAGATCACCGTATTGGCGTATTGCTGACAAGAGTATTGGGAGAGAGGTGTGTGGTTCTGAGATGTAGAACAGAAGGTCGTCCGCATAGGCCGCAACCTTGTGATGGTATGCATCCGTCTCTAGCCCTCTGATGTCGGGGTTGAGCCTAATGTGCTGCAAAAGGGGTTCTAGGGAGACTATGAAGAGGAGTGGAGAAAGTGGGCACCCCTGTCTTGTGCCATTGCTTATTTTAAAGGGGTTGGATGACACTCCATTTACTCTGACCGAAGCTGTGGGGGAGGAGTAGATGGCGGAGACCCATGACAAGATGGAGGTCGGCATTCCAAGGCGTCGCAGGGTGGCTAGGAGAAAAGTCCAGTCCACCCTGTCGAACGCCTTTTCAGCGTCTGTGGACAATAGAATGAAAGGGGCATTAAGGCGTTTAGCCCTTGCCACTACATCTATCGTCCTAATGGTGTTGTCTCGCGCCTCTCTGTTCCGTATAAAACCCACCTGGTCCAGGGGGATTATGCGTTGGAGGACGTGCCCTAATCGTTCGGCCAAAATTTTTGTGAACAATTTCAAGTCACAGTTGAGCAGGGAGATTGGCCTGTAGCTTGCGCAGAGGAGCGGATCTTTCTCCGGTTTAGGTATGACTGAGATACTGGCTTGTAGAAGGTCTGCGGGCATGGCATGATCATCTAGTATTGCGTTGAAAGCGGTGACAAAATGGGTTGCTAACTGGGCTTGGAAAGTTTTATAGTAGGTGGTAGTAAAGCCGTCAGGGCCAGGCGCCTTACCTCCTGGGGAGCCCGCCAGGGCATTTGTGAGTTCATCTGTGGTCACTGGCTGCGAAAGCAGATCCACCTCCTCATCATTAAGAGAAGGCAGGTTTGCTGCAGCGAGGTACGCCTCTATGGCTTCCGAGTTGTTCCGTTGCCGTTCCCCCGTAGGCTGGGAGTGCAAGTTATAGAGAGCTTCGTAAAAAGCCCGGAAGGATTCCGCCATGTCGGAAGAGTTATAGATTTTGGTTCCTGAAGGGGTTGAAAGAGCGGGGATGTAGGATAGATTTCGCTGTGTTCGTATGGCATTCGCCAGAGTTCTACTACATTTGTCCCCATTCTCATAGAAGGTTCTGCGCATTTTTATTAGATTGTTTTTAGATTGAAAAAGGGAATGCTCCCTGATTTGCTCTCTGAGGTTAGTTACTTCTGTCTCTATGGCCCTGTCCGGGTGGGCTTTATGACGTTTTTCGCAGACATGCAGTTTTGCTATCAGATCTGATAGCGTTTTCGCTCTAGCCATCTTGAGTCTGTGGCCGTGTTTGATGAGTACTCCTCTAATGTAGCACTTATGCGTGGCCCAAATAGTAAGAGGGTTAGGGACCGAGTCTTTGTTTCTCTCAAAGAAAAGTTCTAGTTCTCTTATAATATCGGCTTTGACCTCTGGATCTTGGATAAGGGATTCGTTGAGCCGCCATGTTGCCGATCTAGTCGTCGGGTGTTTTAGGGCTGCACTCCAGTTTAACAATGGATGCTTCGGCATTTCATGGTCCAGGGGCAACCTGTACTTTGTCCTTGAAGAGCAACGCAATAGGTTTGCTTTATGCTACGTACACACGTTCGGACTTTGTCCGCCGGACCTAGTCCGGCGGGACTTCCCCACACACGCCCGGACTTCCGAGCGTGTGACTTGCCCACACACGCCCGGACTGCTCCGGCGGACAATCCACTTTCATTTCAAAAGTCCGGCGAAATAGCCTACTAACGGCGGGATTGTCCGCCGGACTGCCAAGTCCAGCGGACAATTTTAAAACAAAAAAAACTTAAAACCTAGTCCGCTGGACTTTTGGCGCCAAAAAGTCCGCCGGCGCCCACACACGAGGGGATTGTCCGGTGGACTTGAGTCCAGCGGGCAATCCCGCGGGATAGTCCCTTTGTGTGTACGCGGCATTAGCCCCATTGCTGCCCATTTATTTTTACTACTGCAGAGATCGGAAGCACAGGCAGCAGGAGGGCTGAGTAATCAATGTTTTCTTCGCAGGAGACAAATGAATGGAACATTATTGTGGCATTAAGACCACTTTCACACTGAGGCGCTTTTCAGGCGCTTTCACGCTAAAAACAGCGCCTAAAAAGCTCACGAAAACGTATTTCCATTAAAATCAATGAACGCTTTCACACTGGGGCAGTGTGCTGGCAGGGCTGTGAAAAACTCCCCTCCCCATTGAAATGAATGGAAAGCTCTTCAAAAGCGCTCAGTGTTTTTACTGGCAGTTTAGAAGCGCTTCAGTGTGAAAGTGGCCTAAAGGTGGGTTAATTATGAAGATTAGGTTTTCAAGGTTAGGATTTATTTTAGTGGTTTAAGGATCGGGGTTGAAGTAAACGCTGAACTGTCGATTCAGGTTTGCTATAATTTAATTTTTTATATTTATTATTATATGTTTTTTTTTATATTTTTAATATTTATTTTATTTTATATTTTATTTATTTTATTATTATTTTATATTTCACTTATTTATTTTATTATATTTTATATTTTTAGATTCATTTTTTATATTTTTTATATATACCGGTAATTTAGTTTTTGCTATAAGGTGCCAGTTGAAAAACATTTGTGCACATTGTGGCACACTTTGCTCCCAAAATGCACTGCACCCCCCCTCACTGATCTGCCACTCGGATCTTAACCTGGTCCTCTTCCAGACTCCACCTGAGTCTGGAGTTTTCAACCTTCTCTATTGGTTGATAGGGGTGCAACTGATTAAAAAACTCACGGATCGGATCGATCCTCGGATCAGAGTCATGGATCGGATCATTTTTCGGATCAGAAAATGATAATTGAATTTGCAAAAACCTGTGAAAATTCCGCCACCATATAGTCCCCACTGTAATATCCACGTCATCTCCCCCACTGTAATATCCACATCATCTCCCCACTGTAATATCCACATCATCTCCCCCACTGTAATATCCACGCCATCTCCCCCACTGTAATATCCACGCCATCTCCCCGGGTATGGGTAATGCAGGGTATGGGTAATGCAGAGTATTGGCAGGGTATGGGTAATGCAGAGCATTGGCAGGGTATGGGTAATGCAGGGTATGGTTAATGCAGGGTATGGTTAATGCAGGGTATGGGTAATGCAGAGTATTGGCAGGGTATGGGTAATGCAGAGTATTGGCAGGGTATGGGTAATGCAGAGCATTGGCAGGGTATGGGTAATGCAGAGCATTGGCAGGGTATGGGTAATGCAGAGCATTGGCAGGGTATGGGTAATGCAGGGTATGGTTAATGCAGGGTATGGGTAATGCAGAGTATTGGCAGGGTATGGGTAATGCAGAGTATTGGCAGGGTATGGGTAATGCAGGGTATGGGTAATGCAGAGTATTGGCAGGGTATGGGTAATGCAGAGTATTGGCAGGGTATGGGTAATGCAGAGCATTGGCAGGGTATGGGTAATGCAGAGCATTGGCAGGGTATGGGTAATGCAGAGCATTGGCAGGGTATGGGTAATGCAGGGTATGGTTAATGCAGGGTATGGGTAATGCAGAGTATTGGCAGGGTATGGGTAATGCAGAGTATTGGCAGGGTATGGGTAATGCAGGGTATGGGTAATGCAGAGTATTGGCAGGGTATGGGTAATGCAGAGTATTGGCAGGGTATGGGTAATGCAGAGTATTGGCAGGGTATGGGTAATGCAGAGTATTGGCAGGGTATGGGTAATGCAGAGTTTGTTTACAAGTGATCGCTCCGTCATTTGACGGAGCGATCACATTGTAAACAGCGGCCGGGTGTACCAAGATGGCCGCCACTCCGGAGCTAGGCCGAAGCCGCGGCCTTTCTTAAGGCCGAGGCCGCGGATCGCGGGGTGTGCCCGTTCGGATCACGGATCGGCGACGATCCGTTGCACCCCTATTGGTTGACCATGGGTGACAGAACATCTGAGCACGGGTGCTAGTTTGTCCCAGTACCCATACTAACCCCCCACCTGCCCCCCCATCTTTTTTATTTTTAATTAACATAAATGTTATTAAAAAGCTTAAATATAAATAAAACATTTATGGTTAAAAAAAATTTAAATAAATAAAAAAGCTTAAATATATGCAAGCAAACAAAAATAGAATCACCATGTGGGTACCATCCACAAACAATCATTTAATACCAAATGTAAACTACAAATTAATAAGCAACAGTAGAAGCCAGGGCATGCAGAAGAAAGCACGGTGTAAAACATCCATGTTCAGGAACGGATGTCCATCTGGTGCACAGTGGGTAGGTCCCTGATATCAGGTCACCAGCGTAAGGAAATATAGATAGGGGACATTCCCAGAATGCCTAGCCATCCAGATGCCAAATCTAATGGGCACAGCCCAGCCAAGCTGACCAAAATTTTTTTCAAATTTTGCTGAATCCTCTGTGCTGATAAATAGTACGCTCCAGCCTTAGGGTGTCCCCCCATCTGTTTAGCCCACTCACTTAGGGTGGGCGGTGTATCAGACTTCCAGTGGAGTAAGATAAGCCTGCGGGCCTGGCACAGGGCTCTCAATATGGTCTATAGCAGTGATGGCGAACCTATGGCACGCGTGCCACAGCTGGCACGCAAAGCCATCTCTGTGGGCACACGAGAGGGTTTAGGACAGAGCTAGAGGTCTTTCTCTCCTCTCAACCCCCCTCCCTCTCTTTCAGCCCCCCTCTTTTTCCGTCCCCCCCTCTCTGTTCCCCCTCTCTCCCCTCTCTCTCTGTCCCTCTTCTCTCTCTCTCTGTCCCCCTCTCTCACACCCCCTCTCTCTCTGTCCCCCCTCCCTCTAGCTGTTCCTTCTCTCTCTCAGCTCACCCCTCTCTCAGCATATCTCTCACACCCCTCTCTCTCTGTCCCCTCTCCCTCTCTCTCAGCCCCTCTCCCTCTCTCTCAGGCCCCTCCCTCTCTCTGTTCCCTCTCTCTTTCAGCATATCTCTCTCACACCCCTCTCTGTCTGCCCCCCTCTCTCTCAGCCCCCCTCCCTCTCAGCATCTCTCTCATACCTCTCACTCTTGCTGTCCCCCCTCTCTCTCTCTCACACACACACTCCTCTCTCTCACACAACCCCTCCTCTCTCTCACACAACCCCTCTCTCTCTCTCTCACACAACCCCTCTCTCTCTCACACAACCCCTCTCTCTCTCACACAACCCCTCTCTCTCTCTCACACACACACTCCTCTCTCTCACACAACCCCTCTCTCTCTCACACAACCCCTCTCTCTCTCACACAACCCCTCTCTCTCTCACACAACCCCTCTCTCTCTCTCACACAACCCCTCTCTCTCTCTCTCACACAACCCCTCTCTCTCTCTCTCACACAACCCCTCTCTCTCTCTCTCACACAACCCCTCTCTCTCTCTCTCACACAACCCCTCTCTCTCACACAACCCCTCTCTCTCACACAACCCCTCTCTCTCACACAACCCCTCTCTCTCACACAACCCCTCTCTCTCTCTCTCACACAACCCCTCTCTCTCTCTCACACAACCCCTCTCTCTCTCTCTCTCACACAACCCCTCTCTCTCTCACACAACCCCTCTCTCTCTCACACAACCCCTCTCTCTCTCACACAATCCCTCTCTCTCTCTCTCACACAATCCCTCTCTCTCTCTCTCACACAACCCCTCTCTCTCTCACACAACCCCTCTCTCTCTCACACAACCCCTCTCTCTCTCACACAACCCCTCTCTCTCTCTCTCACACAACCCCTCTCTCTCTCACACAACCCCTCTCTCTCTCACACAACCCCTCTCTCTCTCACACAACCCCTCTCTCTCTCACACAATCCCTCTCTCTCTCTCTCACACAATCCCTCTCTCTCTCTCTCACACAATCCCTCTCTCTCTCTCTCACACAACCCCTCTCTCTCTCACACAACCCCTCTCTCTCTCACACAACCCCTCTCTCTCACGAATTGCCGTGTTGGCACTTTGCAACACAAAACCAATGTATTTATTTCAATTTGGGCACTCGGGCTCAAAAAGGTTCGCCATCACTGGTCTATAGGGTCTAACTCAGCCTGTCTCAATCTTTTTACCACAGAGGAACCCTTCAAAAAACTTTCAGGTCTCGGGGAACCCCTGATAAAACCCATTCATTGGGGGTCAGTGGGAACAATGCCCCTTACTTTGGTATTCAGTAAGAATGCCCTTTTTTACAGTAGTGGTAAGAATGCCCCCCCCCCCCCCCTTACAGAGAGCTATAAAGATCATTGATGTCATACCACTGGCTCCTCCAAGTGGCATTTGCTCAGATCTATGGCATCAAACAGGAGGTAAATCAGCCACAGCTCAAGGAACCCCTAGCCACCTCTGAAGGAACCGTGGTTGAGAATGGCTGGTCTAACTACTCCCGTCCAGTAGATATATGTAATTTGAGGCAGCTTCATAGTAATTATAATTAATCGAAATTAGTCGATTAAAAAAAAAAAAATAAAAAAAAAATCGATTAATCGAACAAGAAAATTTTAAATCAGTTACAGCCCTAGTATTTTTGTACTCAACTTTTGGATTGTAAAAAATGATTGCGCAACATTTTTTTGGCTTTCCCTATGTGTACATTTCACATGCATCGAAAATTCCTGCGTCCCCAAAAATTGATAGAGGCAGAAAAATAACACAGCACCTTGTTAGTAGCTATCAGGGGAAGTCTCCAGTTGTTGATGGATGGAAATATATTGTGTAATGACTACTGTAGTTGTTGTCTAAGCTTAAGCAAGCAAGAGTTTTTCTATGTGGCATGAGCGATAAGTGTCCATCATCCTCAATTGTTTAGGTGGAAATTCGGCCAGAACTCTTCTTTTTAGCTTGGATAAATTGAAGGATTAGAACCTCTGTTGGGTTTTCATTGCTGTCTGTTAATACAATGTTAAGGAGATTTTTGATCACTCCCTGTGACCCTGTTGTATTGCATGTGATTAGATAATTGAAGTGAACACTATTGTCTGCATAAATTGTAATGTGTAAATGATTTTGTCATATGCACTAATACCTACGGGTCAAAAATATATATCATGGCACATGATAAACAAAAAGAAAAATGTAAAAGGTTTAGTCCTACCAAAGCTCATATTTTCAGCTATGAGTGAAAACAAAACTGATGTCTCCACTGCCGTCTCTGCAGTCCACGGAGGCTTACAGTTTCTACTGCGCTTCAATAGTTCTTTAAAAACAAAAGCCCAGGAAGTAAAAAACGAGAACTAGCAACGCCGCCCTTCTCTGAGCTATAATCTGGGTAGCAGCACTGTACTGACTGACACTATACCCGAGTACTGCCTGCCACTGTCCTGACTGTCACTGTACTGTGCCACTGTACTGACTGCCACTGTACCTGAGTGCTGACTGTCACTGTACTGTGCCACTGTACTGACTGCCACTGTACCTGAGTGCTGACTGTCACTGTACTGTGCCACTGTACTGACTGCCACTGTACCTGAGTGCTGACTGTCACTGTACTGTGCCACTGCACTGACTGCCACTGTACCTGAGTGCTGACTGTCACTGCACTGCCACTGTACCCAAGTGCTAATTACCACTGTACAGACTGCCACTGTCCTGACTGCCACTGTACCCGAGTGCTGCCTGCCACTGTATCGAATGCCACTGTACTGTCACTATACCCGAGTGCTGTCACTGCACTGACTACCACTGTAACCGAGTGCTAATTACCACTGTACTGACTGCCACTGTACCTGAGTGCTGCCTGCCACTGTATCGAATGCCACTGTACTGTCACTATACCCGTGTGCTGACTGTCACTGCGCTTACTGCCACTGTACCCAAGTGCTAATTACCATTGTACTGACTGCCACTGTACTGACTGCCACTGTACCTGAGTGCTGACTGTCACTGCACTGACTGCCACTGTACCCAAGTGCTAATTACCACTGTACTGACTACCACTGTACTGACTGCCACTGTACCCAAGTGCTAATTACCACTGTACTGACTGCCACTGTACCCAAGTGCTAATTACCACTGTACTGACTACCACTGTACTGACTGCCACTGTACCCAAGTGCTAATTACCACTGTACTGACTGCCACTGTACCCAAGTGCTAATTACCACTGTATGGTGTGCCACTGTACCTGAGTGCTGACTGTCACTGCACTGACTGCCACTGTACCCACGTGCTAATTACCACTGTACTGACTGCCACTGCACTGACAGCCACTGCACTGACAACCACTATACCCGAGTGTTGACTGTCTCTGTACCAAATGCTGATTTTCACTGTACTGACTGACACGTTTACTGACTGTACCCAGGTGCTGACTGTCACTGTACTGACTGTTACTGTACCAAGGTGCTGACTGTCACTGTACCCGAGTGCCAAGTGTCACTACACTTATCGCCATCGTACCCAAGTAATGGCTGTCTCTGCACTGACCGTCACTATATCCAAGTGCTGACGGCCAATGCTTCAAATTTGTTTGTTAGGCACATTTCCCCTTAAATTATGTGTGTTGTAAAGCATTAATGTACATTGCAATGCCTTTACGCAATACAGGTCAACATACATAACAATGCACATGAATATGCGCAAAAGCACACAGATGCAAAACAATATTGTTTGTTTTTGATGTGCAATTATAGAGCATGGGATAACGTGTTTTCATGCGCTTTTTATTTTATTTTAGCAGAAATGTATAGGTGTGAATCTGGCCTAACAGGAAGCAGGCCTGTGATCACCAAAGTAAAGAGAATAGCATGTTACCTAAGTGGTTAGTAAAAAAAAATGCAGAGAGGAAGCTAAAATTATCAATGTTGATTAGTGAGAACAAAGCTATATTGAAAGAAAGCTCCTTAAAAGCGGACCTTCAGTCATTTTTCAACTTTCCATCTATTAAATCTTCTGCCCTTGTTGTTTTACCTTTGGGTAGTAAAACATATAAAAAAAAATTTTCTGCCAGTAAATCCATTATACAGCCCATTCCCTGTTTCTTGTCTGGTCATTAGCCTAGGCTCATGACATCATGCACAGCTCTCTCTCTAGAGATTTTGCCAGGAAGGGAAGGGGGTGAGTCATAAGAGGGCCAAGGTGCAGGGCTGGAAATGTGCCCCTGTGTAAATCCAGGAAGTGAACAGGCAGCAGCTTCAGATGCCCACAGTTAAAATGGCTGCATCCAGACTCAGTGGAATTAGATTTCTGCAGCATATTTGGCAAGTACAGAATCACAGTATATATAAAATAATATGCAAAGTGGTTGGAGGGATTTATTACAAATTATGTGAGCAGACTGCAGTTCCTCTTTAAATTGGTGGTGATAAAAAATACCCTTTACAGTGGTGGTCAGTGGGAGGAAGAATGGCTCTACAATGGGGATTAGCAGAAGGCAGAATCCTCTATATTGGTGATGAGGAGCAGAAAGTTTCCCCCTTACATTGGTTGGCAGTGAAAGGGAAAAAAAATAAAAAATCACCCCTTACAATGGTCATCAGGAGAAAGTATCCCCGTTTCATTGGTGGTCAATGGGAGGAAGAATTCTCCTTACATTGGCGATTAGCAGGAGAAAGTATCCCACTTACATTGGTTGCTAATAGGAGGAAGAATCCCACTTACATTGGTGATTAGTAGAAGTAATAATCTCCTTTACATTGGCAGCAATAAGGATGAAGGATCCTCTTTACATTGGTGGAGAGAGGGAGAAAGGATCCTTCTTATATTGGTGGAGAGCAGGAGGTAGGGTCTTCTTACATTGGTGATTAGCGGAAGGAAGGATCCTCCTCACATATCCTCATATTGACCACCAATGAAAGCAGGATCCTTCCTTCCGCTAATCACCAATGTAAGAAGACCCTACCTCCTGCTCTCCACCAATTTAAAAAGGATCCTTTCTCTCTTTCCACCAATGTAAAGAGGATCCTTCATCCTTATTGCTGCCAATGTAAACGAGATTATTCCTTCTACTAATCACCAATGTAAGGGGGATTCTTCCTCCTATTAGCAACCAATGTAAGTGGGGATCTTCCTCCCACTAACAAGCAGTGTAAGGGAGATTCTTCCTACTGCTTACCACAAATTTAATAGGAGCACTTCTCCTACTGACCACCAACGTTAGGGGGATTCATCCTCATATTGGCCACCATTGGTGGTCAGTAGGAGAAGTGCTCCTATTAAATTCATGGTAAGCGGTAGGAAGAATCTCCCTTACACTGGTTGTCAGGGGGAGGATGAACACCGCCAACATTGGCTGTCAGGGGGGAGGAAGAACACCGCCAACATTGGCTGTCAGGGGGAGGAAGAACACCGCCAACATTGGCTGTCAGGGGGGAGGAAGAACACCGCCAACATTGGCTGTCAGGGGAAAGAAGAACACCGCCAACATTGGCTGTCAGGGGAAAGAAGAACACCGCCAACATTGGCTGTCAGGGGAAAGAAGAACACCGCCAACATTGGCTGTCAGGGGAAAGAAGAACACCGCCAACATTGGCTGTCAGGGGGGAGGAAGAACACCGCCAACATTGGCTGTCAGGGGGGAGGAAGAACACCGCCAACATTGGCTGTCAGGGGGAAGAACACCGCCAACATTGGCTGTCAGGGGGAGGAAGAACACCGCCAACATTGGCTGTCAGGGGGGAGGAAGAACACCGCCAACATTGGCTGTCAGGGGGGAGGAAGAACACCGCCAACATTGGCTGTCAGGGGGGAGGAAGAACACCGCCAACATTGGCTGTCAGGGGGGAGGAAGAACACAGCCAACATTGGCTGTCAGGGGGGAGGAAGAACACCGCCAACATTGGCTGTCAGGGGGAGGAAGAACACAGCCAACATTGGCTGTCAGGGGGAGGAAGAACACCACCAACATTGGCTGTCAGGGGGGGGAAGAACACCACCAACATTGGCTGTCAGGGGGAGGAAGAACACCGCCAACATTGGCTGTCAGGGGGGAGGAAGAACACCGCCAACATTGGCTGTCAGGGGGAGGAAGAACACCGCCAACATTGGCTGTCAGGGGGGAGGAAGAACACCGCCAACATTGGCTGTCAGGGGGAGGAAGAACACCGCCAACATTGGCTGTCAGGGGGAGAAAGAACACCGCCAACATTGGCTGTCAGGGGGAGGAAGAACACAGCCAACATTGGCTGTCAGGGGGAGGAAGAACACCGCCAACATTGGCTGTCAGTGGGAGGAAGAACACCGCCAACATTGGATGTCCATGGGAGAAAGACTCCCACATACACTGGTTGTCAGTGGGAAGAAGAACTCCACTTACATTGGTTGTCAGCATCTTTCGAACATTGGTGGTTAGTGGGAGGAAAAATTCACTTTTGTTGATGGTCAGCCGAAGGAAGAATCCCCCTAACACTGGTTGTGAGCGGGAGGAAGAATTCCCCTTACATTGGGGTTCAGCGGGAGGAAGAACACTGCTTATATTGGTGGTGGAAAATACAAACAGGCATCTAAAAATATGAGTGGCCTGGAGGAGAAGAAAGGCAAGATAAGAACCCCCACCCACTTATACTCCTCTTTGCTGTGCCCCATGCCACCCTGTTGAATTTAATTCATGAGACCTCCTTCAAGGATGCAATTCTCAAGCCTGATCCACACCAGGCCTCAGCATAAGGAGGTCACCAAAACCCAGTGTTATTTCCGACACCACCGGACACCGAGCTTACACAGGGTTTGAACTTCCACCTCCAAGGATGGGGTGGAGAAACAGGGAAGGATGGCGTAGTTGAGTTGAGTATCAGTGGCTTTAGCTCTGTTACAACAGGCTTTTGGTGAACATTCCATCAAGTGTTTTTGAATGGCAATGGAATAGGTGGTTTAAAGGAGTGGCGGGAAGATGTCCATAATGACGCAAGACGTGGGCATCCAAAAATGCAAAGGATAGGTGAAAATGTGGACAGAGCGTGAACCCCCCTACATCTCATGCGGCTGTGGGGGGTCATTTCACTACAAGTTCATAGAACATGGTACAACCAACATTGTTACGTGGAAATTTTGAAAAGGTTATGGGAATCTTTTAGGACAAAAAGACCAGAACTTTGGCCTGACAAGTGGATTCTCCCCCCGTGACATTAATCCTGAAATTACATTTGCCACGCCTCGTGGGCTGTAGTACAGTGCATACTGCGTCAACCTGCATTGGGCACTCACTAGAAAGGAACTGGATGCCCCACAAATTGTACAAAGCATGCTTCATAATAAGTCTTCCCATCACCAGGTGTAAGGACATACTAGTCTCTTGTAGAAGAAACAGCTTTGTTCTTGCCTTTCCACGTAAGCCCTCCACCCTCAAACTGCCTCATTCCCCCCTTAGAACAGGAGGGTTCTTCTTCCTGATGGCTCCCGTCAAATCTGAAATCTAAAAGGCCCCTCAAGTCTCAAAGAGAGCCTGCCACAACAACAAAAAGTATCACATAAGGGACTCTTTTGGTGATAAAGTTTAGTGGGGAAAAAAAAAAAAATGCACCTCAAGCTCTTAAACACCCCCCATCCCCAGATAAAAATATTCAGTTCCCCCCCAACCTCAAAATACATATGAACATAAACACATATGTTGTCGGGGCATCTCGTTACATATTGCCATGCACATGTCGGAGTGAGAGCAATAATTCTTGCCCCATTATTCCTTGTTAATTCTAAACTGATGACCTTGTAGGTGTGTTTAAAGTGTTGCCTATAAAAAAATGTAAGGTACTTTAGTTGCCATTTCACAGAGAATTTTAACCACTTGCCTACTGGGCACTTTCACCCCCTTCCTGCCCAGGCCAATTTTCAGTATTCAGCGCTGTCGCGCTGTGATTGGCAATTGCTCGGTCGTGCAACACCGTTCCTATAGGAAATCTTAATCATTTTTTTTTTTTAGACAAATAGAGCTTTTTTTGTGGTTTTTATTTACCACTGGGATTTTTATTTTTTGCCAAAATAAGCATGAAAATTTAGAAAAATAAGTAATTTTCTTCTTCATTGAGGTGCGCTGATGAGGCTGCAATGATGGGCACCGATAGGCTACACTGATGAGGCTGCAATGATGGGCACCGATAGGCTGCACTGATGAGGCTGCATTGATGGGCACCGATAGGCTGCACTGATGAGGCTGAATTGATGGGCACTAATAGGGCTGCACTGATAAGGCTGAATTGATGGGCACTAATAGGCTGCACTGATGGGCAATGATAGGCTGCACTGATGAGGCTGCAATGATGGGCACCAATAGGCTGCACTAATGAGCCTGCATTGATGGGCACTGATAGGCTGCATTGATAAGGCTGCACTGATAGGCACTCATGAGGAGGCATTGATGAGGCTGCACTAATGGGCACTCATGAGGAGGCACTGATGAGCAATGCCCTAATTATTAGTGTAAATGTGTGCTGTCACAGGATAGGCTGTTATCAGCTTTCCTTTCCTCACACAGTGACAGTGATTGGACACAGCTGATCACATGGTAAAGGGCTGCTGTAATTGGCCCTTTACCTCAATCTGTGATCAGCTGGGTCCGAAGGACACAGTGTTCACAGAGCGGCATGGGGGCGGAGTTCTGGGAGAATGTCAATAGACGCCCTCCCAGAACTAAACGACCCCGCTGTAGGCATCTTTCCGCTATAGCGCGGTTGGCAAGTTGTTAAGCCTTGATATGTTAGCTATTAAGGATGAACTCAGGCGTGTTCACAAGCAGCACGTGCAGAGCGCGCCAGGAAGTCGGCACTGCGGAGCGCTTATTACAAGCAGCGAGACATTTCCTGATCTGCGCCTGCAGAGATGGGGAAATGTCCCATTGCCTGTGATTAGCGCTGTGCAGTGCCGACTTTCTGGCGGGCTCTGCACGTGCGGCTGCGAACATGCCTGAGCTCATCCTTATTAGCTATCTATATACTGAGTGCAACCTCACCCTATATGTTTTACCCAAATAATACCACATGACATAAAAATTGGTAGCTACCATCATTTTATTCTCCAGGGTGTCTGCTTTCAGAGAATATATAAAGTTGGGGGAGGGGGGGGGGGGGGGCGATTATGATTTCCTGCAGGAGGTTCAGCACAGTCTCCTTCTAAGCAATAGGAGGCTGATAGCAGCACCTGCTTGTGTGCAACCGAACTTGTGTCCGATCAGCCAATGGAGACAATCGGATCTCATAGTCCATCCATACTTCCTTCAGCCCCCAGGACCTCAGTACAGGGCTGGGGGAATAGTCTGCAGGATGCAGAGTATTGCACCCACAACTCCCTCATTGAGGTTGGAATGATTTGCAGGCTGCAATGCAAAAAAATAAAAAAAGTTGCAAATGTTTGCAATATGGGGGCATTTATTATTATTATTATTATTATTTGTATTTTTTTTGCAAAAGGTAGAAATCACCTTTACAGCTTTTTCTATGGCAGTCCCAGCTGTGCCCTCACCCCCAGTCCCAGGGTCCTGTATATAGTACACCCAGCTATCCGTCCAGTACTATGGAGAAGGGACCCTACAATACACACACTCCCCTCCCCCACACACAAACTTCTCTACGCTGTTGATGTGACGGAGGGAGTCCGTGTGTGTGTGATCGCCGGAGATCGCACCGATCTTACCTCCTCGGGTTGTGCCGCATCTGGACGGTGTCCATCCCTCGGGGTCCTGTGATTGGAGGATCGGACCTCCCCGGTACTGGTCCCGATCTACATACACCTGATCGGACCGCCGATGGACAGCCTGTGCTTCCCCTCTACACACTGACAGCACCCAGATACATGGCAACGGAAGTAGGAACAGGAAGCGGCTGTGTACAGCGACATGTGCAATGTGTCATCATCACCATCACCGCTACTACTACATGTCACCATCGCTACTACTACTACCCCCATCATCACCACTACTACTACCCCCATCATCACTACTACTACTACCACCATCATCACCGCTACTACTACATGTCACCATCGCCACTACTACCCCCATCATCACCATCACCGCTACTACTACATGTCACCATCGCTACTACTACTACCCCCATCATCACCACTACTACTACCACCATCATCACTACTACTACCCCCATCATCACCACTACTACCACCATCATCACTACTACTACCCCCATCATCACCACTACTACTACCCCCATCATCACCATCACCGCTACTACTACATGTCACCATCGCTACTACTACTACCACCCCCATCATCACTACTACTACCCCCCCCCATCATCACTACTACTACCCCCATCATCACCATCACCGCTACTACTACATGTCACCATCGCTACTACTACTACCACCCCCATCATCACTACTACTACCCCCATCATCACTACTACTACCCCCATCATCACCATCACCGCTAGTACTACATGTCACCATCACCACTACTACTACCCCCATCATCACTACTACTACTACCCCCATCATCACTACTACTACCCCCATCATCACTACTACTACCCCCATCATCACCATCACCGCTAGTACTACATGTCACCATCACCACTACTACTACTACCCCCATCATCACTACTACTACCCCCATCATCACTACTACTACTACCCCCATCATCACCATCACCGCTAGTACTACATGTCACCATCACCACTACTACTACTACCCCCATCATCACTACTACTACCCCCATCATCACTACTACTACCCCCATCACCACTACTACCCCCATCTCATCACCGCTAGTACTACATGTCACCATTGCTACTACTACTACCCCCATCATCACTACTACTACCCCCCATCATCACCATCACCGCTAGTACTACATGTCACCATCGCTACTACTACCACCATCATCACTACTACTACCCCCATCACCACTACTACTACCCCCATCACCATTACTACTACTACTACCCCCATCACCACTACTGCTACCCCCATCATCGCCATCACCGCTAGTACTACATGTCACCATCACTACTACTACTACTACCCCCATCACTACTACTACTACTACCCCCATCATCACTACTACTACCCCATCTCATCACCAATAGTACTACATGTCACTACTACTACCCCCATCATCACCGCTAGTACTACATGTCACCATCACTACTACTACCCCATCATCACTACTACTACTACTCCCAACATCATCACTACTACTACCCCATCTCATCACCGCTAGTACTACATGTCACCATCGCTACTACTACCCCCATCATAACTACTACTACCCCATCTCATCACCGCTAGTACTACATATCACCATCACTACTACTACTACTACTACCCCATCACTACTACTACTACTACTACCCCCATCATCACTACTACTACCCCATCTCATCACCGATAGTACTACATGTCACTACTACTACCCCCATCATCACCGCTAGTACTACATGTCACCATCACTACTACTACCCCATCATCACTAATACTACTACTCCCAACATCACTACTACCCCCATCATCACTACTACTACCCCCATCACCACTAGTACTACATGTCACCATCACTAATACTACCCCCCATCATCACTACTACTCCCCCCATCACCACTACATGTCTCCATCATCCCACTACTACTCCCCCCATCTCATCATCACTACATGTCTCCATCATCCCACTACTACTCCCCCCCATCTCATCATCACCACTATATGTCTCCATCATCCTACTACTACCCCCCCCCCCCCCCATCTCATCACCACCATTACATGTCTCCATCATCTCACTACTGCTCCCCCCGTCTCATCATCACTACATGTCCTCATTATCCCACTATTACTCCCCCCATCTCATCACCACTACATGTCCTCATCACACACTACTACTCCCCCTATATCATCATCACCACTACATGTCTCCATAATTTCCCTACTGCTCCCCCATCTCATCACTACTACATGTCCTCGTCACACACTACTACTCCCCCCATTACCACTACATGTCCTCCTCACACACTACTACTCCCCCCATCACCACTACATGTCCTCATCACACACTACTACTCCCCCATCTCATCATCACCCTCACCACTACATGTTCTCATCATCCCACTACTACTCCCCCCATCTGATCACCACTACATGTCCTCATCACACACTACTACTCCTCCCATCACCATCAGCACTACATGTTCTCATCAGATACTACTACTCCCCCCATCACCGCTACATGTCCTCATCACACACTACTACTCCCCCCATCTCATCACCACTACTACATGTACACATCACCCCACTACTACTCCCCCCATCTCATCACCACTACTACATGTCCTCATCACCCCTCTACTACTCACCCCATCTCATCATCATCACCACTATATGTCCTCATTACCCCACTACTACTCCCCCATCTCATCACCACTACTACATGTCTTCATCACCCCACTACTACTCCTCCCATCTCCTCACCATCACCACTACATGTCCTCGTCACCCCTCTACTACTCCCCCATCTCATTATCATCACCACTATATGTCCTCATCACCCCACCACTACTCCCCTATCTCATCACCACTACTACATGTCCTCGTCACCCCACCATTACTCCCCTATCTCATCACCACTACTACATGTCCTCAACACCCCACTATTACTCACCCCATCTCATCATCATCACCACTACATGTCCTCAACACCCCTCTACTACTCACCCCTATCTCACCTCCACCTTTCTATATCATATAGGAAACAAATATATCATTTATATATTATTTCTATCCTTATTCTAAATAAAAGTATTATAAAGTATATACAGTATGGATAGATTTTTTTTTCTGAAATCTGTCTGAGAACTGACTGACCCCCTCCCCTTCCATCCTCTGCAGCAATGCTGGCAGCACTCATACATCTATTTCCCAAAGACACCCTCTGGATATGACGCTGAGCACGTGCACTTAAAGCGGTTGTATACCCGCTGACTTTTTCGTTTTTTTCAGACCTGCAAGGGAAAAGGCATAATGAGCTAGTATGCACCGCATACTAGCTCATTATGAAATACTTACCTTAGAACGAGGCCCTGACATCTCGCCCAATCCACCCCGAGGGAGCTGACATGTTCCCTCTGCGTGTCTTCCAGGTATCGCGGCTCCGTCGCTGTGAGTGGCCGGAGCCGCGATATTGTCACTCCCGCGCATATATATATACACACACACAGTGCCTTGAAAAAGTATTCATACCCCTTGATATTTTCCACATTTTGTCATGTTACAACCAAAAACATAAATGTATTTTATTGGGATTTTATGTGATAGGCCAACACAAAGTGGCACATAATTGTGAAGTGGAAGGACAATGATAAATGGTTTTCAATGTTTTTTTACAAATAAATATGTGAAAAGTGTGGTGTACATTTGTATTCAGCCCCCTGATCAATACTTTGTAGAACCACCTTTCTCTGTAATTACAGCTGCAAGTCTTTTTGGGGATGTCTCTACCAGATTTACACATCTAGAGAGTGACATTTTTGCCCATTTTTCTTTGTAAAATACCTCAAGCTCTGTCAGATTTGATGGAAAGCGTCTGTGAACAGCAATTTTCAAGTCTTGCCACAGATTCTCAATTGGATTTAGGTCTGGACTTTGACTGGGCCATTCTAACACATGAATATGCTTTGATGTAAACCATTCCATTGTAGCTCTGGCTGTATGTTTAGGGTCGTTGTCCTGCTGGAAGGTGAACCTCTGCCCCAGTCTCAAGTCTTTTGCAGACTCTAACAGGTTTTCTTCTAAGATTGTCCTGTATTTGGCTCCATCCATCTTCACATCAACTCTGACCAGCTTCCCTGTCCCTGCTGAAGAAAAGCATCCCCACAACATGATGCTGCCACCACCATGTTTCACGGTGGGGATGGTGTGTTCAGTGTGATGTGCAGTGTTAGTTTTCCACCACACATAGCGTTTTGCTTTTAGGACAAAAGGTTATATTTTGGTCTCGTCTGACCAGAGAACCTTCTTCCACATCTTTGCTGTGTCCCCCACATGGCTTCTCGCAAACTGCAAACGGGACTTCTTATGGCTTTCTTCTTGCCACTCTTCCATAAAGGTCAGATTTATGGAGTGTACGACTAATGCGGCGTACACACGGTCGGAATTTCCGATGGAAACAGTCCGATGGGAGCTTTTCATCGGATTTTCCGACCGTGTGTATGCCCATCGGTCTTTTTCTGTCGGAATTTCCGACGGACTTTGAATTGAGAACCTCAATTTTTCCGACGGAAAACCTTTCTATCGGATTTTCCGATCGTGTGTATGCAATTCCGACACGCAAAATTCCGACGCATGCTCGGAAACAATCCGACGCATGCTCTGAAGCATTAAACTTCCCTTTTATAGTGCTGTCGAATGTGTTTTATGCTGTGTTATTGACCGTCAGAATTTGGTGTGACCGTGTGTAGGCAACACAGCTTGAGCGGAATTCCGTCGGAATTCCGTCGGAAAAACCGTCAGAGTTTTTTCCGATGAGAATTCCGATCGTGTGTACACGGCATAATAGTTGTCCTGTGGACAGATTCTCCCACCTGAGCTGTGGATCTCTGCAGCTCCTCCAGAGTTACCATGGGCCTCTTGGCTGCTTCTCTGATGAATGCTCTCCTTGCCCAGCCTGTCAGTTTAGGTGGACGGCCATATCTTGGTGGGTTTGCAGTTGTGTCATACTCTTTCCATTTTCAGATGATGGATTGAACAGTGCTCCATGAGATGTTCAAAGCTTGAGATATTTTTGTATAACCTAACCCTGCTTTAAACCTCTCCACAACTTTATCCCTGACCTGTCTGGTGTGTTCTTTGGCCTTCATGATGCTGTTTGTTCACAAAGGTTCTCTAACAAACCTCTGAGGGCTTCACAGAACAGCTGTATTTATACTGAGATTAAATTACACACAGATGGATTCTATTTACTAATTAGGTGACTTCTGAAGGCAATTGGTTCCACTAGATTTTAGTTAGGGGTATCCGAGTAAATGAGGCTGAATACAAATGCACACCACACTTTTCACATATTTATTTGTAAAACATTTTAAAAAACATTTATAATTTTCCTTCCACTTCACAATTATGTGCCACTTTGTGTAGGTCTATCACATAAAACCCCAATAAAATACATTTATGCTTTTGGTTGTAACATGACAAAATGTGGAAGATTGCAAGGGGTATGAATACTTTTTCAAGGAACTGTACTGGAATTTATATTTATACTAGTAATGGCGGTGATCAGCGACTCAAAGCAGTACTGCGATATTGCAGTGGACAGTCTGACACTAACTGACACTTTTGATACCTTGTGGGAAGCAGTGACACAAATTCAGTGATCAGATGGCAAACATGTAGCAGTGTTAAAGTAAAGTGCTAGAAAGTAAAAAAAAATAAATGTACAACTATTATAAATATAGGGTACTAAACACAAATGTCCATAGGTGAAGTATGGGGACCACAAAGGTCCTAATGTGAAGAGGAAACCACATATATGTTCCAGTGGGAGGAGTGACAGTCCGTTTAGATCATAAAGGTGTAACAAAAATAATATGTCAAATAAATCGATAGAAGATCCCCTATATTTATAATAGTTGTACATTTATTTTTTTAATTTCTAGCACTGAACTTTTGTTTAACCACTTCAGCCCCGGACCAATTGGCAGCCAAAGGACCAGGCCCCTTTTTGCGATTCAGCACTGCGTCGCTTTAACTGACAATTGCGCGGTCGTGCGACGTGGCTCCCGAACAAAATTGGCGTCCTTTTTTTCCCACAAATAGAGCTTTCTTTTGGTGGTATTTGATCGCCCCTGCGGTTTTTATTTTTTGCGCTATAAACAAAAATAGAGCGACAATTTTGAAAAAAATGCAATATTGTTTGCTTTTTGCTATAATAAATATCCCCAAAAAATATATAAAAAAACATTTTTTTCCTCAGTTTAGGCCGATACGTATTCTTCTACATATTTTTGGTAAAAAAATCGCAATTAGTGATTATTGATTGGTTTGCGCAAAAGTTATAGCGTTTACAAAATAGGGGATAGTTTTATAGCATTTTTATTAATATTTTTTTTTTTACTAGTAATGGCGGCGATCAGCGATTTTTATTGTGACTGCGACATTATGGCGGACACATCGGACATTTTTGACACATTTTTGGGGCCATTGTCATTTATACAGCAATTAATGCAATTTAAATGCATTGATTCCTGTATAAATGACAGTAGTAGTGAAAGAGTTAACCACTAGGGGGTGGGGAGGGGTTAGGTCTGTGACGTGTGTTTTTTTTTACATTAGGGGGCGGGGCTGACGTCTGACGTCATTGATCGGCTTTCCCGATGACCGGGAACAGCCAATCAATGACAGGCAGAGTAGGAAGCGTGGGGAGAGGTTTGTTTACACATACCTCTCCCCGTTCTTCAGCTCTGTGACCCGATCGCAGGACACCAGCGGCGATCGGGTCCGCTGGTCCCGCGGCCGGGGTCACGGAGCTCCCGACCGGGTCGCGAGCGCGCCGCTGGCGGCGCGCGCGTGACCCACAGGCAGGCAAATGCAAAATCACGTTTATATACGTGATTTTGCCTGCCCGTGCCATTCTGCCGCAGTATATCTGCGTGAGGCGGTCGGGAAGCGGTTAACACTGCTACACTTTTGCCATTTGAATCACTGCTGTGCTGGCTGCTATTTGTTTATATGTTTTGACAGCGCGGTATATGTTTGTATAGTTCACAATACAGTGATCAGTGCTAAAAAATATGCACTGTCACTGTACTATGTGTTTATGTGTACACAGTGATGTGTTTTTACTAAGGGTTGTGCTATATTTTCTAGCGCCTATGCACCTGTTTTCTTTGAGAGCTCTGTTCTCTCCTCGACGATCAGTTGGTGCCAGCGGACATCGATTGGACTATTTACAGCAGGGATCTCAAACTGGTGGCCCTCCAGCTGTTGCAAAACTACAATTCCCATGAGGCATTGCAAGGCTGACAGTTACAAGCATGACTCCCATAGGCAGAGGCTTGATGGGACTTGTAGTTCTGCAACAGCTGGAGGGCCGCCAGTTTGAGACCCCTGATTTACAGCAAAAGTGGCGCACCCTCACGTATATAGCAGTAAATTTGCTATAGGGCGATCGGCAAATGGTTATAGACAAAGCACTAAAACAAAAAATCATACAGTGAAATAATGAAGTAATATTGTAGTATGTGTGCTTGTCCAAATCCAAAGGTCAACGTGTTTCGCATATAATGTAGCTTCTTCAGGACATCCCGGTAATATTTCATTAATCCTCACTCAAGAAGGGGCAGCAGCTGGTCCTTGGTGACAGGAGTGAAATCATGATCACTCACTGTCAGTGAGGAGTGGCTCCAGGACTGCGCCTGACTGGCCCACTGAGCCGTCGTCCCCCCGGGAAACTCCCGCTAGTCCCGATGGCCAGTACATGCCTGATTAGATCACTGCTTTTTTGATCCCAGACTGAGAAGCTGAGGATCTAATATTTCTGGTGAGTGGGGTCACCGAAGGGGGAGTCACCTCACTTGTTTAACCACTTCATTACCCAGCCATAGTCATATGACGTCCACAAGGGGGATCTCCCATCCTGGGTGGACGTCATATGATGTCCTACCATTCCCGGCCGCCAAGGGGGCACGCGCGATTGCCCAGGAAAACAGCAGGACCGTGGAGCTGTGTGTCTAAACACACAGCTCCACGTCCTGTCAGTGGAGAGGAGACCGATGGTGTGTTCCCAGTACAGAGGAACACCGATTGGTCTCCTCCCCTTGCGAGTCCCCTCCCCCCACAGTTAGAATCACTCACACAGGGAACATATTAACCCCTGCAGCGCCCCCTAGTGTTAACCCCTTCCCTGCCAGTCACATTTACACAGTAATCACTGCAATTTTATAGCAACGATCGCTGTGTAAATGTGAATGGTCCCAAAAATGTTTCAAAAGTGTCCGAAGTGTCCGCCGCAATGTCGCAGTCACGGAAAAAAAAATCACAGATCGCCACCATAACTAGAAAAAAAAAAAAAAATGCAATAAATCCATCCCCTATTTTGTAGATGCTATTACTTTTGCGCAAACCGATCTATATACGCTTATTGCGATTTTTTTTAACCAAAAATATGTAGAAGAATACGTATCGGCCTAAACTAAACTTTTAAAAAAAAAATGGGATATTTATTATAGCAAAAAGTAAAAAATATTGTGTTTTTTTTTCAAAATTGTCGCTCTTCTTTTGTTTATAGCGCAAAAAAAAAAAAACGCAGAGGTGATCAAATACCAACAAAAGAAAGCTCTATTTGTGGGGAAAAAAGGACACAAAATTTTGTTTGGGTGCAACGTCGTACGACTGCGCAATTGTCAGTTAAAGCGACGCAGTGCCGAATCGCAAAAAGTGCTCTGGTAAGGAAGGGGGTAAAATCGTCCGGGGCTGAAGTGGTTAAAGTTTTGTACTTTCTACAGAAGCACTTTTCAGATTTTGTGCATATATTTTTTTATTGTTTTTTTGTTACAAATACATTGATGTATAAGGCACCATTCACTAGGATGTATATTGTTTGATATTGGCTGCTGGCGCTGTTTCATATTTTATATCACTTTAACCACTTGCCTACCAGGCACAAACACCCCCTTCCTGACCAAGCCATTTTTCAGCTTTCAGCGCTATCGCATTTTGAATGACAATTGCGCGGTCATGCAAGGATGTACCCAAATAAAATTTTTATAATTTTTTCCCACAAATAGAGCTTTATTTTGGTGGTATTTGATCACCTCTGCGGTTTTTATTTCTTGCGCTATAAACAAATTAAGAGGTACAAGTTTGAAAAAAAACACAATATTTTTTACTTTTTATTATAATAAATATACAATTTTTTTAAACAAATTTTTTCCTCAGTTTAGACCGATGCGTATTCTTCTACATATTTTTGGTAAAAAAAAGTATCGCAATAAGCGTCTATTGATTGGTTTGCGCAAAAGTTATAGCGTCTACAAAATAGGGGATAGATTTATAGCATTTTTATTATTATTTTTTTTTTACTAGTAATGGCGGCGATCTGCGATTTTTATTGTGACTGCGATATTGCGGCGGACGTATCGGACACTTTTGACACATTTTTGGGACCATTCACATTTATACAGCGATCCGTGCTATAAAAATGCATTGATTACTGTATAAATGTGACTGGCAGGGAAGGGGTTAACACTAGGGGGTGCTGCAGGGGTTAATATGTTCCCTATGTAAGTGATCTCTAACTGTGGGGGGAGGGGACTGACTGGGGAGGGGACCGATCGGTGTCCCTATGTACAAGGGACACACCATTGGTCTCCTCTCCTCTGACAGGACGTGGATCTGTGTGTTTACACACACAGATCCACGTCCTGCTCAGTTACCGGGCAATCGCAGGTGCCTGGCGGACATTGCGGCCGCCGGGCACACGCATCGGGTCCCCAGCTACGCGGCGGGCACGCGCGCGCGCCCCCTAGTGGCCAAAAAGCGAGCGCCGTCACCACAAGAGCTGCACCGCTCCGCCATCATTTGACAGTGTGCGGTCAGCTACAGGTTAAAGAGGAGGTCCACCTGAAATTTTTTTTTTAAAAGTCAGCAGCTACAAATACTGCAGCTGCTGACTTTTAATAAATGGACACTTACCTGTTCCAGGTTCCAGCGATGTCGGCAGCAGATGACAAGCGATCGCTCGTCTCTCGGCTGCCCCCGCCGCCATCCTCTGTCAGGGAATCAGGAAGTGAAGCTTGCGGCTTCACTGCCCGGTTCCCTACTGCGCATGCGCGAGTCGCTCTGCGCGTCTTTATTGGTCCCCGTTGTGTCCTGGGAACTGTGTGTTTCCCAAGACACAATGGGCATCTGCAGATAGGGGCGGGCATCCTCGGATAGGGGCGGGGCAGCTGTGGCTAGCTAGTCCCGGAAGTGGGTGCAGATACCTGTATTATACAGGTAACTGCACCCCCCTCCCCCCTGAAAGGTGCCAATTGTGGCACCGGGGGGGGGGGGAGGAATCCGATAAGCGGAATTTCCACTTTAGGGTGGAGCTCTGCTTTAAGGTTTTAGCACCTTTGTGCAGCAGCTGCAGTCTCGTTCTTATTTTCATGTGTATTCATTTTGATTTAATACTTCAGCGCAAGTTTTTGAATTCGATTTATCTCTCTCATTGATTTGTTTCATTTTTGAAGCCTAATTCCCCGTAACACACGGTCGGAATTTGCGACAACAAATGTTCGATGGGAGCTTGTTGTCGGAAATTCCGACCGTGTGTGGGCTTCATCAGACATTTTTCGTCGGAATTTCCGACAAAGTTTGAGATCTGGATCTCAAATTTTCCGACAATAAAATTTACGAAAATTCCGATCGTGTGTACACAATTCCAACGTCATAAAGTGCCACGGATGCTCGGAATCAAGCAGAAGAGCCGCACTGGCTATTGAACTTCAAGTTCCTCGGCTCGTCGTACGTCACCGCGTTCTTGACGTTCGGAATTTCCGACAACATTTGTGTGACCGTGTGTATGCAAGACAAGTTTGAGCCAACATCCTTCGGAAAAAAAAATCCACGGTTTTGTTGACGGAATGTGCGATCGTGTGTACACGGAATTACTGTGGCCTGTTTAACTTGTATGGAC
This sequence comes from Lithobates sylvaticus, assembly GCA_028564925.1. Classification (NCBI taxonomy): domain Eukaryota; kingdom Metazoa; phylum Chordata; class Amphibia; order Anura; family Ranidae; genus Lithobates; species Lithobates sylvaticus. The sequence goes on from CM053037.1 coordinate 53,874,498, forward strand.
AGCTCCTTTGAATGCATGATGTAGGTTCACAGCAATAGATTCCAAATGCAAATACAATTACAGGGGGTCCCCGAGTTACGAACTCGTTAGGGACTGCCCGTCTGTTCCTAACTCGGAAATGTTTGTAAGTCGGCCTCGCATGCGCATACCGACAATTACGGACATTTCCGATGTTCCGTCGAATGCCGTTCTGCACATGCGCGGCAAATTACGGACATTTCCGATGTTTGCCGTCATTTTCCGAGGCTCCGTCTGGCCGCGCATGAGCAGAACGGCCGAAGGACGGCGGAAAATGGCGGAGGGTCCCCGCATCGCCCGGTTCGTAAGTAGGGGATGTTCGTAGGTCGGGCGTTCGTAAGTCGGGGACCCCCTGTAGAATCAACTCCAGACCTTTTACCTGCTTAATTGATGAAGAAATAACAAAGGAGTAGCCCACACCTGGCCATGAAACAGCTTTTGGTTAAATTGTCCAATTACTTTTGGTCTTTTGAAAAAGAGGGGGTGGCTATTCTTAAGAGCTGCCATTCCTAAACCCTTCCTCCAATTTGGATGTACATACCGGAAAATTAATCCTGAGAGTATGCACTTTCAGCCCATATCCATTATATAACTATAGATTGAAAATGTTTTGGTAAATACCTTTAAAAAACTAAAATTGTGCCTGTGTCCAAATACAGTGCCTTGAAAAAGTATTCATACCCCTTACAACCAAAAACGTAAATGTATTTTATTGGTATTTTATGTGATAGACCAACACAAAGTGGCACATAATTGTGAAGTGGAAGGAAAATTATCAATGGTTTTCAAATTTTTATTACAAATAAATATGTGAAAAGTGTGGCGTACATTTGTATTCAGCCCCCTTTACTCTGATACCCCTAACTAAAATCTAGTGGAACCAATTGCCTTCAGAAGTCACCTAATTAGTAAATAGAGTCCATCTGTGTGTAATTTAATCTCAGTATAGATACAGCTGTACTGTGAAGCCCTCAGAGGTTTGTTAGAGAACCTTAGTGAACAAACAGCATCATGAAGGCCAAGGAACACACCAGACAGGTCAGGGATAAAGTTGTGGAGAAGTTTAAAGCAGGGTTGGGTTATAAAAAAAAATTCCCAAGCTTTGAACATCTCACGGAGCACTGTTCAATCCAGCATCGGAAAAAGGAAAGTGTATGGCACAACTGCAAACCTACCAAGACATGGCCGTCCACCTAAACTGACAGGCCGGGCAAGGAGAGTACTGGACTGGGTGAAGATGCAGAGGGTGTCAATCTTGGTATACCTCAATAATTTTCGTTAGAGAACCTAAGTGAACAAACAGCATCATGAAGGCCAAGGAACACACCAGACAGGTCAGGGATAAAGTTGTGGAGAAGTTTAAAGCAGGGTTAGATTATAAAAATATATCCCAAGCTTTGAACATCTCATGGAGGGGAACATACTCAATTCATCATCTGAAAATGGAAAGAGTATGGCACAACTGCAAACCTACCAAGACATGGCCGTCCACCTAAACTGACAGGCCGGGCAAGGAGAGCATTAATCAGAGAAGCAGCCACGAGGCCCATGGGAACTCTGGAGGAGCTGCAGAGATCCACAGCTCAGGTGGGAGAATCTGTCCACAGGACAACTATTAGTCGTGCACTCCACAAATCTGCCCTTTATTGAAGAGTGGCAAGAAGAAAGCCATAAGAAGTCCCATTCGCAGTTTGCAAGAAGCCATGTGGGGGACACAGCAAATGTGGAAGAAGGTGCTCTGGTCAGATGAGACCAAAATTTTACTTTTTGGCCTAAAAGCAAAACGCTATGTGTGGCAGAAAAACTAACACTGCACATCACCCTGAACACACCACCCCCACCGTGAAACATGGTGGTGGCAGCATCATGTTGTGGGGATGCTTTTCTTCAGCACGGACAGGAAGGACTGGTCAGAGTTGAAAGATGGATGGAGCCAAATACAATGGCTCGAGTCACTGTATATATATATATATTTAGACCTAACTGTATATCCTATAAGAAGGATTTTACATTTGAAATAAAATTGTGCTGTGCGTTTAGGAAAGTCCAAAGGCATTTCTTATTTCTCAAGCACAGACGCAAGTGGGGCATCCCAAAGGATCGCAGAGTGCCAAAGCCTTAAGGCATATTTATGGGTACATCCTAAATACACTTCTTCCAATCCCCAGAATAGGCACTGTCCCTAAGATAAAAGGGATTTTGGCAGTAATTGGACCAAATGGTGTTTTGGCTAAACTTCCACAACCGGTATAGATGTCCATGGTTTGGCTGTTACACCACATTGACTACTTTCATTTATTTTGAATTAATACCTCTGTCTGGATTTTTTATTTTCATTTCTTTTAGATGTCTATGATACCAAGGAGAAAATATCCCAAAGAGAATTAAAAAACTGAAATGAAAATGAAATCTTGATGAATGTCCAAATATTTTACAAAATGTATGGAAAAAAAAAAAAGATTTACAGAAAATTTTCTTTCCACTTTGTAACAGAATCCTATTGCTGATGTATACATATCCTCGCTGTAAAGTTAGTTCCTATTTTGACTCTCACACATTTAATCAGTAACTTATCTGGTATCATATATCAGTATTTTTTTTTTCCTACTTGTAAATGTAAATTTTTATTGCGCAAAGTGAGACATTACAGAATGCCAAGCATGTTGTTTTTTAAATGCTTCCATTCTTTTACTAACGAAGAAGAGCAAATTTGGTAAATTCGGTAAACTAAAACAACAGACAAGTACATAAAAACCAAATAGTACATCCATGTCTTTATGGACCTTGCTTTGTGCACTGGTGCGCAGTCATGTTGGAACAGGAAGGGGCCATCCCCAAACTGTTCCCACAAAGTTGAGAGCATGAAATTGTCCAAAATGTCTTGGTATGTTGAGGCCTTAGGAGTTTCCATCACTGGAACTAAGGGGCCAAGCCCAACCCCTAAAAAACAGCCCCACACCATAACCCCCCCCCCCCCCCCTCTGCCAAATGATTTGGCCCAGTGCACAAAGCAAGGTCGATAAAGACATGGATGAGTGCTTTTGGGATGGAGGAACTTGACGGGCCTGTACCTCAACCAGATGGAGTTCACCAGAGCTTCACAGGTTGCCACTGGAGTCCTCTTCCTCCATTACGACATCACAGAGCTTTAGGATGAATTTGAGCGGTGACTGCAAGCCAGGCCTTCTCGTCCATCATCAGTGCCTGACCTCACAATTTCTGGAAGAATGGTCAAACAGTCCCATACACACTCCTAAACCTTGTGGACAGCCTTCCAAGAATAGTTGAAGCTGTTCTAACTGCTAAGGGTAGGCCAACTCAATATTGAACCCTACAGACTAAGCCCACATACACACGGTCGGACTTTCCGACCACAAAATCCGTCAGATTTTTTCAGACTGATTTTGTCTGAAGCTTGTGTCGCACACACACGGTCGGACAAAGTTGTCGGAAAATCCGATCTTTCCAAACGAGGTGACGTAAAAAACGTACGACGGGACTATGTAGAGGCCAGTAGCCAATAGCTTTCATCTCCAAATTTCTTCTGAGCATGCGTGGCACTTTGTGAGTCGGAATTCTCTACACACGATCGGAAAAAGTCCGATCGGATTTTGTTGTCGGAAAATTTTAGATCCTGCTCTCAAAATTTGAAAAAGCCCGCTAGAGCCCACACACGATCAGATTTTCCGACAACATAATCCGATCTGACTTTTTCCATCGGAATATCCGACCGTGTGTACGGGGCATAAGACTGGGATGCTATAAAAGTTCATGTGCGTGTAAAGGCAGGCGTCCCAATATTTTTGGTAATATAGTGTATAAAAGTGACAACCAAAAAATAAATAAAATGAAAAAGCAAAACCAAAATCAATAGTTGCCAGCTAGAACACTGTAAAATTGATTTCACAATACCCCCTAGGTCAGTGATGGCGAACCTATGGCACGCGTGCCACAGCTGGCACGCAAAGCCATCTCTGTGGGCACACGAGAGGGTCCAGGAATGAGCTAGAGGTCTCTCTCTCCTCTCAGCCCTCCTCCCTCTCTTTCAGCCCCCCTCTTTTTCCATCCCCCCCTCTTTGTGTCCCCCTCTCTGTGTCCCCGCCTCTCTCTCAGCTCACCCCTCTCTCAGCATCTCTCTATCACCCCTCTCTCTCTCTCTGTCCCTCTTCTCTCTCTCTGTCCCCCTTCTCTTTCTCTGTTCCCCCTCTCTCACACCCCTCTCTCTCTGTCCCCCCTCCCTCTCTCTGTTCCTCCTCTCTCTCAGCTCACCTCTCTCTCCTCCTCTCTCTCAGCATTTCTCTCACACCCCTCTCTCTCAACCCCTCTCTCTGTTGCCCCTCTATCTCAGCATCTCTCTCACACCCCTCTCTCTCTGTCCCCTCTCACTCTCTTTAAGCCCCCTCTCCCTCTCTCTCAGCCCCCTCCCTCTCTCTGTTCCCCCTCTCTTAGCATATCTCTCACGCCCCTCTCTATCTCTGTCCCCCCTCCCTCTCTCTCTCAGCCCCTGTCCCTCTCTCTGTTCCCTCTCTCTTTCAGCATATCTCTCACGCCCCTCTCTATCTCTGTCCCCCTCCCTCTCTCTCAGCCCCTCTCCCTCTCTCTGTTCCCTCTCTCTTTCAGCATATCTCTAACACCCTTCTCTCTCCGCCCCCTCTCTCTCAGCCCCCCTCCCTCTCAGCATCTCTCACACCCCTCACTCTTGCTGTCCCCTCTCGCTCTCTCTCTCTCCCTCTCTCTCTCTCTCTCTCTCTCACACACTCCTCTCTCTCTCACAACTCCCCCTCTCTCTCTCTCACAACCCCTCTCTCTCTTACACAATCCCTCTCTTTCGCTCAGCCCCCCTCTCACGCGAATTGCCGTGTTGGCACTTTGCAACACAAAACCAATGTATTTATTTCAGTTTGGGCACTCGGGCTCAAAAAGTTTCGCCATCACTGCCCTAGGTTAACAATATAGTATAATAACAGTGAAGCGCAACGAAGAAAATTATGAATAAAGTCCAAACTAAACAGTCCTTGTGCAGATGGTGCAAACAAATCGCCACTGTGACAAATGTGGAAAAATATCTTTGAAATCTTGAAATTAAAGTGCCATGCGTGCATCCACCCAATGTGCAAATTGAATGCTCACCTCCAGGTTTGACCTCACCAAAGGTAACGAGGTCAGACAATGCTTTGCGTTACCCTCTGGGCAGTTGATGGAATCGGATGATGGGATTAAGTTTCTCTCAACACTACCTCGGGGTAAATGCAGGCCTCGGCTAATAACCGCTTTCATTAACTCCCTATATACCACTCACATAGGTGTTTAGACATATGCAAAATAGAAAAGAGGACCCATAGTGCTCTCTATCCAAAGATCTGTTATATCTTAAAAAGATTAAAAACACTTACAAAAAAAGCAATGCACATGATGTGCTGATATAAATATGTTACAATGAGACTGTCCCGATCTCAACACATCTCCAATATGGCCACCGCCCCCTTCCCCGTTACATGTTAGGTCCTTTGATTGGACTTCCTCAGTAGTATGGCACTTACATTTCAAGATTTGGAACATATTTTTCCACATTTGTAACAGTGCTGATTCATACCTCCCAACATTTTGAGATGGGAATGAGGGACACCTACTAACAAACGTATGTAGGCATTGGACACGCCCCCTGCCGCACCCCCTTAACCACTTCATAGTTACATAGTTAGCTAGGCCAAAAAAAGACACAAGTCCATCCAGTTCAACCATAAAAAAAAGAAATAATAAATAAAAATAAAAAATATCGTACAATCCAATATACCCCATTCTATACCCACAGTTCAGCCCCGGACCATTTGGCTGCCCAAAGACCGGAGCCTTTTTTGCAACTTGGCACTGCGTCGCTTTAACTGACAATTGCGCGGTCGTGCGACGTGGCTTCCAAACAAAATTGACGTCCTTTTTTCCCCACAAATAGAGCTTTCTTTTGGTGGTATTTGATCGCCTCTGCAGTTTTTATTTTAAACAAAAAAAGAGTGCCAATTTTAAAAAAACACAATATTTTTTTTTATTTTGCTATAAGAAATATCCCCCAAAAATATATAAAAAAAATTTTTTTCCTCAGTTTAGGCCGATACGCATTCTTCTACATATTTTTCGTTAAAAAAAAATCGCAATAAGCGTTTATTGATTGGTTTGCGCAAAAGTTATAGTGTCTACAAAATAGGGGAAAGTTTTATGGCATTTTTATTAATTATTTTTTAATTATTAGTAATGGCAGCCATCTGCGATTTTTATCATGACTGCGACATTATGGCGGACACTTTGGACACTTTTGGCGCTATTTTTGGACCATTCATGTTTATACATTAAATGCATTATTAAAAATGCACTGATTACTGTGTAAATGTGATTGTCAGTGAAGGGGTTAACCACTAGGGGGCGCTGCAGGGGTTAAGTGTGTCCTAGGGAGTGATTCTAACTGTGGGGAGGGGGGGGCTACGTGTGACACGACACTGATCACCGCTCCATATTACAGGAAGCTGTGATCAGTGTCCTGTCACTAGGCAGAACGGGGAAATGCTTGTTTACATTAGCATCTCCCCGTTCTTCCTCACCGTGAAATGATCGTGGGACCCGCGATCACACTCACGGAGGTCGCGACCACAGCACAGCACACCGGGGGCGCGCACGACGACACGGCGGCAAATTAAAAGGGACATACCTGTACGCCCATTTGCCTGTCCGTGCCATTCTGCCGACGTAAATGTTCATGCGGCGGTCGGCAAGCGGTTAAAGAAGAATTAACCAAAAAAAAATTAAATCCACAAGGACTTTTTCTAACCACTACTATTCCTATATATTGGCTTTTATGGTTGAATATATATTTTATTAAAGTTTCAAACATACAAAAAATGCAATTTTACAGTGTAAACAGTTCTGTAAAGCTTAACTTTGTAAACATTTTCGTCAAGGGGGAGAGAGGGGGGGGGTGGGGGGATGGGGGTGAGGGGGGGGGGGGAGGGGGGAAAGGAGTATCAAGGGGTTATTGCGTTTATACATTAAAGTGCATGAACATCGTATTCCATAACCAACAAGAGCAGTTTGGACACAGGGGTCGCCAGCTTATTTATTTGTCTCTGTGTGGCGTCGTCTATCTATGGACGCCACCCGGAGCGCTGTCTACAGAGTTATCCCTGTGCTTCTTGGGTAATGGGGGGGGGGAGGAATGGTAACTTGGGTAAAGATGGGGAGGGGGGGGGAGAAGGAGAAGGGGGGATGCAGGGTGGGGGAGGGGGGGGAGGGCAGCTCATCTGATCTTTCCCCTCTAGGGGGGAGGTCTGGGTTACCTTTTGGCTATTGCAGGGGTATAGGGGGGTGATCAGTTCTGTAGGTTGTCAAGAAATCCATTCGATGTCGAGTGGTGTTTCCATATGGACCATAAGGTGTTGAATTTGTCATAGGTGTCATCTATTTTAGCCTGTAACTCCTCCATCAACATCATGTCATTGAGGATGCACACCCAGCCTGATATAGGCGGGGTGGTATCCTTTTTCCAATATAGGGATATGTTGTGTCTAGCTGCTGAAAGCATGAATCTCAGGAGGCATTTTTTTTGTGCTTGAATTGTGCCTGGTATGATGGATAAGAGGGCGACCAGGGGAGTGGGGGATAGGGAAGACTGATACATATCATTGTACACTTCAAAGATCTTGTCCCAGAACGGGCGTACCTTGTTGCATCCCCACCAAGTGTGGATGTAGGATCCCTCTCCTCCGTGGCACCTCCAGCAGATGTCTGTAGTGTTGGGGAACATCCTGTGTACCGAGGTAGGGACTCTGTACCACCTGGATACCAATTTATAATTTTTTTCCTGTGTGAAGCCTGATCTAGATGACTGGTGTGTGTGTATAAAGGATGTGGTCCATTGGGTCGGTGATATGTCCATTTCCAGGTCTCTAGCCCATTTTTCGGTGTATGTTGGTAGGGTTTTATTAAGATGTAATTGAATGTCTTTGTATATGAGCGATAAGGTGTGTCTGGGGGTCTGAGCGCGATTACATAGTTCCTCAAAGCTAGTGAGCTGCCTGTGGACTAGACCTGACATGTGTAGTGATCTACTTAGGTGATTCAGAGATATTGTAGAGAGCCAGTCAATGTCATTGGAGGCTTGCGTGTTCTCGGTCGTTTTGAATAGGCCTGTGGAGGGGTGGACAAATCTATTAGCTGTAGGCCACTGTTCCCTTGTATAGGGTCCCCACTGTTCTCTGGAGAGGGTGGTCGGTAAGGCAGGGTTGTCAAATAGTGGAGAGAGGGGACCGGGGTCCGAGGAGAGGGCCAGTTTGCTGGATTGGTCATACCACATGGTAAGGGCCGCTGTGGTCAGCGGGGAGAGCCCTAGGGCGGTACGAAATTTGGTGTTGTGTCCCCACAAGAGGGCCCTCAAGTCGGTTCGGGCCATGTCCTGTTCAATAGAAATTGAGGGCTTTAGTAGGGGTCTAGGGAACCATTCGAGTAGTCTGGAGAATAAGGAGGAGGAGTGGTATGTTTGGAAGTCCGGTAGGCCCAGGCCTCCTCTGTTTCGGGGAGCACATAGTAGCTTATGTTTGAGTCTGGGGGGTCGGTGCAACCATATGAACTTCCCGACGATGGAACGGAGAGATAGGAAGAAAGCTTTGGGTAGGATAATGGGGAGTGTCTGGAATAGATATAGTGTCTTAGGGAGGACGTCCATTTTAATAACATTCATTCTACCCCACCAGGAGAGTTTAAGATTGTGCCACGATTCCAGGGAACGTCTAATTGAAGTCAACAGAGGGCTGAAATTTAGGGGGTAGATGTCGTGTATTTCTCTGGGGATCTCTGTGCCTAAGTATTTGACGGATCGTGTTTGCCATCTAAAGGGGAACCGTGCACGTATGTCGTCCAGTTGTCGTGGGGGTAGGTTGATGTTCAGGGCTTCTGTTTTGGTGATGTTTAGTTTAAAGTTACTGTATTTGCCGAATTTGTCGAGTTCGTTTAGGATGGCTGGTATACTGGTATGTGGTCGGGTAACGTATAAGAGAAGGTCGTCTGCGTACAGGGACAATTTCCGGGGGGCTGAGGGGGTGGGTATACCGTGTATGGAGTTGTTTTGCCGTATTGCCTGCGCTAGGTGTTCTACCGTGATTGCAAACAAGAGAGGGGAGAGAGGGCACCCCTGTCTCGTTCCGTTTGCGATGTTGAAGGGCTCTGAGGTTTCTCCGTTAGCGGACACTTTTGCTGAAGGGCGCGAGTACAAAGACATGATTTTGGAAATTAATTTTGGACCTAATCCTATTTGTTGCAGCGATGCTTGTAAGAACGGCCAGCTGACCCTATCGAACGCCTTTTCGGCGTCACATGCTAGTAAACAAGTCTGTATATCATGATGTTTGGCGTATGAGATAAGGTGTAAAGTTTTGGTGGTATTGTCTCTGGCCTCGCGTCCTGGTATGAATCCTACTTGATCACTGTGTATTACGTCCGGGAGAAGGGGGGAGATGCGAGTGGCTAAGATTTTGGAATATATCTTCAGATCTACGTTCAATAGGGAGATAGGGCGATAACTGCTGCACTGTGCGTGGTCTTTTCCCGGTTTCGGGATTACTACTATTTGGGCCTGAAGACTTTGCTGAGAAAGGGGGTGGGAGTCATCTATCTCGTTAAATGCTTTGGTCATGATTGGGGCCAATTGTTGTGCAAATTTCTTGTAGAATAGGGGGGTATACCCGTCAGGGCCTGGGCATTTACCCGTTTTAAGGCCTTTGATTGTCGTCAATAATTCCGTGGTGGTGATGGGTTGTTCTAGGTCTTCAGCGTCAGGAGGGGGAATTGAGGGGAGGGCCGTGTCTTGTATGTATTGCAAGAGGTCCTCTGTGGAGGAAGGGGGTGAGTCTTGGGGGGTAGGGAGGTTGTACAGGGAGGAGTAATAGTCTCGGAATTCAGAGACTATCTCGGAATTTTTGGACTTTTTCTGTTGGGAGGGGGACATGATGTGGTTGATGGATTGTCGTTGGTGTCTGGGGTGTATGATACGTGCCAGGTGTTTTCCGCATTTGTTCGCTTGAGAGTAATGTATGTGTCGCCCTTTGTTATATGCTGTCAGTGCTTTCTCAGAGAAGATCTGAAGGAGATCTCTGCGGGCGTTTGAGAGTTCTGTAAGGGTCTTCTCGTCCATTGTGCGTTTGTGTTGCGATTCTAGGGTTGTTATTAGTGTAAATAATCGGCTTATGTTTTCTGTACGGATTTTTTTCAATCTGGATCCGTGCTGGATTAGGACCCCCCTTAGGACACATTTCAACGTCTCCCATTTGTTCAGGTCAGAGGTCTCGTCATGTGCATGGTTTCGAGTGAAGTCTGTGATTGCTTGCGTTAGGTCGGCCAGGCACACTGTGTCGGTGAGGAGATTATCGTTAAGTCTCCAGGCGGAGCGACGGTTCTTATACGGTAGTTTCCCTAGCGTCATGTGGACTGGGGCATGGTCTGACCATAGTTTTGTGCCTATCTCACAGTCAGGGTCAAAGTCTAGTAGCGTCTGTGATAGAAGAAAGTAGTCTATTCTGCTATACGATTTGTGGGCTGGGGAGTAATAAGTGTAGTCTCTCTCTGTTGGGTGCTTGAATCTCCAGATGTCCACTAGGGACAGATCTTTCAGTGTGTTGCGGATGTTTGTCAGTGATGATGGTGGTATGTGCGACTTACATGTGGAAGAGTCCATCCTCGGCACTAAAGGGATGTTGAGGTCGCCTCCCAGGATCAGATTCGGTGTTCCGAAATTTTTCAGCCGGGTAGCCACGGAGGAGAGGAACCCATGTTGATTCTGGTTGGGTAGATAAACGTTAGCAATCGTTAGTATAGTTTGCAGATATTGCAGTTTCAAGAATATGTACCTGCCTTTAGGATCAATATAGCTATCTAGAACTTCAGGAGCAAAGGAGTTGTGGAAGGCTATCGAGACCCCCTTAGTTTTGGCTGCGGGGTTGGTGCTGTGGAACCATGTCGTGAATCGCTTGTCTGGTAGTGGAGGGATTTTATCGGTCTTAAAGTGTGTCTCCTGGAGCAATAGGATATGGGTTTTGGTCTTGTGGAAGTGATGTAAAATCTGTCTACGTTTTTCGGGGACATTAAGCCCTCTGCAGTTGAGAGAGGAAATTTTTATCCCTAGGTGTCTGGTCATGGCGTAGGGGGGTTAGTGGGCGAGAGTCTGTGTCGTAAGGAGCTGTTGTATGGGTTAGGGGGGGAGGGGTTTTGGGGGGAGAAGGGGGAGGTGGGGAGGTAGAGGGGTTAGCGAGTCTAGCCCCTAAGGGTCGGGGGGGAGGGGGGGGTAACGTGCACTGAGACAAGGTTAAGTGAACCTTCTTTGCGTAGGGTCGACGCTTGTTGAACTGCGTCACAGTTTTTGGGGGTTAACCTGTAACAGTGTTTAAAGATATTAGCTATGCGTTAAGTGTTTTGTGCTTGTAGGGAAGCTACTCCCTCTAGTGTCCAGAGTCAAAAAGGGAACTATGGACACTACCAAGCAGATCCAAAAAAGGAAAAAAATAAAAACTTCACCGCAGAGTCAGTAAAGACTCTGCAAACCCTAACGTGGGGAACGAGGTTGGTCAGATATCCGGGGCTCCGCCCCACCTATAGAGGGATACCTGTAATCATCATATCATTGGCACACAGCAATAGAATTATACATTTAAAGGCACCAAGTTTCTTGTTTTCTCACCTCCCTGCTCAGAGTTAGTCTATGAGCTGGTCAGGTGGCCCCGTGCTTCCGCTTTTTAACAGGGTAAAGTACTTACATTTTACACCTCTTTTAACCGAGGTAGTTGCAACTGACATTAACAGCCCTGTGGCATGCTGATAAGGCTAGCACAGTACGGGAGGTCCCGGCCGGGGCATCTCGTCTTGCTAGGGCATGACCAGAGGGTTGTGAGAACCTACACCATATAATCTGGACTGCATTTAGAGGGACCCTCAGTGGGTCCTGCAATTGATGAGGCAGGAAAGGAGGAGGCGAGGTGGAGGAAGAGGAGAGAGAAAAAAAAAAAAAAAAAAAAAAAAAAGGGGAACAAGAGGAGAGAAAACAAAAGGGGTGAGGAACATAGCAGATGTCTCTCATCCTGGGATTTCAAATGTGGGGTAGCGTTCCAGGCAGGGTGCTGGGTGGTAGTTCATCAGTCAGGACTCTGAGTTGTTGGGCAGTTTGCACTGGCAGGATCAAAGGTTTGTCATCCTGGTGGATAGGTGGGGGTGTTCGATCTGTTTCTTTTCTTCTTGGTGTTTCTGTCCCCTCCAGGAGGTTTAGAGAAGCCTGGCGTTGTTGCTTGTAGGGGCCAGTCTGGGATTCTGATTTGTGGGAGCTCAAAAGTCCCTAGGAAGTTAGGAAGATCCCCTAGGGTGCGGAAAGTTGCAGCTTTGCCCTCATGGGATGCGTAGAGATGGAAGGGGAAGCCCCATCTGTATTTTATCTGCTTGGCGTGAAGTGCATCCGTCACCGGTTTCAGGGCCTTCCTCATGAGCAATGTCTGTTTGGATAAGTCCGTCAGAAGCATTATAGGGGAGCCATTAAACAGGATGGATTCTTGGTTGCGGGCAGCTTGCATTATTTCCGTTTTGATGTTGAAGAAGTGTATACGGCAGATTATGTCCCGGGGATATGCTGGGTTGGGGTTGCGGGGGCCGAGGGATCTGTGGATTCTGTCAATCTCCAGGGGGTCTTCTTTGGGTTTATTCAGTAGTTGATTGAACATGGCGGTTGCTGCTAGCGGTAGATCCTTGTTTTCAACCGTTTCAGGAACTCCGCGTATACGGATGTTGTTGCGGCGGCTCCTGTTCTCTTGGTCGTCTAAACCATAGAATAATTGCTGTATCTGTATCGTGTGCTGTTGGAGGATGTCATCATGTTCCATTATTCTGGTCACATTTTCCTCTACAGCCCCTTCAATGTCCTCAAAGCGCTGTCCTATGTCGTGGCGCAGGTCTGTTATCTCACGTTTGTAGGACCTCTCCAGCCTGCTGATGTAGGCCTCAATGTCCCCCTTTGTTGGGAGAGCTTTAATGTAGCTCTCCATATCCCACTGTCCCTGTCTGCCATGAGGGGGAGAGGGGCTTCTCGAGCGGGGGGGGCTCCTGGAGCTGTGGGGGCTCCTATGGCCTGTATGATTGCTGTGCTCCAGGTCTGGGGATCTAGGTGGGGAGGGGGGCTGGAGAGGCTGTGAGGCCTGTACCTGTGAGGCAGCGTGGGCTGCCTGAGCCGCCGCCGAGCGGGTCGCCGCCATCTTGGAGGCCGGCGCGGCCTTGCTGGAAGTCCCCCTCGGCGTGAAAAAAGTGCCGATCTCGGCGGGTTTTGTGGGTCCCGAGGTGCGGGGGGTGCTGCTGCCTCCTCTCCTGCTCATGTGGAGGGCAGATGGTGCTTGTTGCGGTCCCGCTGTGTGCCGTTTCTGATCGTGGGAGCGGGAGCTGATCACTCAGGCGTCCGTCTCCTCCATGCGCCAAGCCACGCCCCTCGTCAATATCTATATTGGCTTTTAAAATGTACAAATGCAGCAATTTGAAATTGGATGAAAGGTTTAGCACTGGGAAACACTTTTTGAAAGATAAAAAGTGCATTTTGTATACAACTATATAGATCAGACCAAAATGAGAGACAAATGAGGGGGGGGGGGGTGAGGGACAGAGGGACATTGCTCCAAATCGGGGACAGTCCCTCGAAATCAGGGACAGTTGGGAGCTATGCTGATTTGTTTGCACCATTTGCACAAGGTCTGTTTAGTTTGGACTTTAATTCTCAAAATATCCATGGTTTTAACCGCTTCCCGACCGCCTCACGCAGATATACTGCGGCAGAATGGCACGGGCAGGCAAAATCCCGTATATACTGTATACGTGATTTTGCATTTGCCTGCCTGTGGGTCGCGCGCCGCCAGCGGCACGCTCGCGACCCAGTCGGTAGCTCCGTGACCCCGGCCGCGGGACCAGCGGACCCGATCGCCGCTGGTGTCCCGCGATCGGGTCACGGAGCTGAAGAGCGGGGAGAGGTATGTGTAAGCCGATCAATGACGTCAGACGTCAGCCCCACCCCCTAATGTAAAAAAAAAACACACACACGTCACAGCCCATAACCCCTCCACTCCCCCTAGTGGTTAACCCCTTCACTACAACTGTCATTTATACAGGAATCAATGCATTTAAATAGCATTGATTGCTGTATAAATGACAATGGTCCCAAAAATGTGTCAAAAATGTCCGATGTGTCCGCCATAATGTCGCAGTCACAATAAAAATCGCTGATCGCCGCCATTACTAGTAAAAAAAAAATATTAATAAAAATGCTATAAAACTATCCCCTATTTTGTAAACGCTATAACTTTTGCGCAAACCAATCAATAATCGCTAATTGCGATTTTTTTACCAAAAATATGTAGAAGAATACGTATCGGCCTAAACTGAGGAAAAAAAAAGTATTTTTATATATTTTTTGGGATATTTATTATAGCAAAAAGCAAAAAATATTGCATTGTTTTCAAAATTGTCGCTCTATTTTTGTTTATAGCGCAAAAAATAAAAACCGCAGGAGCGATCAAATACCACCAAAAGAAAGCTCTATTTGTGGGAAAAAAAGGACGCCAATTTTGTTTTGGAGCCACGTCACACGACTGCGCTATTGTCAGTTAAAGCGACGCAGTGCCGAATCGCAAAAAGGGGCCTGGTCCTTTGGCTGCCAATTGGTCCGGGGCTGAAGTGGTTAAAGTGTTACTAAACCCACAACAGTAAAATTAGTCTGTGTTTGCAGTAAAACATGTTCACTGTGAAATCCTGGACATGTGTAAAAAGGCTGTTTGATCCTGTCCTCTCTGTTCCTCTCTGTTCATCCTCTTCTTCCACAGTCCCCAATCCATCACCTGATAGTATAGAGCCTTAGAGCACTCTGCACATGCTCAGTTTGGTGTGTATTGATAGAGAGGTTTTTTTTTGGGGGGGGCGCAATCAACACTGCCCAGACAGTCGGGGGTCATGCAGCCTCATAGGACAGTCAGAGGAGAATGAAAACTCCTCCTACAAGCTTTAGCCAGACACTGATAGAAGTCGTAAGACTGCTATATATTGCTGATGACAAAAGGTATTTATCTTTACTAAAATAATTGCATCCCCATGTTCTGTGTACTGACGTAGACCAGATTCCTGGGTCTAGTAACACTTTAATTACTTTATATAATAATAGTGTAGCACAACTTATAACAAAATCATGAATAAAGCACAAGCCCATCAAAAAAGGGAAATTTTTGTTTTTGGAAGATGCAGATAGAATATTGGGAATGGGAATGAGCAGGGGCGTTGCTAGGTCTGCAAAAGATCTGGGGCTAGAGCCCATAGCAGCGGTCACCAACCTTTTTTGCAGGCCGGGGGCACGCCAGGTGTTAAGCAATTGTTTGCGGGCAGAGGCTGGTGTTGGTGCTCAAATCATCATGGCACCATGGTTGATATGTTGTCAGGGTGATTGAAGTGCATTGTTTTTTATATTGTTGCCTTCTAATCAGTGCCGATCCTGACCTCCCTGGGGCCCTAAGCAAAATTCTGCTAAGGGGCCCTCTACTTGACCCGTGATGCCGTGAGCTATGTAAACTATTTGCCATTGCCACACAGTCACACCTGACACTTCAGTGCTCCCAAAACAATCATCCCTCCTTTAAACAAAACAGTCAAAGAATAAGTACAACAATATAGAACAGAATGAGGTCCCCAGAGAGCCCCCCCTATATCAGGGTCCTCAGAGAGCCCCTCCTTACACCAAGGTCCCCAGAGAGCCCCCCTTACACAAGGGTCCTCAGACAGCCCCCCTTAAATCAGGGTCCCCAGAGATCCCCCCTTTACATCAGGGTCCCCAGAGAGCCTCCCCCTACATCAGGGTCCCCAGAGAGCCCCCCTCTTACATTAGTGTCCCCAGAAAGCCCCCCCTCTTACATTTGGGCCCCCAAACAGCTGACTCCCTCCCTTGCAGAGGTTCCCCTGTACCTGGCTGGTGGAGGTGGGAGGCGGCGATCGGCATCTATATGGTGTCCACAGGCAGGGGGATCTCCCTGGGGATAGTAGTTCTATCTCCGAATGTATACAGCGGAGAGGGGAGGGGCCTCTGACCCGGGCATCAGCAACAGTGTTCAAGCAGAGTGAAAGGGAAACTGATACCTGCCTGGGTCAGAGGCCCCTCCCTTCTCCTCTCCACTGTATACACTGAGAGTACTACAAACCCCATAGAGCTGCCGATCACCACCTTCCACCTCCTCCCACCTCTGCTCACTGCACTCTAAACGGCCAGCCAGAGGTGCAGGGGGGGATGCTGGGTCTTGGGGGCCCCCCCCACAGCAGCGGGGCCCTAAGCAGCTTGCATAGTGTGCCTATAGGGCCGATCGGCTCTGCTTCTAATTTATAATGAAGTGATTCAATTCACCATAATGCAGAATCAGTGGGAGCCCTGGGCATGTCATTTGCCACATCTCCTGCCACCAGATGCAGCTTGTTACTTGCCACCATCACCTACCACTAGATGTGGATTGTCACTTGCCATGTCGTCTGCCACCATTTGCAGATTGCCACGTCAATTGTAAGCATTGTTTTTTTTTGTGAACTTTAAGGAAGGCTCCCAGGCTGCAGCCAAGTTCAAGTTGATGATGATCAATGGAGACAACTTCTTTGATAGCATGGGTCATTTCTACAGTAACTGCAAGAAGTATGGATACAAAAAAGAGGAATGTCGGGAAGTGTGATGTGCTAATTGCAGAGAGGAAGGTCATGTTTCCAGAAAGTGCACCAAGGGAAAAAAACATGCAAATAATGTAAAAAATCAGCACAGTAGTTCCAAAAGAAGGGAAAAAACCCCAACAAACTTAGAATAAACAGGGGGTGGAAGAACAAGAGAAATGGATAGATGTCCCAGAAGAGAATGTTCCTTCTAAAAGGGAAGTTGAGAATCAGGGGGCAGAAATGGAAGAACCTGTAAGCCTCAGGAAGAGGAAGAAGCACGTACAAGCAAAAAGGCAAACATAACACTGATAAGGAAGAACCAGGAAGGATTTCAACATGGGAAGAAACAAAGCAATTGCCTAAAGTGGAACTTTAGTCCTGCAAGATCACTTCAGGCTGGCCCCTTTTGTCAGTTAAAAAAATGCATTAAAAATAAGTGCCTATACTGTTAAAAATTCAGTAATACACTTTCTCACCCTGCTGTGCACATGCTCAGTTGCTATCTGTTTCTCGGCACTGTGCCAAAAATGTAGATGTTGATCCTCTGACAGCCTAAAGATTTACTGCTGATCAGGGGCTCTGGGCTTCAGAAAAATGGCAGCCTCAAGCAAGAAGAAACAGGAACAACACAAACTAATTTGGTAGCATAATTATTAATGTGGAACGCGTGTTGCTTGCTAAAGAACAATATTTATCAATTTATTATGGGTAAAGTTCCACTTTAAGAAAAGTCAACTGCTGACTCCTGATTTGCAGTTTCTGTATAGGGGTGTCACAAAAGCGGAAGCAGTTGGATGCTTTGAGGGTTTAGGTATGGAGAGAACAGGTTCTGTTAGGCAATGACTAGTGCGTGCAGTGTCAATTAACATGTCCACAGTAGAGAGAATTTACATTAAACCATAGCTTGTATTTCATGCTGGGAAAGAAATCTTCTGCAGTCTCCACCACAAAATCAGTGTCTTCAATATTTTCTCTCCATAATATCCTCAAGCAAAGGAAGTTCCACCTCTGATTCCTGAACAAAGGGAAATAGAGCACATGTAGCATGTCTGGCCTCTGAAAACCAAGGGTTCTAGAAGTGCCAAGAATTTTCCAAAGAGTCTAGACATTGTGGCAGAGAAATCTAGTTTTGTCAGACAGGCCACATTATGTGTGTGACGGAGAGGAAGCCAGAGTCAGATAAGGGGAGCGGTGTCCTAATAGGAAAAGGGAACAGCTATCATCTTGAGCGATGTTTTGAGTTTCCTATAGACCATCTGTAAAATGCATGTTATTTGGCCCTTTTGGCCAGGCACCTTTGATCTGCAATTGCTAAGTGAGGGGATTCTCAGTCGGGTACTTATGGTTGTGTTCCTTCCACTGACACCAACAATGGGGCATCATTTCTGCTACTGACATCATCAATGGGGCACTATTTCTCCCATTGAAGCCAACGATGGGGCACTTTTCCTCAAACTAACACAAATGATGGGGCACTCTTCCTCCTACTGACACCAGTGATGGGGCACTATTCTTCCGCCCAATACCAAAAATGCATTGCTTACTCCCACTGATGCCAGGACATTTTCTACTTCCAATGGCAACAGTCCAGCCCTCCTAAAGAATGTTTGGAGTCCCCTGCTCTAAAGGCTGGTAAACTACAACATATTAAATTGTTATTCTTGGATTTTGATATCCCTTAGGCCAAGAACACGAAGTAAGAGAGAAGGGGAAGCCAAATTTATATATATATATAGGTGCCTTATCGAAATTTCATCTTGGAGCCTGCTGCTTGAATGCTGCATGTCCCCCCCCCCCCTCTGTATCCTGGGCTCCGCTTGCTCATCTGTGGGCCTGGGACTGGCATAGCTGGTGCCAGCGGGTGAAGGGGAGGGAGGAGAGCGGACACAGTGTGTGATGTCACTTCTGGGTCCCCTTTGACAGTTTCCCCGGCCATCAAGGCCAGAAAATAATGTAATCCAGTGCGATGTGCATCGCATTACATTCAGTGGAGCACAGGGAGAATATGCAGGATCTTTTAGACCCTGGATGCCTCATTATAGAAAACCTGTCACCAAAACAATCATCACATAGGGGACTTTTTGTCTCCTATGTGAAGGAAAAAAAAGTTGAGTAAGAAAAAAAGTATTTTTAATTGTAAAACATTTGTGTTACACAGAAGCACATAAAATCCCCCCCCCCCCCAAAGAAATTTAGCTCCCCCCACCCCTACATAAATGCACATACAGACATAAATGCACACGGCGGGGTGCCTACGATACACATGATACGTATCACCGCACAAGCTAGAATAGAGCAATAATTCTAGCACCAGGCCTCCTTTGTATCGTGAAACTGATGACCTTTAGGGGGCATTTAAAGCATTGCCTATGGAAAATATAGGGTACTGAAGTTTGTCATCATCACGCAAATTTAAGGTTTGACATGTCGGGGATCTATTTACTCGGTACAACCTCGGCTTTTATATTTCACCAAAGAATTGGGTAATTTATTGTGTTTTTGTGCCCCCTAAAATTAACTTTTAATGTGTTTTTTACAATAAAAATTACTTTGCAGTAATATTGTGTGACATGGAACTACCACTATTTAATTCTCTAGGGTATCTGCTTTCAGAAAATATATAATGTTTTGGGGGGTTTATGTAATCTTCAGGCCTAAAATTTTTTTTAAGGCCCCTTTCACACTTATACAATTTGAGACTGCAAAGTAGCATGACAAGTCGTCCCCCATGATTTCCAATGACAGCCATTTATATTAGTACGACTTCAAGTTGTTCCAACTTCAAAGTAGTCCCTGCACTACTTTGGTCCGATTTTGATGCCACTTACACGGGCATTCCTTGAAATCGTGGCAAAATCGCAGCAAAAATCGAAGCAAAATCGCGCGACTTTGAAGTCGCACAAGTGTCAAAGGGGCCTAAATGTGTGCAAAAACTGCTCTGGCTAAAGAAAAATTGGCTCCTAACTATTTTTAGCTGGCTCCTAGATTCAAAACAAATTTGTCAAGCCCTGTATAATTTTATATATATATATATATATATATATATATATATAGCATTTTAGGATCTCTGCTGACATTGGCAATAGTATTAAACTACCTGAGTGTTTGCTTGTAATTTTCCACATTAAAGGATGTTCCTCTTTCTCATGTTAAAAAGTTATGCCCTCTGGATACAAGTTTTTCTATCTGAGACCGAACAGCAGTATTCAGCAATTTGTGGGTATTTGACAAACTAGCTATACCTGACTAGACTTGCACGTGTTGCATTAAGCTCCAGCATTAAACTTCCACATTCCTCACCCAGTTGCCTGACTTGTTAAACTGCAAGTGATTGCTGCAATAGAGACTGTAAACCAGAACTTTGTAACCTAATTGTGTTATTTACATTTATTAAAATTTTATAAAATTTCACGTTATACAAAATACGGCCACATCACCCTGAATGCGCCCGATCTCGTCTGATCGCAGAGGCTAAGCAGGGTCGGGCCTGGTTAGTACCTAGATGGAAGCTTTTCACATTTTGAAGTCATTGTTGTCAGTCCAAAACAAAAGAAAAGTGTTACAATGGAGGAAGGCAAATGTAGTGATTTCAGCTTGTTTGGTTGATACCTTGATTTCAACTTTTTTTTTTTATTTCAAAATGGCCACAACATCCTAATGATCAATGCAAAAAATGTAGGTTATTTCTCTACAGCGAGGGTTAGCAACCAGTAGATCGCGATCTGGCCAGGTGACTGGTAGATCACGGTCTAGGCTTCCTTACCGGCCATCCCAGAAATGCAGAAGCACTACTTGTAAGGCTGGAGCTGTAGTAGGGAGCAAGAGCCACATAAGTCGATGCCTCCTCTGTAGTGCTGGCTCCTGTCCCATGTGGAGTGATAACAACTGCACTCCACCTCTTATTGCTGCTAATGGTCTCTAAAGTGGTGCCAGCAGCAGGAAAGAGATCTTCAGGTCAGTGTGAAGCAATACTCTGTAAATGCCCTGCAACCTTGGGCAGTACATCAAACAAGGGGTTAAAGCAGGCAGCGTTACATTGCTTTAACCCCTTTGACCCCGCAGAAGCATGCAGTTGCGGGGCGCTTGCAGAGTGACCCCTTTTACTTGAATGGGTCATGTTTGGCAGGCAGTAGCACCCATCAAAAGCAACAGGGGGCTTCATTCCTGCCGCAGCATGTGTACACCTTTGGCTGCTTCCTCAGCAGCTAAAGTGCGTAGGGATTGGGGGCGGTAAATCCACAAATTAACTGCAGAGTTTTTACCATCCCCAACTTTATGTGTGAATGAGCCCTAATGCCGTGTACACACGAGCGGACTTTTCGACGGACTAGGTCCGGCGGACTATGCGACGGACTTTGCAGTGGAGGTCCACCGGACTTTCAAACGAACGGACTTGCCCACACACTATCACTCCAAAAGTCAGACGGATTCGAACGTGATGACGTACGACAGGACTAGAATAAGGAAGTTCATAGCCAGTAGCCAATAGCTGCCCTAGCGTCGTTTTTTGTCCGTCGGACTAGCACACAGACGAGCTGATTTTTTGACCGGACTCGAGTCCGTCAGAAAGATTTGAAACATGTTTTATTTCTAGGTCCGTCTGACTTTTGGGAAAAAAAAGTCCGCTGGAGCCCACACACGATCGAATTGTCCGACGGATTCCGGTCTGCCGGAACTGGTCCGTCAAAAAGTCCGCTCATGTGTAAGCAGCATAAGGGTGCCACTGCCAAATGCAACTAAGGGCTCATTCACAGGTGGAGCAGGTAGTGAGGAGGCAATAAATTGCCTCCTCACCGCCTCATTTAAACAAATGAATGCGATTGCGACAAGGTAGTATGGCAATTAGAGGTTTAAAATGATTGTAAAGGTTTGTTTCTTTTTTTTAATAACAAACATGTCATACTAACCTACTCTGTGCAAGGGTTTTGCACAGAGTGGCCCCAATCCTCCTTTTCTGGGGTCCCCCGGAGGCACTCCTGGCTCCTCCCTGCATCAAGTGCCCCGACAGAGTGCCACTTTCCATGGGGCCACTCGTGCGGGCACGCTCCCGAATCCTGCTGCTGCGTCCATTGACACAGACAGCAGGGCTCAGCGTGAACTGCACATTTGATATTGAGGTCAGGAGACTGAGATGGCCACTCCAGAAGCTTCACTTCATTCTGCTGTAGCCATGACAGGTTGTCTTGGCCTTGTGTTTTAGATCATTGTCATGTTGGAATGTCCAAGTACGTCCCATGCGCAGCTTCCTGACTGATGAATGCAAATGTTCCTCCAGGATTTTTTGATAACTGCATTCATCTTGCCATTAGGGATGAGCCGAACACCCCCCGGTTCGGTTCGCGGCAGAACAGGCGAACAGACAAAAAATTTGTTTGAACACTGTTAAAGTCTATGGGACACAAACGTGAAAAATCAAAAGTGCGAATTTTAAAGGCTTATATGCAAGTTATTGCCATAAAAAGTGTTTGGGGACCTGGGTCCTACCCCAGGGGACACGTATCAATGCAAAAAAAAGTTTTAAAAACCAAACGTTTTTTCGGGAGCAGTGATTCTAATAATGCTTAAAGTGAAACAATATAAATTAAATATTCCTTTAAATATCGTGCCTAGGCTGTGTCCTTAGTATGTCTGTAAAGTAGCGCATTTCCTCCGGTGTTTAGAACAATACCACAGCAAAATTAAATTTCTAAAGGAAAAAATTTCATTCAAAACTACTCATGGCTATAATGTATTGTCGGGTCCCGGAAATATAGATGAAAATCATTGAACAAAATGGCATCCCCCCCCCCCAGCCCATTACCAGGCCCTTTGGGTCTGGTATGGATATTAAGGGGAACCCCACACCCAAATAAAAAAAAATGGCGTGGGGGGTCCCCAGGCACTATATACTCTGGACAGCAGTATATATACTATACGGCCTGCCCTATATACTCTGCAGAAAATTGAGCATTAGGTGTTGGTGGTACCAGAACACTGTAAGCCCTCACAGTTACTCTTGGTGGGTGCAGGAATGGGTCCTGCTGTGAAATACTATATCGAAAATTGTAATTACATGCCCCTGTTAAACAGGGGCAGAAAAATTTAGCCTTTGGAGGTTGTTGGAATTCAACATGATTTAATATCATACTTATGGTATTTCATTTCCTAGCTGATACAGGCAGATGGCCCCAAGTTGGAATGTAACCAGTTACACATCAAAGCTTTGTAGCATATCAGAATAACAATGGCTTGGCTCAAGCCCACCTGGTGTGATATGTGTGATTACAGGCTTCAAAGAGAATAAGGGCTAGCTAGGACGGCCCAGGGCTCATAAAGATGTTTCATGGACAAACGCTGCCCCCTAGTGGACAATACAGCATGCTTCCTGGAGAATGGTCAGATATTAGAAGGACTACCTCTTGGCAATATCTATTGGACAAAAGGCAAGTGGGGGTGGCTACAAGTGGGTGTGAATGTTTTGAGTAAACAGGGAACACTGGAAGCAGTTTGTCCTCTTTTTCGCTGGTGGTTCAAGCCAGATGGCTGCCTAAGCCACATGGCTATCTCTCTTCAACATCTGAGCCTAGCCGATGATACAAAGCTTTGCAGAGAGCCTTGTGATAAGTATCTTTGATATTCTGATATGATGTGTATTGTTGGTATATGTTTGTAATATCTTTCTCTAGTATTTTGTGTTAGCTTTCTTATTTCCTTGGGAAATAAATAAGACTTTATTACTTATAAACCGTGTGTTTGGTTTCATAGCTAACCTTGTATTATTGTGATATCAATAGTAACATGTGGTCAAAGTTTTATAGAATAGCTAATTATAGGGATAGACAAATTAATATATAGGTGCAATAATATTTATTGTACAATTTACTTCAGTGGTGGTGGTACCAGAACACTGTAAGCCCTCACAGTTACTCTTGGTGGGCGCAGGAACAGGCCCTGCTGTGAAAAATGATATCAAGAATTGTAATTACATACATTTTTATGATTTCCCGGACCCTGTTGTCTGGACTAAATATGTGGTCAAAACTTTACAACATATTGTAATAAATGGCATCCTAATGTCATTTCTGGGGACTGAAAACCATCCCATGAAGACTGCTGCTGAGTGTTATCCTCTACATCCATACTGACACGATCCTCCTCCTCTTCTTCCTGTGTGTTTGGCGGGTCCACAGGAATGCTATCTGGATAAAGGGGGCCTTGAGAGGTAAGGAAGTCCTCCTCTTCCTCCCGCTGTTCTGCCTCAAGTGCCCTGTCCATAATTCCAAGAAGCGTGTGCTCCAACAGGAAGACTAGAGGGACAGTGTCACTGATGCATGCATTGTAGCTGCCCACCATCCTTGTGGCCTCTTCAAATGGTGACAGGACAGTGCATGCATCCTTGATCAGTAGCCACTGGGGTGGCGAAAAAGAAGCCAAGAACCCCTGACCCTGTCCTGGTGCCATACTCGCACAGGTACTCATTGATGGCCCTCTGCTGTGTGTGTGCAGCCGCTGTAGCATTGCCAACGTTGAGTTCCACCTGGTGGGCATGTCACAAATGAGGCGGGTGGTGGGCAGGTTGCATTCCCTTTGAATGTCAGGTAAGCCGAGCACTGGCATTGTATGACCGGCGGAAATTACTACAAACTTTTCTGGCCTACCTGGAGATCCTGTAAGCCTGAGTACCTGCTCAAGAACTGCTGCACTACCAAATTCAGGACGTGTGCCAAACATGGAACATGGGTCAAGTGTCCCTGTCGGAGGGCGGAGAGAAGGTTGGTACCATTGTCACATAAAATCATTCCTGGCTAAATCTGGCGTGGCCTCAACCACCTCTGAGCCTGCCCCTGCAGACCTGACAGAATCTCTGCTCCAGTGTGGCTCCTGTCCCATAGGCAGAGCAACTCAAGCACTGCATGGCATCTTTTAGCCTGACTGCTTGCGTAGCCCCTTGAACACTTACGGAGCACTGCTGGTTCAGAGGACAAATCTACAGAAGAGGCCATAGAGGAAGAAGAAGAGGAGGGGATGGAGGAGAGAGCTGTGGCAGAATCACCACTAGCATTTTGGAGGCGTGGTGGTGAAACAAGCTCCAACAACACTTAACCCTGTCCTGCATCCTTCCCAGCTGCCAGCAGACTTACTCAGTGCGCCGTGAAGGAAAGGTAATGTCCCTGCCCATGCCTGCTGGACCATGAGTCAGCGGTAATATGCACCTTACTGCTGACCGCCCTGTCCAACGAGGCCAAAACATTGCCTTCCACATGCCGGTAGAGAGCCGGAATGGCCTTCCGTGAAAAAAAAATAGTTTTGGAACCTGCCACTGAGGTACAGCACATTCCACAAATTCACGAAAGAGGGCAGAGTCTACCAGCTGAAATATAAGCAGTTGCATTACTAGCAATTTGGCCAAGCTAGCATTTAGACGCTGAGCGTGTGGATGGCTGGGACCGAATTTCTTTTTACGGTTCAGCAACTGGGGTAGGGAAATTTACCTGCTAAAAAAAGATGGTGGTGTACTGCTAGCAGATTGGCTGCAAGTACTTGGGACACATATTGCTATACCTTCATTCCTCTCAGTGCAGGTTTTTGAGAGGACTGGAGGTATAGTAGGGTTGGAGATCCCAGATGAGGAGCATGGATGGTTACCATTAATAGCCGTTCAAACCCCTTTGTGTCAACTTGTGTGCATGTTATCCGGCCAAAATCACCAGGGTATGTAAACTTTTGATCAGGGTCATTTGGGTAGTTTCTGTTGTCATTATGATTTAAAAAGAGTGAACACAGTTGATTGATAATAAATGCCTTCAGCCAAACACTAGCCATGAGTGAAAGAAATGTTTTTGTGTTATCATTCATATTCTCTTAAAAATGGCCAAGAAATCATAAGTTCTGCCAGGGTATGTAACCTTATAAGCACAACTGCATATATTGATGGACAAGGATACTCCCATGTTTCTACTGCGGTGGGATTTTTTGTTTGCATTCTCTACTCTGTTTTTCAGATACCTTTGGACCTATATCTGCCAATTTTTCTTCATTCTAATTACTGATTGTAAAAGGGCCTTCACCTTGGTCTGGGACCATCAGCGTCACATTGGATACAAAAAGATTGTGGACTAATTCCGCTATCCCACAATGTCAGCTTTATATGAACAATTAGATTAATATTCCAAGACAAAAAGTGTAAACTTTTCATTCTTTTTATATTAGAGGTCTAAATTCAGTTAAGAGGAGGGCTGTGTTTTTGTTTTGTTTTTTTAATCAAAGAAGTTATTAAAAGAACGAAAAATGGTGCATACAAGAGCAGTCAAGAAAAAAAAAACAAATACTGTTTCAAATACACTTACAACCAGCATAAATGTTAAAGCACAGGCAAATACAGACTAAAAAGCACAGTAACAACAGGTGACAGTAAAAGTTATCACGTATAAAACCATAAAATCAACTACATCCGTAGCAGAAATACAGCAAAAATGTTATACAGTAATCACATTTCTGCAACCTGACTTGTATAACCGGTTGTGACAGATCGCTTGGCATCCCTCTTGGGTGCTTCTGTCAGTCTGGAACCAGGAACCTAGTATTATAGCTGAATATTGCACCCAAGGACTAGATGACACTAGCTTAGGTGCAAACTGGAACTCACTTTGGTGTAAAAAGGGGGTAGTGAAGTAGGGATTATAGCGGTGCAAAATTACAGTATAAATAAGTCAGGGTTGCCTAACAATTCAATGCTTGAGTCTTTGTTTAAAAATCACAAAAAGTTTTATTACATATATTTCAAACACATTATTCACAATAAAAAACGCAAAAAGAGATACAAAAGATATATTAGTAAAGACCTAATAAAGTAATTAATGCAAGATCTCTTTATATCTTTTGTATCTCTTTTTGCGTTTTTTATTGTGAATAATGTGTTTGAAATATATGTAATAAAACTTTTTGTGATTTTTAAACAAAGACTCGTATTGTTAGGCAACCCTGACTTATTTATACTGTAATTTTGCACCGCTATAATCCCTACTTCGCTACCCCCTTTTTACACCTAACTACCAAAAGGGATGAGGTGCTGTATAATCTAGTGGATCCTCTCTGCCTTTTTATATGGAACTCACTTTATTCTAAACTCACACCGAATATATACCACACAAAATCAGGTAAGAGCTTGATCCCATTATCCCAAACAATGCAAACTGTAAAAGGTAATATCAGTACATTTAATGAACAGCTAACATAAACACAAACATCCCACAATGGTTCTGTAGCAAGGTAAAGTGGGCACAATGCTAGTCACGTTGCCAAGAGGATAAGCAGACAGACAGAAATAATAGACGGCTCAATTAACAATGGGAATTTATACCTAGGGGGCACACAATGGGGGATTATACAATGAGAGAAAGACATAAACAGATTACACGTAACAGCAGGAGACACCAGCATCAAGTTGTTTTGAGACGATTATATTAACATAGAGGTCTAAGGGGGGGGGGGGGGTTAAAGCAGTCATTGCTGGTTAGGGCACAGAGGCCCCAAATCTGTATCCAGATCCTAGGTTCTCACAGTCTGTGTGTTTAGGGGAGATATAGACCCAAAACCAAAGCATAACCACCCCAAGGCACACACCTCCCAAAGAATAGAGCCCCCAGGGCCCATAGTCAGTAGGCTTAGAGGATACCCTGCAGTCCCCAAAAGCCTCTGTCCCAGTTGGTTCTGTCACACCGGTTATGTCACCAATAACAAACTTCAGACCACCTTTAAGATCTTACACTTGTTGAAGCCTATTAAGAATTAACTAAGGTGGGGCTAGGCCTGGTGTATCCAACCAATTTTGCCACATGGAATAGAATTTCTTTGAGGCGTTCCTTTGCTGATTCAATTTTCACATATTAGAACACAGTTCACTTGGTCAACCCAGTGTTTTTTAGTAGGGGTGTGAGATGACATCCAATAGAGACATTTATATACAGGCAATGTAAAGTAGCCGAAAGGCTACATGTTCTAGGGAGTATAGGGTTTCTTCATCTTATGCTCCTAATAAACAGATAATAGGGTTGTGTGGAAGTTTAAACACATATACAAGAGATATTGTTTAGATGATATCTGTCCAAATGGCAGCCCTCAAAATTTCCACTCACCTGCTCACATTTGGCGAGTGGAAAATGATTGAGTTTGAGCATGGGCTGGGGAAAAGAGAGGGGAGGAGGAGGAGAGATGGCCAAATCATCACAGAGTGGAGATTGTCCGCTGTAACAGCTTTCATCTGAATTACTGGGAGCTCGCCGTCACACACAGTCCTGCCCGCTGGCCCGGCTCCTTTGATAGACAGAACACCGGTCCAATGCTGGGATGTGTGACATCTATCAATTGCATTGATTGGCACAGGTTACGCTGCATCGATGGGCACAGGTCACGCTGCATCGATGGGCACTGATAAAGTTGTTGTTAATATTTATTTTTGTAACTTAATTCTGCATAAAACATTGTAATTTCATTAGATAATTTACAGTGGTGTGAAAAAGTGTTTGCCCCCTTCCTCATTTCCTGTTCCTTTGCATGTTTGTCACACTTAAGTGTTTCGGAACATCAAACCAATTTAAACAATAGTCAAGGACAACACAAGTAAACACAAAATGCAATTTGTAAATGAAGGTGTTTATTATTAAAGGTGAAAAAAAATCCAAAGCATCATGGCCCTGTGTGAAAAAGTGATTGCCCCCCTTGTTAAAACATACTATAACTGTGGTTGTCCACACCTGAGTTCAATTTCTCTAGCCACACCCAGGCCTGATTATTGCCACACCTGTTCACAATCAAGGCATCACTTAAATAGGAGCTGCTTGACACAGTAAGGTCCACCAGAAGATCCTTAAAAGCTACACATCATGCCGAGACCCAAAGAAATTCAGGAACAATTGAGAAAGAAAGTAATTGAGATCTATCAGTCTGGAAAGGGTTATAAAGCCATTTCCAAAGCTTTGGGAATCCAGCGAACCACAGTGAGAGCCATTATCCACAAATGGCGAAGACATGGAACAGTGGTGAACCTTCCCAGGAGTGGCCGGCCGCCCAAAATTACCCCAAGAGCGCAGCGATGACTCATCCAAGAGGTCACAAAAGACCCCACAACAACGTCCAAGGAACTGCAGCCCTCACTTGCCTCAGTTAAGGTCAGCGTTCATGCCTCCACCATCAGGAAAAGACTGGGCAAAAATGGCCTGCATGGCAGAGTTCCAAGGAGAAAACCACTGCTGAGCAAAAAGAACATCAAAGCTCGTCTCAATTTCTCCACAACACATCTTGATGATCCCCAAGACTTTTGGGACAACATTCTGTGGACCGATGAGACAAAGTGGAACTCTTTGGAAGGTGTGTGTCCAAGTATATCTGGCGTAGAAGGAACACTGCATTTCAGAAAAAGAACATTATACCAACAGTAAAATATGGTGGTGGTAGTGTGATGGTCTGGGGCTGTTTTGCTGCTTCAGGACCTGGAAGACTTGCCGTGATAAAAGGAACTATGAATTCTGCTGTCTACCAAGAGATCCTGAAGGAGAATGTCTGACCATCTGTTCGTGTACTCAACCTGAAACGAACTTGGGTTCTGCAGCAGGACAATGATCCTAAACACACCAGCAAGTCCACCACCGAATGGCTGAAGAAAAACAAAATGAAGACTTTGGAGTGGCCTAGCCAAAGTCCTGACCTGAATCCTATTGAGATGTTGTGGTATGACCTTAAAAAGGCCGTTCATGCTCGAAAACCCTCTAATGTAACTGAATTAGGACAATTCTGCAAAGATGAGTGGGCCAAAATTCCTCCAGGACGCTGTAAAAGCCTCATTGCACGTTATCGCAAACGCTTGGTTGCAGTTGTTGCTGCTAAGGGTGGCCCAACCAGTTATTAGGTTTAGGGGGCAATCACTTTTTCACACAGGGCCATGATGGTTTGGATTTTTTTTCACCTTTAATAATAAACACCTTCATTTACAAATTGCATTTTGTGTTTACTTGTGTTGTCCTTGACTATTGTTTAAATTGGTTTGATGTTCCGAAACACTTAAGTGTGACAAACATGCAAAGGAACAGGAAATGAGGAAGGGGGCAAACACTTTTTCACACCACTGTATAAGGGCTTGTTTAGGGGTGGAATTAGGGGATGGGGTGGGGCAGGGTAGGGGTTGGCTAGGGCAACTGTTGGCGAGTAACCCTTAAGGCCTTGCTAATACCTCAGGATTTGAATTTTTGAGCTCTACAATAAGGGAAGAGCATTGGACATCTCCAAAACGTGTAAAATAAATCACCAGTATCTCATTCACATTTAGGACATAAAGGAGAGTTCCTACTCCCCCATCAGTGTAACTGAGCTGGAGTTCTGTAAGCTCTAAGTACCGTAATAAGAATAGATAAAAAAGAGAAGGAAACCGACCCTCAAAAGGTTCCCAGGTCTTTCTCCCATCCACTCCTACACAGTAAATTAGAGACATCATGGGAAGTGTTTAAAAGAATGGAATAAATTCGAGAAATCATGACCTTTTTGTCCCAATCCATTAAAACATCATTAACTATCTAATGAGCTATCAAGATTAAATTAGAATGATGTGCTTGGGTCTGTAAAACATGTCTTAATTGTAAAAAACTGGCTCCAGTGGGGAACAAATTTCTCTTTCTTAGACTACTTTCACACTGAGCCACCCGTCCGTTCGCGATAAATTGCCGCTCATTTTAGGTCCCACAGTTAACAGTGCATGTCAGAGCACAAACCAAGCCATTAATTCCAAGCAATTGTCTGTAGACATCTGAGACAGGATTGTATTGAGACACAGATCTGGGGAAGGGTACAGAAACATTTCTTTAGCATTGAAGGTCCCAATGAGCACAGAGACCTCCATCATCCGCAAATGGAAGAAGTTTGCAACCATCAAGATTCTTCCTAGAGCAGACCGCACGGCCAACTTGAGCGATCGGGGGAGAAGGGCCTTAGTCAGGGAGGTGAACAAGAACACGATGGGCACTCTGACAGAGCTTCAGCCTTTCTCTGTGGAGAGAGGAGAACCTTCCAGAAGAACAACCATCTCTGCAACACTCCACCAATCAGGCCTGTATGGTAGAGCAGTCAGACGAAAGCCACTCCTCAGTAAAAGGAACATGACAGCCCGTCTGGAGTTTGCCAAAAGGCATCTGAAGGACTCTCAGACCATGAGAAATAAAATTCTCTATTCTGATGAAACAAAGATTGAACTCTTTGGCCTGAATGGCAAGTGTAAAGTCTGGAGGAAACCAGGCACCGCTTATCACCTGGCCAATACCATCCCTACAGTGAAGCATGGTGGTGGCAGCATCATGCTGTGGGGATTGTTTTCAGTGGCAGGAACTGGAAGACTAGTCAGAATCAAGGGAACAATGAATGCATCGATGTACAGACGCCCTTGATAAAAACCTGCTTCACAGCATTCTGGATCTCATACTGGGACGAAGGTTCGTCTTCCAACAGGACAAAGACCCTAAGCACACAGCCAAGATAACAAAGGAGTGGCTACAGGACAACTCTGTGAATGTCTGAGTGGCCCAGGCAGAGACCAGACTTGAACCAGATTAAACATCTCTGGAGAGATCTGAAAATGACTGTGCACCGATGCTCCCCATCCAACCTGATGGAGCTTGAGAGGTGATGCAAAGAAGAATGGGAAAAAAAATGCTCAAAAAAAGGTGTGCCAAGCTGTTAGCATCATACGCAAAAAGACTTGAGGCTGTAATTGGTGCCAAAGGTGCTTCAACAAAGTATTGAGCAAAGCCTGTGAATACTTATGTACATGGGATTTTTTTCCCCCATTTTTAATACATTTGCAAAGATTTCAAACGAACTTCTTTCTGGTTGACATTATGGGGTATTATTTGTAGAATTTTGAGGAAAATAATGAATTTAATAAATTTTGGAATAAGGCTGTAACATAACAAAACGTGGAAAAGGTGAAGCGCTGTGAATACTTTCCTTATGCACTGTATATAGTGTTTAGATCAATGTACCAACGTACTGAGCAGTGTGAATCCTTAATGTTACTGAGGTCAAGTGAGCTATAGGTTTATCAGTGGATTGGAGAGCGAGGACTAGCTGTCCATAACAGACTATTGTTCCCTCATACATCAAATGTCATCGCCACAGTGTGAAAAGACACACTGGAATGAATGGGAGGAGTTTTTTTTTTAGTTGCTTTGCAGAGGCCATTTCTAGTGCTAAAGCGCCTGAAAAACTGCCCCAGTGTGAAAGGGGTCTAAAAATTTTTGAACTGCTCGCCGACCAGCGAACGATGATGTACGTCGGCACAATGGCGCGGCTGGGCAAATGGGCGTACCTGCATGTCCCCTTTAAGACGTGGCTTAGTAGGTGCACCTGCCGCGTACTCTGTGAGCATGCCCGCGGACTCTGTCCGCCGGGGGCCCGCGATCGCGACACGGAGCGGCAGAACGGGGAGATGCCTATGTAAACAAGGCCTTTCCCCGTTCTGCCTAGTGACATGACAGGGATCTACTGCTCCATCATTGGGAGCAGTGATCTCTTTCATGCGGTTAGAATCACCTCCTAGGATACACTTAACCCCTTGATCTCCCACTAGTGTTTAACCCCTTCCCTGCCAGTGTCATTTACACAGTAATCAGTGCATTTTTATAGCACTGATTGTTGTATAAATGTCACTGGTCCCAAAATAGTGTCAAAAGTGCCTGATGTGTTCGCCGCAATGTCGCAGTCACGATAAAAATCGCAGATCGCCGCCATTACTACTAAAAAAAAAATCCAATAAATCTATCCCCTATTTTGTAGATGCTATAACTTTTGCGCAAACCAATCAACATACGCTTATTGCGATTTTTTTTTACCAAGAATATGTAGAATACATATCGGCCTTAACTGAGAAAGAAATTCGTTTTTTTCTATATTTTTGGGGGATATTTAGTATAGCAAAAAGTAAAAAATATTGCTTTTTTTTTCAAAATTTACGCTCTTTTTTTGTTTTTAGTGCAAAAACTAAAAACCGCAGAGATGATCAAATACCACCAAAAGAAAGCTTGTGGGAAAAAAAAAGGACATCAATGTTGTTTGGGTGCAACGTGTTTTTTTTTTTGTATCTGTTATCTGTGTGCATTGTAACCAACTGTTGTAAAAAAAAAAGGTTACACGAGCTTCAGTGTAACTAGCTTGCAAATTATCATATCAATGGAAGTCATTGAAGGTTTCATTAACAAGCATGGCGGTGTTGGATTTCACTCTATACAACTCTAACTCTACTCTAACACAACAATTTAGTGAGTTTTTGAAACAGTGTAATACACATAACGATCTCATAAATAAAAAGTAAAAAAAAAGGCAAGAAACAGAGAATGGCCAATGCTTTAGGCATGTTATTGAAAATGAAAGAAATTGCAGAGCAAAAAGAATTAGAATGCTTTGCTGAAAGAAAACAATTCATGGAACAGGTACAAAGTGTAACGAAAAATATACTAATTATGGTTGAAAAGGCCGATGCAGATGCTCGTGATCAGATTGAACAACTGAAAGATTTTTCTTCTTTATGTATTTAGTTCACAAATGTGAAAAAAAGTTTAAAAGTTTTTAAATCATTTATTACAAGAAACAAAAATGAAAACAAAATCTACACACAACATATATACTAAAAACTGTACATATAATGGATGATTTCAATGTTTCATGACTAGTTTCGCCAACAAAGTGGCTTCTTCAGAACATATGTACATCTGAAAAACAAATTCACAGATATAATACATTGCAATGTATCATGATGCGAGAATCGCATCGAAAGTACATGGGAATAGGGGTTTCAATGCATAAATTGGTTTCCTTACCCAAATTGAGCACAGTCAGGGTGTGGTGAGCGCACTCAGGCACGGTCTCCCGCGGCGACTTGGGGAGAGGGTAGTTGCCAGGCAAAGCGGCTATAGTCTAGTAGGGAAGATGATATGTGTAGCAGCAAGTGGTTAATATAGACGTCAAAAATGTATGTGACCGTCACCATGTGTCACCCAGGACTGTTTGAGGTGTCAATTGTGATCATAATGTAAACCTAGCACCATGGTGAATAGTGGGTGTGAGTGAGGGAAGACCAGGAAAACCATATGAGGGTGTGCAGGGGAATGATAGGTGAAAATTATATGTCATGGATTGTATTGAGGTGAATCTCCCAACCTAACCTGGGGAGCCATATAAGTTATATGGTAATCAGTGCATGAAGTGATAGGGAGGAATGAGGTAGTGCTGAGGATGATTGTCCACCAGACAAAAATCGGCACACTCACAGGGAGATCCCTCACCGCCACCTACTTCACAGTCAGGGGGTATAGCAGGACCCTCTACACTACATAACGTGATTCCTCGGGCTTTGGCAGCTTTATCAAGCAGCTCTAAGAAACCTCTTATAGATATAGATTTTTTAGACTTGACGTCCCCGACCAAAGAAAACAACAACAAACCAAACTCGATGCATTCGTTCGCAAGCCACCCCCCACTCCCTTGCCCACCAACCCCAAGACACACACTTAGATGTGGTCAACCTGGCCAGTTGCCACCTGTCCTCTGATGAGGTTTCGGTCCTCAAGTTGGGTCTGGGTTTTTGTCCCCTCGGCCCGATACGAGTCACCGAGACGATTAAAGATTTGTATCTCTTCGCTAGAAATTTAACCTTTAAATATTTGTTCGATACCAACCGTCAAACGCAAAGTCTGGAGCGTGAGCTAACTGAACGCACCAGATTTTTTACCATGGACGAGTTTCGCGCACTACGAGATTTAATGCTGCTCTATGACGAGAGCAACACTAATGACCCCCCAGATACAGAGGAGAATACGGCCAATATTACCGTGACGGCATCTAAACCCGCCAAACCCACCCCAGCGCTTAACAGGAAGTTTAAAGTTAAATCAACAAAATTCCCTGATCTCAACACGTGCCCGACTATTTGGGCCTTCCTTCACCAATGTACCAAAGAATTAAAAACCCAAACATGGAAGGAATTCACACCAAATTTATCACCACCCCAACAACGGGCCCTAAAAAATCTTCAGCGACGAGATGACATTGTCATTAAACCCTCGGACAAGGGTGGCAACATAGTGCTGATGTCACATGCACAATACCAAGGCATGTGCCACAACATATTAAAGAATCCCTTATGGTATCAACCCATCTCATCTAATTGCCTATCTGTATTTGCTAATGAACTGAGCGAACTGTGTACGTGGGCCTTCTGGCAGGATTTAATTGACAAAGACACTCTCAATTATCTCCTCCCAAAACACCCACGTACCCCTACATTCTACGCCCTGCCTAAAACCCATAAACAGCTTTTGAATCCCCCCTGGGAGACCTATTGTCTCCGGCATAGGGTCACTTACCGATAATATTAGCAAATTTGTTGATAGCTTCCTACTTCCCCATGTGTCTAATCTACCTTCTCACATTCGGGACACCTCGGACCTCCTCAGGCATATCGAGGATGTCCTGGTCCCTCCCGACTCCCTTCTCGTGGCTATCGATGTAGAGGCGCTTTACTCAAGCATCCCCCACGAGGGGGGAGTCGCGATGGCCAGGACGTTCCTGATGGAACAAGAGGAGGCCTCTTGGCCCCTTAATGAGTTTATTCTCCAATTGCTCATGTTCATCCTCAGGCGTAACGTCTTCATATTTGAAGACAAATATTTTTTACAGACCCAGGGTGTTGCCATGGGCACACCCTGTGCACCGTCGTATGCAAACTTATATCTAGGTGCATGGGAAAGACAAATATTTTCCGATGACACATACGTAATGTACCTAGAACACATTTTGTGTTGGTATAGGTTCATTGACGATCTATTCATAGTCTGGACCGGACCCCAACACTTGCTAACGTGTTTTATAGAAGCTATCAACATAAATTCTATGAACTTGCGATTTACCGTCTCTATGGATCAAATACAGATCCCATTCCTCGATGTTTCTATCAGGATAAGACCTGACGGCTCACTCAGTACTGACCTCTACCGTAAACCCACAGCGGGGAACACACTTCTACACGCATCGAGCGCACATCCCAAATCTCTAGTGCGCAGTATCCCCTATGCGCAATACCTGCGCTTGCGCCGGAACTGCGCACTAGATGATGACTTTTTCAAACAGGCCCATGCCCTTAGGGAACGCCTCCTTTTGAGAGGCTACACCAAGACCAACCTTAGGAAAGCATTTAATAAAGCATACAGTCGGAGCAGGGATGCATTACTATACCCCAGCCCACGTACCTCCAGACCTAATACTGTGAAGGTTATTACACAATATTCAGCGCATCAGGACAAACTCAAACTAGTACTCGCCAAACATTGGCATTTGCTAACTGACCACCACATACTTACCAGTTATGTACGTGACCAACCTGAGGTAGTGTTCCGGAGAGCTCGCTCTTTGAGGGACCGCCTCACTCAGAGTCATTACACATCAAACCAAGGCGGACCCGAGAGCCCCTGTGGCACAGCCCCTTGTGGTCAGTGCCCCCTGTGCCCTTGGATCCCGCCAAGAGGCAAGGTTAAACTCCCCAATGGGGAAATGTTCACCCCACATTTTTTTGCAAATTGTAGCACTACTGGAATAATTTACTTAATGATATGCAAATGTAATGCCTTCTACGTCGGAAAGACGGTCAGGGAGTTTAGACGGAGAGTAGGTGATCACATCTACTATTCAACTAACGGTAAACTAACCACCATTGGCCGCCACATCGGATTATACCATAAATTCGATTTACAGGCAGTAAGTTTCCTGGCCCTTGAAGTGGTACCCCCCGATATTCGGGGTGGTAACAGGGACAAAATACTATTGCAAAAAGAATGCCTTTGGATTGAAAGGCTAGACGCTACGTTACCACCTGGCCTAAACGAGGTCAACTCCTTTAGACCATTTTTATAACCAGTCTCCGCCTCTGAGGCACCCTTACCGTCTTTCCGATCGATCCATTTACCTGCACTATTTAAAACGGTTTGAAACTGTATGCTGATGTTTTAAATATGCTTTAAAGATGCTCTAAATATTTTCCAAGTTCCGCACATGCAACCCCTATATAGTCCAATGCATCCATCTGTCTGCTGCTGTCTAGACTCAGTGTTCTGTACATACACGTGTTTAGTAATTGGTACTCATCATTTACTTAATAATATCCTGTTTTTATGTATTCTTTATTGTTTCTTAATGTCCATGTAAACTATTTTGTATCTATGTACATTGGTTCCATTTTCGCCCCTTTGACCGGTCTGAAGGGGGAGGGCGCCGGGCCTATCCTTTGCGGCGATTGGTCAGATCCCGGGGGGACGGGGAGGCACCGCCACGTTCCTGTAGGCGGACCTCCCCGATTCCCCTTGTAGACGCCCCGACCTAGCAACTGCTGGGTCCTCTGGGCGTCTGCGCATGCGCAGGGTCCCGTCACATCGCGCACGCGCAATACGAGGCCCGTGCGCGTGCGCGGTGCGGGATGACGGCGCCTGTGGGACCTGTGACCCCATGACGCGGCACGCCGGCAACGGCGGGCCGGCGTATTACATGGGGTTGGGAGAGGGTATTTCAGACGGACAGCGTCCGTCCATTGCTAGGCACTCGCTGACCGGGGGCTCTCCATATACATACATCTGAGCGGTAAGCATTCTCTGTTCTACCCACTTGAAAATGCCCACACAATATGTCTTTAATAAGCCCTTATTTTGATTACCTATGTATGCCATCTACTCGTTCCCCAGGCTTATATCTTTCCAACCTGGGATTTGTGGCTACATTGGGGCCTCACCCCTCTGGGTAAACTGGACTTATCACCCAGCCATCTGTTGCATAATACCGATATCCGCCAGTGTATATCCTCAATCCACCACCCTGATGGTGGGATGCACCCCGGTCTATGCTATCTATAGGGCACCAGAGGTATGCAGCATATTGTCCCCTATGTGTGTCCCCCCTTTCCTTTTCTTTCCTCCGCTCCCTTGTTTCCTCTTCCTTTTCCCTTCATGTTCCCCCATTCACGGGGTTCACTTGACGAGGCTCTGTGGCTTACGCATGCGTTTGCAAATGCGTGCGGACTAAACCCCTGTTTTTAACGCATACTGTTAGACAGGTCAATTTGGTTGTCTGCGAGCTGGTGGTAAGTAGACTTGGTTCTTTCCTGGGCATTCCCCAGGTTTTGTTGTTATCTGCTTTAGCCTTCCAATGCCTCTTACTGCGATAGCCAGCTGTAGATGGGGGCGGTGGACACGTTTTTGTTAACACATAGTGTTTGTATTGGTCCAGCAACGCACCAACACCTTTGCAGCCATTGTGCAATCTGCTGGGCGTTTGGTGTGCTCCTGTACCTTTAAGAAGGGGTGGCTCCCCTTCAGTCCACCTGCCCTCATCTACCCATTAGAATGCATGTGCCTCCACTGTGGGGACACTCTTAGTTTAGTGTTAGGACCACAGATATCAGGGTGCCTTGACGAGGCTCTGTGGCTTACGCATGCGTTTGCAAATGCGTGCGGACTAAACCCCTGTTTTTAACGCATACTGTTAGACAGGTCAATTTGGTTGTCTGCGAGCTGGTGGTAAGTAGACTTGGTTCTTTCCTGGGCATTCCCCAGGTTTTGTTGTTATCTGCTTTAGCCTTCCAATGCCTCTTACTGCGATAGCCAGCTGTAGATGGGGGCGGTGGACACGTTTTTGTTAACACATAGTGTTTGTATTGGTCCAGCAACGCACCAACACCTTTGCAGCCATTGTGCAATCTGCTGGGCGTTTGGTGTGCTCCTGTACCTTTAAGAAGGGGTGGCTCCCCTTCAGTCCACCTGCCCTCATCTACCCATTAGAATGCATGTGCCTCCACTGTGGGGACACTCTTAGTTTAGTGTTAGGACCACAGATATCAGGGTGCCTTGACGAGGCTCTGTGGCTTACGCATGCGTTTGCAAATGCGTGCGGACTAAACCCCTGTTTTTAACGCATACTGTTAGACAGGTCAATTTGGTTGTCTGCGAGCTGGTGGTAAGTAGACTTGGTTCTTTCCTGGGCATTCCCCAGGTTTTGTTGTTATTCACTCCCCCTTTCCCACTCCCTTGCTGCTCCAACACTACTTGTCACCTTGTAAATGATACATTCTCACCTGGGAAATTACCCAGGGATTGGCACTATCACTTTTTCTGCATCATTCACCTCACACTACACTGGGAAGTTAGTCCTGCTCCCCCCTTTTTCTTTTTCTTTGTAATTACATGGACACCCTTATAGACACCCGTGACACCTGGTGATATTGACACCGGTATGATCACAACTCAATATCTATAGGGCCCCTACTGGGACTAAAACCCTTCCTCCCCCTCCCAAAAGAACACTTCCCCCCCCCCTTTTTTCCAACCCTTTTTTTCCCCCCCTCTCTTCCCCTCCCCCTCCCTTCCCTCCTCCCTCCCTTCCCAAACAAAACCTCCCACCTTCACTATCCTATTAATCATCCTCAGCACTACCTCATTCCTCCCTATCACTTCATGCACTGATTACCATATAACTTATATGGCTCCCCAGGTTAGGTTGGGAGATTCACCTCAATACAATCCATGACATATAATTTTCACCTATCATTCCCCTGCACACCCTCATATGGTTTTCCTGGTCTTCCCTCACTCACACCCACTATTCACCATGGTGCTAGGTTTACATTATGATCACAATTGACACCTCAAACAGTCCTGGGTGACACATGGTGACGGTCACATACATTTTTGACGTCTATATTAACCACTTGCTGCTACACATATCATCTTCCCTACTAGACTATAGCCGCTTTGCCTGGCAACTACCCTCTCCCCCAGTCGCCGCGGGAGACCGTGCCTGAGTGCACTCACCACACCCTGACTGTGCTCAATTTGGGTAAGGAAACCAATTTATGTATTGAAACCCCTATTCCCATGTACTTTTGATGCGATTCTCGCATCATGATACATTGCAATGTATTATATCTGTGAATTTGTTTTTCAGATGTACATATGTTCTGAAGAAGCCACTTTGTTGGCGAAACTAGTCATGAAACATTGAAATCATCCATTATATGTACAGTTTTTAGTATATATGTTGTGTGTAGATTTTGTTTTCATTTTTGTTTCTTGTAAAAAATGATTTAAAAACTTTTAAACTTTTTTTCACATTTGTGAGCTAAATACATACACCAGTACCGCAATAGTCCACTAGCTCCCCCTTTTCCCTTCTGACACTCTGGATTGGGAACCAGATTGCCAGAAAAATCTTTCAATTCTAATTTTTGGATGATGGTACGGTACCCTTAATATTCTTTATTTACCTTATGGATTGGCCCTACAATTTTTTCAGATTGAACAACTGGTGACTGAGAAATGTGTATTGGAACAGAGATTAGATGAATTAGAACAAGCGTGTAAATTAATGCCCCATACACACGCTCGGATTATCCGAGGACCAGGTCCGTCGGATCATGTCCCTCGTACTTTGTCCAATGTTGGTTTTGTGTACACACAGTCGGACAAAGTTATCGGAAAATACGATCATTCTGAACGTGGTGACGTTTGTTGCCTACGACGGGACTACGTAGAGGCTAGTAGCCAATAGCTTTGGTCTTGTAATGTGATCTGAGCATGCGTAGCACTTTGTCCGTCGGAATTCGCTACACACGATCGGATTTGGTGTGATCGGACTTTGTTGTCAAAAAATCTATCCAGCAGGAGATAGGACTTTGTCCGTCGGACAATCCGATGGAAACTGTCCGATGGTGCCTACACACGGTCGGAATTTCCGACAACATTGTCTGATAGGACAGAATCCATCGGAAAATCCGACCGTGTGTATGGGGCTTAAGAGAAAGTTGCATTGCCTCTTTGAATCAAAGAGAGGCTGAGAATTTGCATGTTATCATACTGCTTAGGGAGGAATTACAGGGTGCACAGGCAGCCATAATGTTATCCACCAAACATACAAAAGCCGAATGTGCAATGGTGGGTGTACCCTCCGCACATGCTCAGTGCACAAAGATAGAAGTGAAACAACATGCAGAAAAAACAGATGATATTGTTGCTGCAAATGATATTACTATGATGGGAATCAATGTTGGAGATGTTAATAAAAGTATGATAACTGCACTTGAAATTGATTCAGGGGTTGAAACAATGGAAACTTTTGATGACTCCTCAGACGATGAAAGTGTAAAGTCTGTTCATTTCAATAGTAGTAATATTATTCAGCATGTCAGTTTCCAGCGCCATATGCTTAAAGAAGGACCTACGCAGGGAAACGAGAGCTAAAATGTTTTTTGTGTAAAACGGGGGGTCACATAGCTAAGTATTGTTTGATGGCGAATAATGATATCAAAAGAAGGTCGCACCACCCTAAGACGAACCCAAGGCATTATGAATGTTATTCGGCCAGGTGGGGTAGCAATCCAAAGCATGGAGGCCATAGTAATCAAACCCATTTCCTTTTTAAGACCCAAATGCAGAGACTTAAAACTGAAAATCATAAATACATAGAACAGTTGCGT
Organism: Lithobates sylvaticus; assembly: GCA_028564925.1. Lineage (NCBI taxonomy): Eukaryota > Metazoa > Chordata > Amphibia > Anura > Ranidae > Lithobates > Lithobates sylvaticus. The sequence continues at coordinate 53,915,767 of CM053037.1, forward strand.
AAAGTCAAAATGGAGGTAGGCGCATGGTTATTCAAATATAGCACTAGGGGAAACAATGTTAGCAGCACTTAGTGAGCTGCAGGTATGGTAAGAATATTCTGGTCAATGTTTTCTTGCCTTGAATAAGGTTTGATGTGAGTTTCAGGTTTGGAATATGATAGAGGACCTTGATATATATTTTTTTTGTATTTTCAAGGATAAGCCTCTGAACTGTTGTTTTTTTTTTGTTTTTTTATTGTTAAAACATTTTTATGTTATGATTATTTTTTTTTCTCTTTTATTTTTAATTGTATTTTTTTTATTTTTTATATTTTTTGAAGAAGTTTTAATTTTTTTTAATTTTACATTTTTTTTTATTTTACATTTTTTATACATTTTTTTAATTTTTTGTAAAATTTTTAATGTTTTTAATTTTTTTTTATTAATTCGTTTTTAATTTTTGAGAATTTTTGAGAAGCAACATTAACGTTCGTTTTTGAAATTTTTGCTCATGCCATTTTAGAGTGGGTTCAGCCTAAAGAAATCATGGTTGTATTAAAAATTTGTTTTGAGTTGCAGAAGCCAGGAATATTAGGTTCCTGGGTTCCAAGGAGGGAACTATGAGTAAACGTAGTAAGCGAGCAGATATTATGGATAAGAATTTGATTCTGCTCTTGTTTTTCACTTCCAGAATCCTGGTAGAGCGAGATTGGAGAGGTCTCTGGAACATGGATGACAGATGATCATCTGGTTGGCAGTTTGTCTGTGCCCTACCACACCGCAAATTTGTTCTGATAAACATCAGGAGAGACGGGATGAACGAAAAGATTCAGATTGATACTTGTTTTTTTTATGGACAGTACTAATGCTGAATCTGAAAGACTGTGCCTATCAACAAGACTTGTGAAACATTTTTGCCGGAGTCTCTCCTGATGAATGCAAACGTGTTATTAATACATGTGCAATGGGTTGGAGGCTGGGGAAGGAATATAACACATCCAATCCGTCAGAACATGAAATGTAAAATATGTGTTTTTTGTTGGAGGAATGTATTGACGTAACGGAATTAATATGGTGCAGATACCCAGGAGGGGGGCACTTATGCATAATAAGGTGTCTGTTGGCCAGACTGGAGGTTGGCTTGGTGACACATCAATGGGGTGAAAATTTCCTTGTATGGGGGAGATATGCCTGGTTGATGTCTCACCTGAGAGGTTGAAACCCTGCACAGGTAATGCCAGTGAACACACACAGGAGCATGCTCCGTTAAATAAAGGGAACAAATTCTGGCTACCGGGGTACAGTATGCCTTCATCACATGGCGCTGCAACATCTCACAGTGGTTAGTAAAAACCTATTACCCTATATGTGCTAAGTATACACTGAATCAAGTATGGTCATTGTACCAGTGACTTACTCCCAGAGATGTGCGGACACAGAATGAGGTGCATGCAGGATGCTTATCTCTGAGGAGTAACCGGAAGAGGAGGGATGTATTCAGCAGTATATTGGGGGGAATAGGAGCTGGGATGGGTGTTGTTAATGGAGTGGACATCGGTATCCTCAAGAAAAAACTCTCAGCCATAGCTTAAGCAGGGCTTTGTTACTCAGAGAGATTGGTGGCATCCTTGATAACATCAACGAAGTCACAAAAACACCCAGGTTAAAGTGGCTCCGGATTTTGTCAACCACGTTGAGAGGTTGGTAGAGTGTGATGGTACAGGACAGAAATCTGTCATTGGCTCTGGTGTGCATGCAGTGGCAGGCGGAATTATCAACCAGCATTAAGCTGATTGCACAGTCTCTCTATGATGGGCGGTGGCCTGATGAGTTACTATCACCGCTCAGTAAGACTGTGCCGAAACACGTCACTTACACTAATCCAAAGTGGTGGCTGAATGCAGAGAATAAGATTTCCTTTCATTTGAGCCCAGTCTTGCCACACAGATTTACTCAAGGCCTGAGCAATCCTCTTTTATTGTTCAGTTAGAGAAATCTTGACAAAGTCTTGAAAACTTTGTCAAAAACGCCCCCTTGCTGTGAGTGACAGGTGATTTACATATCTCATGCGCTAGCCTGAGACATGTAAAAATTTTGGGGTTTATATCCACTTTAAGACAGTTCCGCATAGACAGAATTATGGGTATATTGCATATACCCCTATTCGTATATAGACGAATAGGGGTATATTGCAAAACGCAGAAAAAAAACTTAGATGTCCATAGAGTTTTCATCAGGTTAATTAGAGGGTAGATGAGGAGGGCTATGTTTGACAAGTTAGCATATTGTTAAATGGCTGTGACCTGTTTGGAAATCGCTGCCATCAGGTGAGTTTCCTGCAAAAGTGGGATTTTTAATATGCCATTCATTCTCATCATTCCTTCTAATCTAGGTGTGTCAGTACTCTAATAGACTGCAATGTTATGCTTTCCTATAAAAGGGGCCAGGTTCATAAACAGGGCAGGTACCTGTTTTTATGCATCTTTGCCATGAAATGTGCCAAACCCAACATTTATGTTCCCCCTTCTTAAATGCCTAGCACAATTTACAGTTAGTAAACTGTATTTACCTGTTTTGGTTGTAGGCATTTTCAGTAACTTTTGTGAACCCAGCACTTGACAATGCTGGAAGTTACAACCTAATGGAAAATGTATGCAAGTACTGGGCTGACAGACTTTTGGTATATGCCCTATCCGACTATACTTTGTTGCTATAAATCACATAGGTCACTGTTGAGAAAAGACCTACCTCTGGGTATATCACACCCAATTTCTTATGTATAATTTGCACCAATAGAGGAGAGAGGCATTTCTGACTATTCTCCAACGGGGTGACCTCTCAACCAGCATTGGAAGACACATGGGGGTTCTGGAAACCAAATCCCTTTAGACGGTCCCTATATATTTCCCACCCCCATATCCAATCCCAACTTACCTTCTTTAACCAAATTATTCAACCTCTTCACAGGGGATGAAATGGGACACTTTAAAAGACTTTCTTAGAATTAACCTTACAAAGAGGCGAGTACTATTAAGTTATGGAAGGAGGAAGAGGCCCCGCATCAAGTCCTTGCAGCAGGAGCTGCCTATGTTTTGAACCCCAAATCTACTATAGCGTCTGCTTGGCTGAGCTGGAGAAGCCTTGTGGAGAAATGATTCAAACAAAAGGGTAGGGGGACCATGAGCTTAAATGAGATTATAGTTACTATAATCTGAAAAAAACTCAAACTTTTAAGGCCTCTACAGCACATTTCTATTTCACCTAGGAAGCAGGCTTTGATTTCGCACTTTTTTTTTTTTTATGCAGGATGGCCTCCCTAGCCAATAGGGAGGAATGTGTGCGTGTTTTTGGCTGAAATTTCCTCTGAACGTCTGGTCCTGATGACACGCTTTACATCAGAGTGTGAATGAGGGGAGACCTCCACAATGGAGCCAGAGCAAAACTCTTAACTCGTCAACACTTCAGCTGCATTTAAAATGGTGTCATACCTCCATTAAAGTCTTAGATAGGCTGCACCCTTTCCTATGAGTATGTTTACTTTAATGGCTATGCTCTGTCAACTGCCATCCCATGTTCTGTGAGAGTGGCCTTACTTGCTACACAGAGACAGTCTCATTGGATAGGTGAATGTCAGCCAAAAAGACAGAAAATCAGGTGCCAGAAACAAAAGTGGAACCAAGTCAAAGAGGAGCACAGGAGAATATTTTTGATATAGGTTATAGCAGGTTTATTGTGGTGGATGTAGGACTTTGTGGCTTTTTACACCACTTTCATTGTCCTAGAAGCCCCTCGAATGATGTTGCAGCAACATATAAATATCTTATCCCTTCTAGCCCCCATTAGTTGTTAAAAAAGGTGGACAGCATCAATGTTCAGCATGAAGTTGGACCACCATTGACTTTTTTTCAGAGAAATTCAAGATTTGCTTGGGTCATCAGAGTGACCCAAGTTTAGAGGTGCACTGAAGACACTGGAAAAATGTATGCACTGGTACCAGAGGATACCTTATTTGTATTAAAAGATGTTGCTTTTTACCTTTAACTAGATGGAGTTTTCTTTTTGAAAAAAAAAACACCTCCAGTCTGATAAAATACTAAACTCAAGGTCCTAAGGTGAGGACTAAGTCAACAAGTAAACTGCCATTTTCTACTTCCCTGTCTGAGAATTCTAGTTGTCCGGCTCCCATGCTAATCCAGAAGGTCAATATCTTCAAAGTTTCAAATCTAGAATAATTGTGCACATCAAGAATGCTGAATTTACTTACTGCATGCTTGCTCCAAATCAGTAGCCAACCAGCAACAGACTGCACCTTTCTTTTAGAGCAGATTTTCTTTAATATGATGTGTGCAATCCCTAGTAATTTTCTTTATATAAAAACTCCCATTAACCCTGCACAACAGGTGAAATTGAAAAAAAAAAAGCTCATAGGATGAAGTTTTTAATCGCAGCAAGAGTTTGGTAAAAGGCAAAAGGAGATGCAACTTAAAATGTCTCACATAAGCATCTGGCACAAAGTGCATAGGTGGTAATAAACTTTCATGCTTCAGGTATTGAGAACATGTGTCACGGTTCAAGCTAAAGCTGTATAGCATTGAAAGAACTCATACAAACAAGGACTACTTTAGGTAGTGCTAGTCAGAGTTCGTTGCTCTTTTCTGATCTTGTTCTGTAATGCTGAAGATGTTTTGCAGATCATCCACGCGGCTTTTTCAGCTCAGAGTGTAAGGAACATACCCATCAGAAGTGTTAATGGTGAGTTTCTTATCCAGAAATCTTCATAAGCTTTGAAGTCACCTCTTCCCACAATGTGCTTTCAGTGCCATCACCATATTGGTATGATATACAACGCATGTATAAATCAAATCCAGCTTGGTTCTCTTCAACCGATAGCATGAGTAAGGGATCCTTTATGGACTTGTAGTAAGGCCTACTACTCACTAGGGTACTCGTATCCTGTCAGATGTTCCTCCTAGGTAAGTGTCCCACTGTATTCCCCGATATAGTCACGTGGTGTGTGACGTAACACGTAGGGTGCAGCCTGAGGAATTGCGGACTGGAAGTGGCGTCAAACCAAAAAGACCGGTACCCCGTGACTGCCTACATTGTTTTAGGTTGATATAATATAGAGATATAATTTTGCCCCTGTTCAAATCATTAGTAAGACCTCATCTGGAATATGCAGTTCAGTTTTGGGCACCAGTTTTCAAAAAGAATATTGGGGAACTGAAGAAAGTGCAGAGAAGTGCAACCAAACTGACAAGAGGCTATGAGGAAAGATTAGAGGAACTGAATTCATTCACTCTTGATAAGAGGAGATTAAGGGGGGATATGATCAAAATGTACAAATATAGAAGGGGTCCATATAGTGAACTTGGTGTTGTTATTCACTTTACAGTCAACAAAGAGGACAAGGGGGCACTCTTTACGTCTAGAGGAAATTAGATATCATCTCCAAATACGGAAAGGTTTCTTCACAGTAAGAGCTGTGAAAATGTGGAATAGACTCCCTGCAGAGGTAGTTCTGGCCAGCTCAGTAGATTGCTTTAAGAAAGGCCTGAATTATTTCCTAAATGTACATAATATAACTGGGTACTAACATTTATAGGTAAAGTTGATCCGGGGAAAATCCAATTGCCTCTCGGGGGGGATCAGGAAGGAATTTTTTCCCCTGCTGTAGCAGATTGGATCATGCTCTGCTGGGGCCTTCCTCTGGATCAACTGTGGGTATAGAATGGGGTATATGGGTTTGTATATTTTTTTTTTTGTGGTTGAACTGCATGGACTTGTGTCTTCTTTCAACCTGACTATGTAACTATGTTGATATAATAAAACAATATTTGATAATAAAAAGCATTCCTATAGAATATGACACTATTGGGGGGGCATCCTCTCTATTTTGACATAACTATTCATGAGGGTAAGACACTCTTAAAAAGGGACCAGTACCCAACTACCCAGGAGGAACATCTGACAGGATACGAGTGCCCTAGTTAGTGGGAGGCCTTACTACAAGTACATAGGGATCCTTACACAAGATATCGATTGGACAAACCCAAACTGGATATGATTATACATGTGTTGTATATCATACCAACAAGGTGAGGGCACTGATAGCACAGTGATGAATAGAAAGGGGTGGTTTAAAAGTTTATGAAGATTTCTGGATAAGAATCTCACCATTAACACTTGATGAATTTTCACTTAGGCCAGTTTCACACTGTGGCGGTGCGGGCAGCGACGGTAAAGCAGCGCTATATTTAGCGCTGCCTTACCGCTGTTTTAGCCGCGGCATGCGGCCGCTAGCGGGGTGGTTTTAACACCCGCTAGAGGCCGAAAAAGGATTAAAACCACCCTCAAAGCGTCCGGTGGTATCCCCACGGTGTCCCATTTATTTCAATGGGTAGGAGCGGTGAATACAACCCACCTTCACCGCTCCAAAGAAGCTGTTAACAGTACTTTATTTACCGTCCTGCTAGCGCCCCGCTCCAGTGTGAAAGCCATCCGGCTTTCACACTGGAGTGAAAGGACCCGCTTTTTTCAGGCGCTATTTTTAGCGCTGTAGCTCCTGAAAAACGCCCCAGTGTGAAAGGGGCCTTATATTATTATATGAACTGGCACAATTTAATGTGCAATACGGACGTCATTCTTAATTTAATTTTTTTCATTAATATCATTGCTATAACATTGCCATTTTAATTAGTTTGTGTGCAATCTCACTTCTATATTTATATAGATTGGTAATGCAGCACAATTTTGTGCATGCAGCAACCTTTAGATCATTGTTTTGCTTAAAGTGGAGTTTGATCCCCCCCCCCCCCCCCAGCAAAAAATTAAAAGTCAGGAGCTACACATTCTGTAGCTCCTGACTTTTATTATTAGGACACTAACCTGTCCTGGAATCCAGCGATCACAGCCGGTTCCCTACTACTATGCCTCGTTTCCACTGAGCTAATCGTTTCAGGTCGGTACAGTTTGGAAGGGTAAGAATGGTCCGGCCTATTCAGGTGAGCGTTTCCACTGTAAGTCGGACCACCAGGGGCCATACGGTGTTTCGAAAAAATGCCTAGCGTGGCCTCACACCGATTGGCAGTGGAATGTATTGTAGCTCCGCCCTAACCGAAACCGTTCCATTTTTTATGGCCCCACATCTGAAGCAGGACCCTGAATAGTGCGGTATGGTTCAGTTGTATGGGCCGCTTTCATAATGGAAACACTGAAAATAGCGTACCGTACCAAACCAAACCGCTCAGTGGAAATGAGGCATTAGTGCGCTGTGCTTTCTGAATGGCCCAGCGACAGGAGAAGGAGGAGGGGGGCCAAACGTCAGGGTGATCTCGCCATGGCAAGATCTCTTGGAAGTAGGGACAGGTACCTGTCAAAAAAAAACAGGTACCTGCTCCCCCCTCAGGTGCCAAATGTGGCACCGGAGAGGGGGAGGAAGCAGATAAGTGGAGCTTCCACTTTTGGGTGGAATTTTAACCGGTTCCAGACAGGCTCGTCACCAGCCACGTGTGATCGCGTGCACGAGCGCCAACGCGAAGATTTGTGTGTGTAAACACACAAATCCCTGTGCTGTCACGGGAAAGGAAATGTCGTTTGTTCCTAGTAAGTAGGAACAACAATATGTCTCCCCCCTAGTCAGTCACATCCCCATACAGTTAGAAAACACTGAGGGAACACACATTTAACTTCTTGATCCCCTCCTAGTGTTAACTCCTTCACTACTAGTGACATTTACACAGTAATCAGTGCATTTTTAAAGACCTGACAAAAATGTGTCAAAAGTGTCCGATCTGTCCGTCGCAGATCAGTGAAATTGCTAGTAAAAAAAAAAAAAAATTATAAAAAATGCCCTAAAATTTCCCATAGTTTGTAGACACTATAACTTTTGCGCAAACCAATCAAAATACGCTTATTGTGATTTTTTTTAACCACAAATATGTAGAAGAATATATATTGGCCTAAACTGATGAAGACTTTTTTTTTTAAATTGGGGATATTTATTATAGCAAAAAGTAAAAAATATTGAATTTTTTCTTCAAAATTGTCACAGTTTTTTTTGCTTATAGCGCAAAAAATAAAAAAACGCGGAGGTGATCAAATACCACCAAAAGAAAGCTCTATTTGTTGAAAAAAAATGAGCAAATTTTGTTTTGGTACAGCATTGCATGACCGCGTAATTATCAGTTAAAGAGACGCAGTGCCAAATTGTAAAAAGCGCTCTGGTCAGGAAGGGAGTAAAATCTTCCGGGGCTGAAGGGGGTAAAAAGGTAGCGCAGGAGATTTTCACAAACACATTTATAGCCACATAGGTTTCATTAACATCAATGCAATCACCACGGAATGCTAGAGACAATGGTGTCCCCCCTAGTGGCGGAAATGCATTTTTCCCTTGTTTGAAAACTGCATTGAGGAGTACAGTGTTACTTGAATTGTGTTCCAGGATGTGCTTGTCTTCAGCTGAGAGAACTTGCAACTTACATAAAGTCTCAGAAATATTTCTTTACAAAAGTTTTATTGGCTGCAAGCACTTGTACAGACATGTATAGAAAAGACCACATAAGACACAGATCGCAAAATGCAGGCACTGGCTATAAAGAACAGCAAAAATACTGCCAAATGAGGTGCAATTGAACATATACAAAGAAAAATAAGAAACAAAAAAGCAACAAACAAAAGGCAGTCTTGCATACACCAGTGAGTAAGAAACACGTCTAGTAAAACACCAGATTACAAAATGTTAATTAAGCCTCTCTTAAAAAAAAAAAAAAAAGGGGGGGGGGGGTAGGTTAATTAGAAACTTACCATCAAAAAAAAAAAAAAAAAAAAAAGAAGGGGTACCAAAGGAATAAGGAAAGAAATATTTAATTAAGATCTTCATGTTAAATATACACTGCCATAGACATATTATTTATCATTGTAAAAACATATTCCACTTTTTTTTTCTTGAAAAACACAACAAACGGCTTTAAGGGGGGGGGGGCAGTTTTCTCAATGTTTCTGTTTTTTTTTTTTTTCCAGGCCTTCCCATCTCCAAGTGTCTCCCATTGTAGCCAACATGTACATGGATGAGGTGGAGAGAAGAATCTTGGACTCATTCAGGGGAGCATCAAGTCACTGGTTCCAGTATGTGGATGATAGAGAAGCTGAAAAACATCTTTAACATTACAGAACAAGTCCAGCTGAACTGAACTACTAGCTGCACCACAACTTGGATAAATCGAGAGCTATCACAGAGGCTGGGGGACCGGCCTTGCAGTGCGGGGGAGCCTGCAGTACCATAGGCTCAGGAAAGTAAAACGCCTCTGCCCAGTGCCCTAGACATAAATGGGCATTTAACCCTTGCAGTGCTGGGGCAACCCCAATGCAAAAGAAGGATTTTTACTTTCGCCAGAGTTCAGCTTCTAAAAACGTCCATTCTACTGCAATCTAAAACAGGCAACAAAATTATTTTAAACAAAACACAACTTTGCATTTGCAAGTTTTTATTTAATGCAGAAAAAAAGACAAAGAACAAAAACTATAACCTAAATTAAATACATATAGTTGCAACTCTCTTTATATTTATATGTAATTTACGTAACCTTACACAACATAGATACACATAAAAACAAACAAAACTGTAGTTTCTTCTGTGAAGACATCCGCTCCTCTTCTCTTGTGCATTTTATACAACGTGTACATAAGTTATTAGTCAACTTATATCTTCTTATAGTCTGGACATTACAGAAGGACCTGGGTACAGGCTTGAAGGGCTCCTTCCTTGGCATGGTGTGCTTGCAGGACAGCAACAGCTTCCTCAACCTGATATGAAATGCATTTTAGCGAAGAAATCATCATGCAAGAAAAGCGCTATAATATATGTGTACATTATTAGGTATGTATTGATTGCTCCCGGTGCAAAGCTCAGTTACCTTATATACTCGAGTATAAGCCGAGTTTTTCCAGCACATTTTTTTGTTGCAGATTTTCTGCTCACTTTTTGTCTGATTAAACGGTTGTCACTGTAATAGATAAGGTTGGACAGAAGCACTAAGGCCTAAGCCAATCGAATGGGCCGCCATGCAGCTGGTCTATAATATTGGCGATAGCAGACACCTTGTGGTGCCTGTCTTTGGCAGAACTTTGCTTTAAATCTTAAAAAGTTTAAAGGAAAATGTGCCAAAACACTGCAAACCTACACATTTTTTATTTTAAACCTTCAAATGCTAATTGTTTTTTGATTACAGTAGACTGTTGGTGATATGTTGTCTTGATCGACTTAAAATCAGGGGAAAATCGTGGGTGCGTGTTATACGCCGATACCCGCCGATCTCCCGCTGATTTTTTCTTTAGGGGAGCGAGCGGAGCCGATATTCCGAAAGCCGCGTGTATTTTCGGCTCCTCTCGCAGTCCCGCCCACCTCCACTGTTTGCGAGAGGAGCCGAGCGCCGACAACATAAAGAAATCCGAGTTTGGCTATTTTCAGCTCCTCTCGCAGTCCCGCCCCTGTCTGCGAGCAGAGCCGAGACTAGCCGAACTCGGATTTCTGTATGTTGTCAGCGCTCGGCTCCTCTCGCAATCAGTGGAGGTGGGCGGGACTGCGAGAGGAGCCGAAAATAGCCGAAAATACACGCGGCTTTCGATATGTCACGCGGCGCTCGTCCTCCCCACTCGGTGCCAATTTTAAATGGGCAACGCTGCAAATGTACTGGGCAAGCCTGCAAAGGCACTGGGCAAGCCTGCAAAGGCACTGGGCAAGGCTGCAATAGCACTGGACAAGGCTGCACTGGGCAAGGCTGCAAAGGCACTGGGCAAGGCTGCACTGGGCAAGGCTGCAAAGGCACTGGACAGGGCTGCACTGGGCAAGGCTGCAAGGATGGACAGGGCTGCACTGGGCAAGGCTGCAAGGATGGACAGGGCTGCACTGGGCAAGGCTGCAAGGATGGACAGGGCTGCACTGGGCAAGGCTGCAAGGATGGACAGGGCTGCACTGGGCAAGGCTGCAAGGATGGACAGGGCTGCACTGGGCAAGGCTGCAAGGATGGACAAGGCTGCACTGGGCAAGGCTGCAAGGATGGACAAGGCTGCAGATGGACACTGGACAAGGCTGCAATGATGGGCATTTAAATGTAAGTTTTTTTTCCTTAATATTCCCTCCTAAACTTGGGGTGCGTGTTATACGCCGGCGCGTGTTATACGCCGATAAATATGGTAATTGTTTTTGCGGTTGATAGTAACGAAATAGGACAAAAGTTGTCCAGTGCATGGTCAGTGCCATTTACTAACTGAATTAATGGAGTAGAGCAGTCTGAAGGTGCAAAGAGAAGCATTGTTGCCTGAGGCACCTTCCATGTAAATCAAGGCAATACATTTGGTCATATTGATCCTGGCTGGCTACCCATTTCTTGAGGTTGCCGACCTCTGACTTGCCATTACCTGAAGACAGCATTCATCAATCTAGGTTTCCTTTAAAGTGTTAACCGAATGCAGAGATTCATACCTTTGAATGAAGAGATTCTGGAGATTCCAGCATGTGCAGTAGTTCAGAATTGTCTATCTCCAATAACATGCCTGTGATTTTTCCAGCAAGTGCTGCATGCATGCTGTGTATCATGGGATAAAGCCGTTCACCTGTAGACACATGATTAATACTGTTCATATTATCTAATATTTAAAAAAAAAAAGTGTCACACTTCAAAAAGGTATACTTTCCCTTGGCATTACACAAATCACACACCTCTTTGGCCAAGCTGTCTTCAGCAAGCCAAAATAAAATGAGGTCAGACTTGACCTTCAGTGCTTGTTCCCTATGCTGATTGTGGGCAGAAATAGCTTACAGCCGGCCTCGCATGTTAAATCCAAATCTTCTTAAGATATACCAACAACAATATAGTGAGGATCTGACTGGTTATAAATCAATAGAATTTTTTGATAGGTCCTTGCACTACATGGACGTTGGTACATATAAAATAATTTTACAGATACTGCTACATGCAAGGCCTAATTGTGGAACCAAGTTCTGGATTTAGGGTCTTCGGACAGCCATACATTAGTCTTTCTTTTCATTCAACCCACAGGTTGGAAAAATAAATAAGTAATTAAAATAAAAAAGACCAGATTCCCCCATCCACACATTCAAGGTGGCTCTATATTCTGACAGTGGGGAGGTCCCTGCTGTCAGAATACACTAAATCAGTGCTGCCGGCTATCGATCAGGACAAAACCTCAATCCATATATGCCTGGCTTTAGTCAAAGTAAAAAAGATTTTTTTGACTTCTAATAAAATCCTTTTCTTGGAGAACAAGAAGGTACAGATTGAAGTTTTCAGGTACGTAGGGTTATACTGCTGTCTTTTAGATTGCACACCCCTCCTAATCCCATCATTCCTCAGTTTTGTAGAAAAGCAATAGTAGGATTGATTTTTTTTATCATATGTTAAGGGACACACAATGAAGTATTTTGATTACTGAGGAACATCCAAAAGCAGTCCAACACAGCAAACAAAAGCCAACAAATGCACGAAAACCAACAGGATAACCAAGGTAAACAGAACCTACAGAGACACCTGAAGAACATATGAAGGCAGACCTCAGCTGAACCCGGTAGAACACACACAAGAACAAAAGAGCAGGCAGCAGCCTTGCAAATCTGAGAAAAGATGCCTTATGTGGAGTGCACTTTGACAGGGAAAGGTGAAACCTTGTTAAGTCTATAGGCTTAAATATGGAGCCGTTTCATCCACCTAGTAATAGTGGAATAAAAAGCAGGATGTCCCCTAAGGGGACCTTCAGGAATGTGAAACAGCCAAACTGTTTACATTTCACAGACTAAGGGAAGATATAAATGAAAGATCAACTTGAACAGGCAATGATCGAAATATTTGGGTGTGAGAAAGAGAAGGGGGAACAATGATTAAGGTGGAAGGAAAAAACAACCTTGGGAAGAAAGGAGATATTAGACCTCAAGACAACCTTTGTCTTTATTAGAAAAAGTAAGGGTTTTTTACAGGTTAAAGTGGGATTCCACCCTAAAGTGGAACTCCCGCTTTTCGGAAACCTCCCCCCTCCGGTGTCACATTTGGCACCTTTCAGGGGGGAGGGGGGGTGCAGATACCTGTCTAAGACAGGTATCTGCACCCACTTATGGGCACAAACTCCCACGGGAGTTTACGCAGCTTCCTGTCCCGGCGCGCTGTCTGCCGGGACACACACGTGTCCCGGCAGACAGCGCTGAAGATTCTCATTGCACGGCGCGACTCGCGCATGCGCAGTAGGGAATCGGGAAGTGAAGCCACTTCCTGATTCCCTCGCCGAGAATGGCGCCGGCTACCGCTGGACCCTGGAACAGGTTAGTGTCCATTTTTTAAAAGTCAGCAGCTGCAGTATTTGTAGCTGCTGGCTTTTAAAAAAAAAAAAAATTTTCAGTACAGTCCCGCTTTAAGGCCACCAACTCAAACTTGCCTCTCATAGTGATCTCCATAAGAAAAGCAACCTTGCAAATAAGGGTAGACAAAGGATATCCTTGAGAGGTTCAAGAGAAGTTTTGGGTTTGTAAAAAAAATAAACCTACATATTTCCCTCTACTGTGTTATGCTGCAGCTGTACCGCCATGGCTCTAAGCCTAAACATTGAGCAATCACATACTGCTTATCGCTCAGTTCTCGCTCAGCAGATGGGGGCGGACGCAGCTGGCTACGGCTCTCAGCCACACACTGGGAGGCAGAGGTATCTGTCAGTCAGGCAGCTGAGTGAATCCTGACAATATCCAGGATGTAAGGATCCTTCCAGAGCCTGGAGTGACTAATCCATGCATGGTCAGCTCCTTTAGGAGATGCACTGCCAACTAATCTGAAGGCGGTACCCTTCAGGATGTATACTGCAAGCTTCCCAGAAGGTGTTAGTGGAGTGTGAATTGGAAAGACTCGCAGAACCATTATCCTTGTGCTTAACATTTGGTAAACACATTCTGTGGGGAAAGAACTTTTGGCAATGGAATCAATCACCACCTAAGATCTATGATAAATTTAGAAAACATGGACATCTGCACAATTACTCTATGTTCAGTTGTATTTATTCCCAGATATTCCTGGCGGAGATTTAAACCATGTATGAGCAGGCTGAATGTACCCAAGTTGATGGAGCCTGCTGGATTTTACATGTGATTATCGCTGGCAGCTGTTCTAGCCGCTAGCAATAATCACGGTCTTCTCCCAGCAGGGAGGACGGCTTCCCCCACCCTCCTGCCAGGAGAACACAATGGCTCAGCGGGAGGGATTCCCCCGTCAACACTGTGGTTGCAGGAGAGACATTTGATCCATCTATGGCCAGCCTTACACTGGGTTCTCACTAGATGTGGTGCGAATTCACAGCATCTAAAAATCGCAACCCATCCATACAAACCAATTGTGGAGTATGTTAACCGCTTGCCAACCAACCAGCCACCGTCATACTGCAGCAGGTTGGCACGGCTTGCGCAAATCGCCGTAGGTGCACGTCGGCAGCTTTAAGAGCTCTAGGGGGCACGGCGACCAGCGATCGCTCCCTTAGAGAGCCAGAACAGGGATTTGTTCTGGCCCCTGTCAGAACAGATCCCCGTTCTGACAGGGGAGTAGAGAGAGATCTGCTGTTCCTAGTGATGAGGAACAGCGATCTCCCTCCTACTCCAGTCACTAACCCCCCCCCCCCCAGTTAGAAACCCCTCCCTAGGGAACACTTAACCACTTGATCGTCCCCTAGAGTTAACCCCTTCCCTGCCAGTGACATTTATACAGTAATGAGTGGCTATTTTTAGCTTTGATCGCTGTATAAATGTCAATGGTCCCAAAAGTGTGTCAAAAGTGCCTGATCTTTCCGCCGCAATATCGCAGTCCCGCTAAAAATCGCTGCTCAACACCATTACTAGTAAAAAAATAATAAAAATGCCATAAATCTATCCCATAGTTTGTAGACGCTATAACTTTTGTGAAAACCACTCAATATACGCTTATTGCGTTTTTTTTATGTCACCACAGACATAATTTTTTGCAGGAATCTGCTGCGATTCCTGTGCGAATTACATGCGGTGTCCCACACCGCAACAGTGTGAACCTAAGCTTAGGCTGGAGTTGATGGTGATGATAACTGTGGTCTACAATCTTTAGGCATGAAGATTGACCTTGCAAATATGGTCTTCCACTGTGGGCCTCCTAGGTCTGTGTTATTTCCATGTTGGCCTTTCAGATTTTTAAATAGAGGATCCCAACATGCCAGTGTAAGCATATACTGTATAGATTCTTCCTTTACTCCTCTAACACAGCCTTTCTCCTCAACCTTTTCAACACAGAGGAACCCTGGAAAGAAACTTTCTGGTCCCAGGGAACCCCTGCTAAAAATGACTATATCTACAACTCATGGTACATTAGTGGGAAGAATGCCCCTTACACTCGTGATCACTGGGAAGAATTACCAACGGTGTCAATGAACCCCCCTCCCCCTAGCAACCCCTGGAGAAACCCTAGCTGATAAACCCCAATCTATATCAAGAGATGCAAGTCATAATGACATTGTACCAAGGTCCCAGCATGGCAACAAAGCATATTGTAAAATTTGATACCTAAATCTCAACTATGAGCAAAAGTAGTAAAAACACAAAACAAAAAACAATAACAAAGCTGTGCTCATCACTCTATAAAAGGTATATGGTAGGGGAACGCACAGCTATCCTAATGGCCAGGTAAACAAAAATACTTGAAGATCACAACAGTGAAAATTACGCATGAAAAAAAATAAAATAAATGAAAACAAATGCCAAAACGTGCAATGTATATTGCTAGATGGACATAGACGGGCGCTATGTCAACCTAATAGGATCCTGTGAAAAACGTGTGAACACCAATAACAAATATAATACATGAACTTAGTGGGCATAGACAATGCGATGGCTAAACATGCAAACAAAGCGTAGTTCATAAAAGGTCCATAAAGTCCAATGAGTGATATGAATTTGCTTGACGTCAGCACACTAATCCAGTCCTCTCTACACTTTTGCCGCCCGGAATCTGTTATATCATGATTTTATGCTTATGTAAGTGCAATACAGTTTGATTATATAGCTTCTGTGAAAGTTTTACATTATGTACGGCCTCTCCTTTATGTATGCCGCCCTGTGATTGAGGAGAGATCCGGAGCTGCTGGTTGAGCCCGTGACGCCGTCTGCCGATTACGGATATTGCTGCGTGAGACATTCTTATTCATCTTTTGTGCATTTTGACCATTTATAATTTTATGGTCATGGCTTTCCGCTTGTGATCTCTTTCCTGCACATGAGGTGGAATTACTCAAGTGTTTTTGGTTTCCAGCTTGGGAAACACGTATTACTGCTTCCTTATTTGGACTCTTATCACCTTTGCACCTTTCTGAATTTACATATATGAATTTATATCACTCATTGGAATTCATGGACCTTTTATGAACCACACTTTTTTTTGCATGTTTAGACATAGTGGGCATAGACTACACTAGGTTCATGTATTATATTTATTTGTTGTTGGTGTTTTTTTTTTTTGGTGTAGTGGTAAGCACTTCCACCTAGCAGCAATAGGGTCGCTGGTTCAAATCCCGACCCCGACACCATCTGCCTGGAGTTTGCATGTTCTCCCTGTGCCTGCGTGGGTTTCCTCCGGGTGCTCCGGTCTCCTCCCACACTCCAAAGACATGCTGCTAGGTTAATTAGACCCTGTCTAAAAATTGTCCAAAATATGTGTATGTGTTTGTAAGCGCGTCAGGACCCTACGGGGTAAAGGACTGTGCTATACCGCAGATGGACACCAGCGGCAAAAAGTGCCCCCCGAGGCGATTCAGTTTGCATAGGTAGTGCTATTGCTATACAAAAGTCACTCATTCATTCATTCACAGGATCCTATTAATGTGACATAGCATATACATTGCACATTTGGCATTTATATTTTCAGCTACAGTCTATCTGGAAAGTGTTCAGTGCTTAACTTTTTCCATATTTTGTTATGTTACAGCCTTATTCCAAAATGGATTAAATTCATTATTTTCCCTGAAAATTCTACAAACAATACCCCATAATGATAGAATTTTCAGGGAAAATAATGAATTTAATCCATTTTGGAATAAGGCTGTGAATGAATCTAAGGATCCTGTGAATGAATGAATGAATGAATGAATGAGTGACTTTTGTATAGCAATAGCACTACCAGCCTTTGCTCAATACTTTGTTGAAGCATCTTTTGCACCAATTACAGCTTCAAGTCTTTTTGAGTATGATGCTACAAGCGTGGCACAACTTTTTTTTGGGCAGTTTCTCCCATTCTTCTTTGCAGGACCTCTCAAGCTCCATCAGGTTGGATGGGGAGCGTCGGTGCACAGCCATTTTCAGATCTCTCCAGAGATGTTCAATCAGGTTCAAGTCTGGGCCACTTAACTGCTTCCCGACCGCCTCCTGCACGTACCAGTACGTCCCCTTTAAATTGCCCAGCCATGGGTCGCGCGCTCCGCCGGCGGCACACTCGCGACGCGGTCGGGAGCTCCGTCACCACGGCCGCGGGACCAGCGGACCCGATCGCCGATGGTGTCCCGCGATCGGGTCACAGAGCTGATGCGCTTCCTACACTGCCTGTCACTGATCGGCTGTTCCCTGTCATCAGGAAAGCCGATCAGTGACGTCAGCCACGCCCCCTACTGTAAAAAAAAACAAAACAAAAACAAACATACACGTCACAGACCATAACCCCTCCCCGCCCCCTAGTGATTAACTCTTTCACTGCCAGCGTCATTTATACAGGAATCAAAGTATTTAAATAGCATTGATTGCTGTATAAATGACAATGGTCCAAAAAATAAGTCACAAATGTCCCATGTGTCCGCCATAATGTCGCAGTCCCAATAAAAATCGCTGATCGTCACCATTACTAGTAAAAAAAAAAAAAAAAAAAAAAATGTATAAAAATGCTATAAAACTATCCCCAATTTTGTAAACGCTATAACTTTTACGTAAACCAATCAATAATCGCTAATTGCATTTTTTTTAACCAAAAATATGTAGAAGAATATGTATCAGCCTAAACTGAGGAAAAAAAAAGTTTTTTTATATATTTTTTGGGGATATTTATTATAGCAAAAAGTAAAAAATATTGCATTTTTTTCAAAAATTGTCGCTTTATTTTTGTTTATAGTGCAAAAAATAAAAACCGCAGGGGTGATCAAATACCACCAAAAGAAAGCTCTATTTGTGGGGAAAAAAAAGGACGCCAATTTTGTTTGGGAGCCACGTCGCACGACCGCGCAATTGTCAGTTAAAGCGACGCAGTGCCGAATCGCAAAAAGGAGCCTGGTCTTTTGGCTGCAAATTGGTCTGGGGCTTAAGTGGTTAAGGACATTCACAGAGTTGTCCTTTAGCCACTCCTTTGTTATCTTGGCTGTGTGCTTAGGGTCGTCTTGTTAGAAGATGAATCTTCGCCCCAATCTGAGGTCCAGAGCGTTCTGGAGCAGGTTTTCACCAAAGGATGTCACTGTATATTGCTGTATTCATCTTTCCCTCAATCCTGACTAGTCTCCCAGTTCCTGCCACTGAAAAACATCCCCACAGCATGATGATGCCACCACCATGCTTCACTGTAGGGATGGTATTGGCCAGGTGATGAGCGGTGCCTGTTTCCTCCAGACATGACACTTGCCATTCAGACCAAAGAGTTTAATCTTTGTTTTATCAGTCCAGAGAATTTTGTTTCTCATGGTCTGAGTCCCTCAGGTGCCTTTTGGCAAACTCCAGGTGGGCTGTCATGTGTCTTACTGGGGAGTGGCTTCCGCCTGGTCACTCTACCATACAGTCCTGATTGGTGGCGTGCTGCAGAGATGGTTGTTCTTCTGGAAGGGTGTCTACTCTCTCTCCACAGAGAAACGCTGGAGCTCTGTCAGAGTGACCATCGGGTTCTTGCTCACCTCCCTGACTAAGGATCTTCTCCCCCGATCGCTCAGTTTGACCGGGCGACCCGCTCTAGGAAGTCCTGGTGGTTCCAAACTTCTCCCATTTACAGATGAAGGCCAATGTGCTCATTGGGAACTCAATGCTGCATAAAGTCTTCTGTGCCCTTCCCCAGATCTGTGCCTCGATACAATCCTGTCTACAGACAATTCCTTGGACTTAATGCTTTGGTTTGTGCTCTGACATGCACCGTTAACTGTGGGACCTTATATAGACAGGTGTGTGCCTTTCCAAATCATGTCCAATCAACTGAATTTACCACAGATGGACTCCAATCAAGTTGTAGAAACATCTCAAGGATGATCAGTGGAAACAGGATGCACCTGAGCTTAACATTGAGTGTCATGGCAAAGGCTGTGAACACTTATATACATGGGATTTTTTCTTTCTTTTTAATAAATTTGCAAAATTTTCAAGCAAACTTTTTTCACGTTGTCATTATGGAGTATTGTTTGTAGAATTTTGAGAAAAATAATGAATTTAATCCAATTTTGGAATAAGGCTGTAACATAACAAAATGTGGAAAAAGTGAAGCGCTGTGAATACTTTCCGGATGCACTGTATTAATTTTTTTCAAGTGTAATTTGCACTGTTGTGATCTGCAAGTTATACATTTGTATTCTCATACCTCAGATCTGCTATGAGCAAAGGTAACCAGTGGGAGCCTTGAATACTGTCATGGTATCACCAACATAAGTGCTTAATCACTGAGTGTCTGAAATAATATCCCCTAGCATACAAATTCTCAGTTTCCCAATATTAATTGTCCCGTAGCTAGTGTGAGCCTGAAGATGGCTAGAACGGTTTTATTTTGATATCAAATGCAATACATTTCAGCCAAATCCACAGATTAAATTACAGACGGCAAAACTATACAAACCGAGCATTTGCTTCTGCTCTTGTGGTGGGGCACCCGCGAGCATAGACGCCGTTAGTGGTTCTTCTTGCATTTGGATAACCGGTTCTGCGACCTATGAAGGAACCAAAAAAAGAATAACATTTTTTTTTTTGAATTTTCACAAGTATGGCTATGAAAAAAATCTATGGATTACAGTCATTTTTTGAAAACATCATGAGAAGAACAATATTCTAATATTTTAACGTTTGGAGGCTCATCTAAAAAAAAAAAAAAAAAAACAATCAAAGCGCCACATCAGCCTTGGTTTTTAACTCTTAAATTTCTTTATACATATTTGCAATGCCGTTCTAATATTTCTTATCTCAAATTATGTTAAGATCCATAGGTGAATCAAAGGGCTATCACAGAGCAAGTCAAGGCTTGGGCAAGATCGCAAGATCGTTACAATGAAGTTGGGATACGACTACATGCCTGGACTGGTGTTCTGCCGAAAATTCCAACTCGCCAAAATCTCCAACCATGTCACTTCTGGTGACTCTCCAGCAGCAATAATAATGGAGATCTGGACAAGTTGGCTGTTTTTTGACAGAACAGCAAGTAAGGAGGAAAAAATTAGAGTTACGCTTACCGGTAACGTCATTTCCTGTAGTCTTTCAGGACAGCCACGAGAGATAGTCTCCTCCTCTTCCTCTAGGAAACATTGCGCCAGCCCATAAATTCTCACTCCCCCTGCCGGACCTCAGTTTTTTCCGAGATAACCTCCGGCCAGCTGGGGAGACACAAGAACACATTAATAACATATTCAATTAACATTGTCAAGCTGCGTTCTGGTCTTACGTAAGACCCCCCAAAAATTACTCGGGTGGGTAACCGTGGCTGTCCTGAAAGACTACAGGAAAAGACGTTACCGGTAAGCGTAACTCTAATTTTCCCTAGTCGTCATTCAGGACAGCCACCATGAGAGGATAAGCGAGCACTTACCAGTTAGGGTGGGACTACAGCTTGCAAAACCTTGCGTCCAAAGGCTTGCTCGCCTGCCGACACCAGATTCACTCTATAATGTCTTATGAAAGTGGAATAGCTGGACCATGTTGCAGCCCTGCATATCTGGTCTGGCGTAGCTCCAGCCCTCTCTGCTTGAGAAGTTGCCATAGCTCTTGTTGAGTGTGTTTTGATACCTGAAGGAATCTCCTTCCCTGATAAGGTAGTATATGCTTGGCCAATTGTTGACCTGAGCCACCTGGCGATTGTGCGCCGGGACGCTCTGAAACCCTTTCTGGCCCCAGAAAATAAAATAAACAGTGAGTCTGACTTTCTTATTGATTTGGTCAGCTCAAGGTACTTTAGGATACTTCTCCTTACATCTAAAAAATGAAATTTCAGTTCCCCTTCACCTGAGGGGTTGGGACAAAATGAAGGTAAGACTACCTCTTGGCTTCTGTGGAAACCCGAAGCCACTTTAGGCAAAAAGGCCGGATCAGTTTTAAGCACTATCCGGTCTGGAAAAATTACACAAAACGGGGGTCTAATTGATAGAGCCTCAATTTCACTGACCCTCCTGGCAGTGGTTACCGCCACCAAAAAAACAGTTTTTAACGTGAGATCCCTTAGCAAACATCCGTCTAAGGGCTCAAAAGGAGGTCCTGTTAAACTTTGCACGACTAAGGATAGGTCCCACCCGGGGAAGGGTGGGCTTCTGACTGGTCTCTGCCTAGACAGAGCCTTAAAGAACCTGACCACCCAAGGATTGGAGGCCAGAGATTTCTCCAAATAAGCACTAAGTGCTGATACCTGACTCTTAAGAGTGGCTACGGATAACCCCTTGTCCGCCCCACACTGCAGGAATTCCAGCACAGCTATGGGACTCTGCACTGAAAAGGAGCTTGCTACACACCAGTCGTTGAAGCGGAGCCAGACTTTTTTATAGATCCGACGCGTCTCCTTTTTCCTGCTACTGAGAAGGGTAGAGATTAACCTGTCTGAAAAACCCTTAGCTTTCAGAATGCCCTCCTCAGTAGCCAGGCTGCCAACTTCCATTGGTGTACTCGGGGGCAAAGGACTGGGCCCTGCGAGAGGAGATCCTCCAGAACTGGAAGGAACAGGGGGGGCTCTGCTGCTAGCTGTCTGAGAACTGAAAACCATGCCCTCTTTGGACAGTATGGAGCCACTAGAATCAGAGCCGTGTCTTCTAGCTGAAATTTTCTCAACACCGCTGGTAACAGTACCGGAGGAGGGAAGGCGTAACACGTCCTGAACTGCCAGCTTTGGGTCAGGGCGTCCACTCCCAGAGCTCCCTCTCCCCTGTTTAGGGAGAAAAAACAAGGGACTTTCGCGTTGTTTTTTGACGCGAAGAGATCCACATCTGGGTGACCCCATTTCTCGGAAATGAGATTGAAGACCTCCTGGTTGAGGACCCAATCTCCTTCCCTCAGCCTCCTGCGGCTGAGAAAATCCGCTATTATGTTCCTCTCTCCTCTCAGAAATACTGCTGAGATAGAGAGGGTGTTGGACTCGGCCCAGCTTAGGATGTCTATCGCTAGGGCCAGCTGGACCCCACTTCTTGTGCCGCCCTGCTTGTTTATATAGGCTACGGTTGAAGAGTTGTCCGACCGTACCTGTATATGCTGTCCCTGAAGAACCTTCCCGAAAAACCTGAGGGCAAGTCCTACTGCCCTCAGTTCTTTCCAGTTGGAAGATCTTTTCAGGTCGTCGCCCTTCCAAGTACCCTGGGTGACCAGGGAACCCAGATGCGCCCCCCAGCCCTTGCCGCTTGCGTCTGTCCTTATTACCTGAGAGACGAGAATAAGCCATAGACGTCCCTGCGACAGGTTCCCCTCTTTCCTCCACCACCAAAGGGATCTTTTTATGTGGTGAGGGACGTGTACTAGGGTGTCTAGATCCCCCTGACTGTTGTCCCATATCCTTAGCACAAAAGTCTGCAGGGGCCGAAAGTGCAGTCCTACCCACTGCACTGCTGGGAGGGCTGAGGTTAGAAGGCCTAGCGTTGACATCAAAGACCTCTTGGAGACCTGCTGACTGCAGAGCGGCCACCGCTCTGTCCAGCTTCGTGATCTTTTCCAAAGGAAGAAAGACCCTCCACCGCGTTGAGTCCAGCAGGTATCCCAGGTACACAATGCGCTGTGTAGGAATGAGGTTGGACTTGTCTAAGTTCAACAACCACCCCAGACCTGTTAGGACCCTCTTTACTAGATCTAGGTCCCTGAGCAGCTGATCTGGGGATCCGGCAAACAGGAGTAGGTCGTCCAGATATGCTATGACTGACACTCCCTGTAACCGCAGGAAAGCCATCGCCTCCGCTAGGATCTTGGTAAAGATGCGGGGCGACGAGGATAGCCCGAAAAGCAGCGCCTGAAACTGAAGGTGCACTATTGTACCGTCTAGATCTATTGCCAATCGGAGAAACCTCTGAGAGGCTTCTGCGATGGGGACGTTTAAGTGCGCGTCCCTCAGGTCCAACGAGACCATAAAGCAATCCTGCGGAAGCAGGGCCCTTACCGTGAAGATAGACTCCATGCGGAACCTCTTGTAGGTAATTGACCTGTTTAGGGGCTTTAAATTCAGGATCAACCTGAATTTTCCGGAAGGTTTCATTACCACGAATATGTGGGAATAGAATCCCTTCCCCTCTTGGTACTCTGCGCACTACTTCCTGTTGTTCTAGCTCCCTTAGAGCTTCCAACAACGCTTCGGCTTTTGTCCTGCAATTGGAAAGATGCGTGACAAGAAACCTTAGCGGAGGGGGACCTGTGAATTCCAGGTGGTACCCCCTTATGACCCCGAGGATGAACCGGTTGGGGGAGATCATCTCCCACTGTGGAAGGAAGGCCCCCAGTCTTCCTCCCACCGGACTTAGGGAGTCATTGATCTTTGCAGGCCTTTTCAGGAGGGCGAAAAATCGCCCCTCCTCGGCCCCTGCCTCTTTGGCCCCAAGCTTTCTTTTGCCCCTCTGGTTTAGGAGTATCTTTTCGTTTTTGCGGACTAAACCCCTTCTTCGTCTGCACTGGGGCCTTCCGTTTGAGAGGAAATGACTTCTTCCTGTCCGCCGTTCTGTCTAAGACAGTGTCCAACCCGGGACCGAAGAGGAGGTCATCTGTCAGGGGTACCCCGCATAACTTAACCTTAGAGGCGCTATCGCCAGGCCAGGTTTTTAGCCAGAGAGCCCTTCTGGCTGAGTTTGCCAGGGCCGCTGATCTGGCTGACATGCGGACTGACTCCGCCAAAGCGTCTGCTATATATGCGACACCTCTTCGTGGGGAAAGATGCCAGTATAGTCTCCTTGGCTGTACCAGCCTCAATGTGCTCCTGAATCTGGGACAGCCAATGCTCCAGGTTGCGGGCTACCACCGTAACAGCCATTTCAGGCTTTAGGTTACCTACAGTAGACTCCCACGTCTTTTTGAGTAAAGAGTATATCCGCTTGTCCATGACATCGGACAAGGCACCCATATCCTCGAATGCCAGGTCCGTATGTCTAGATACCTGCGAGAAAGCGGCATCCAATTTGGGGTTCTTGTTCCAAATGGCCGTAGGATCCTCTGAGAAGGGGAACCTTCTCTTTAGAGAGCCAGAGAAAAAGGGTCTCCTCTTGGGATCCTGCCATTCCTTCTTAATGGTTTCTACCAGAACATCATGGACTGGGAAAACCTCTCTCTTCTGTTCCCCTAAGCCCTTGTACATTCTGTCATGGAGGGACAGGGGTTTCTTATCCTCCTGTATCCCGAGTGTTGTGTAAATGGCCCCAATAAGGTCCTCGACTTCGTCTAGGGACAATTTATACCTAGAAGGCCTTCTGGATTCCCCATCCAGGCCCTCTCCCTCTGACTCCTCCTGAGAGTCAGAGGTGCCACTATCTGGCTGCCTAAGCTCCACCTCGGAAGGGCCTGAGATTTCCTCTGCACCTGCCAGACCTGCAGTCACAGTTATGGCAGAGTCCTGAGCTTGTGGCGGGGTTGTTTCCTGTGAAATAGGGTTGGTAGGGAGCTGAAACTTTTCAAATAGGGTCTTAAATGAAGAAAAGGTAGAAGAAAGCTCCTTAACCGAGGCTGCCAAACCAGACTCCTGCTCAGATTCCCTCTCTCTGACCAGGGAGTCTATACAGTCCTTGCAAATGACTAGTCCATGATTCCCCCAAAACTTCTCTGCAAGAGGCACACTTCCTCTTAGAGCTATGGGTAGACCTTGTCTTTTCCGTAGCTTTCTGAAATACATGCAGGAAGATAGGCAGAAAACATGTTAAAAAAAACCCTGGAA
The DNA here is from genome assembly GCA_028564925.1 of Lithobates sylvaticus. Taxonomy (NCBI): domain Eukaryota; kingdom Metazoa; phylum Chordata; class Amphibia; order Anura; family Ranidae; genus Lithobates; species Lithobates sylvaticus. The sequence goes on from CM053037.1 coordinate 53,940,846, forward strand.
GTGCACTAGATCTGCTCTATACAACAGGGATCAGAGCCTCCCCCCCCCCCCCCCGACCATCCAGGGGGTCTGCTCCCCCCAAGATAGGAACCATACCATGGAGGGGCAATCCTAGATAGAGAGGACTCTTCCCCAGGGTGCTCTTACCATAGGAAGGCTGGAGGTGGTGTCACTGTGTGCTGTAGCATCAGCCTCAGACATGACTGCAGGTGGCTGCTTCCCAGGGAGTCTCACGCTGCCTGTGTGCAATCCGGACTCTCTCCAGCCTGAGCCCGGCCCTTTATCAGCTCCGTGATCCGGAACCGGAAGTCACGGGTCAAAGGTAACAGGTCCGCTTTCCGCCGGAAATGACGTCACCCGTCGACCAGCGCGCTGGTTCCAAAAAGAAAAATGTGCAGCCTATACCCTTGCATAGGGAAAACGGACTGCTGCCTTGCTGCGCCCCTGTGGACGCGATAAGGGGCCCCCACAACTTGATGCCGCGCTCGACAAGGAAGGGGTGGCTGTATATAAGGTAAGCAATGTTAGTTTAGCCCCCCTGGCAACCCTTGCTTTCCTTAAGGGATTTGAAAATGGCCACAGTCTCCCTGACCACTGCTAGCCTGGTTCCTTGGCTCACTAATAACTGAGGTCCGGCAGGGGAAGTGAGAATTTATGGGCTGGCAAAGTGTTTTCTAGAGGAAGAGGAGGAGACTATCTCTCATGGTGGCTGTCCTGAATGACGACTAGGGAAAAAAAGTTGTCACTGGCTTAGAGGTGGCCATGTTGTTGGTTAGTATCGGGCGGACTAACAACGTCCACTCATATGGTGTACCGTAGTGTATACGCCGCCGCTGTTCTGTCAAAACAGCCAGCTAGTGGTTGGAGATTTTGATGAGTTGGGGTTTTCGGCAGAACGCCGACACCCAGCTCAGGGCTCTCACCGAAGCCTTTGAGAGCCTGAGCCAGCAGCTTCTGTCCTCTCCACAGCCCAGCACTCCAGTGAGCAGGGGGGATTGAGCAGAGAGCGGTAACTAACAGTCAGCAGCTCTCTGCTTAGGTGGCCCTGAGAACCGAATGATCGGTGGTGTTTGATCGCTCAGGTCTCAGTGTTGGAGCCAGTGGGGGACCAATGCTGCATCCACCTAGGCAAGTATCATTCTGAAAAAAAAAAAAAAAAAGAAAAACATACGTCTCTTTTTAATTACAATGCAGCAAATAAAAATACAATTATAATAGCAATATTACTTAGTACAACATGAATTGCGATAGGTAAAATTCTGAACGACATTGTACTTGCTTATGCTCATGCAGTAAAAGAAAATGTCATCCAGAACATCTGACGCATGTGTTGGGGCCTGTGCATATATAAGAGACATTTTTTTTTTCTGTACTGAGTCAATGTATTCATTTTGGGTTTATTTCTTATCTTTACATTTTTTTTTTCTTCAAGAGGGTCTAGATGAGGTTAGGGCAAACTTTATGCAGCACCCCCATGTACACCTACAGCAACACATCACTTAGTGATCCACGGCTTGCTCCAATCAGCATGTAACAGATCACCACTGTACTAAACTGTTTCTGAAGGGAGTCGGTAGAACAGAGCTGGTCAAGGTAGCTGGACTAACAGGAATGGCCCATGACTTTATACCGGTGAAGAAGTCACAACACTTCCTCTAACATAACGTGGCAGCACTGTATTCCACTATGGAGCATTCTGAAGCAGGATCACATGCCCAGTGCAAGCTGATCGATTCAGCCTTTTGACTACTAAACAGCAGCTATGAGTGACAGCTGGCAGTTCCTCTTCCGAGCTCCGGAGACAGTCTGCAGCCCGCTGTGATCGAGACCTGGCTTCAGGCCTGGAGCACAGCAGTCTACATGCTAAGCATTGGCAAACCAGGGACCATTTCATATTACATCACTGACCACAATTAGATATACTCCCAAAAAAAAATAGTAGTGCAGAAAAAGGGAGGATAGGGACTGCAATATAGAATGGAAAAGAAAAAACTTTAGACTGCCTAAAATGAAATGAATGAAAAAGGAAGCTGAAAAAAACACTAGTAGCAGCGTTTTGATGAAAAAAAAAAAAAAAAAAAAATAGATCATAAGAAACTGTACAAAGATGCATTTATAATAAAACAGTAAATTTGTTTCTTGTGAAGCTACAGAGTAAGAAGCCTGAGGATGAGGAGAAACATCTCCCAAGATGAATCTGGAAGGCTGAGTGCTGCCTTGGCCACTTGTGACCAGTGCTGGGGGGATCCTTGTTTTTTAATTTTCAGGTTTACGTTCCACTTTGATTCACACAGCCAGACACTAAGGCTGGCTATACATTATACAATTTTTCCTTTAGATTTGCCAAAACCATATAGATACGAGGTCAAACCTAAACACTTTCAACTTGCATGCAATCAGGCAGGGCCTTGTACACACCATGGGTGCTCAACCTCCAGCTGCTGCAGAACTACAAGTCCCATGAGGCATTGCTGATCGTTACAAGCATGACTCCCGAAGGCAGAGGCATGATGGGAATTGTAGTTTGGCAACAGCTGGAGGGCCACAGGTTGAGCAACAATGTAGTACATAGTTGAAGGTAAATCTAAAAGGAAACTGAACAAGAAATAATATATATGTATATGCATGTATAATATAAATGTATGGCCAGCAACAACTTCAGCAGATATGCTACCAAAGTTCTTAAGCCCCGTACACATGGGCAGAATGTCGGGAGACATTTGCCAGTGTGTATGTCGATCTGTCCGACAGAAGCTGGCAGTTTGGCCGGCTACTGATGGGCATGCATGCTGGAAAACCAGCAGCCGCCCCGACTCCCGATCAGCACTCTCAGCCAAAAGTGGAGAGCTGTGATTGGAGTGTTCTGGCCTATTGGCTGTCCCCCTGTCGGAACACAACAGCTCAGCAGGGGAGACTGCTGAACTAACCTTGCATGGTTAATATAGCGCCTCCAACCGGAGCCGACAGTTTTTTTTTTTTTTCGTTCAACCCAAAAAAAACAAAGTGTGTACCCGACTTTAGTTTCACTGTTCAGTGTCATGATCTGCAGTCTAAACTACATGGTTGATTTTAATCTCTTGCTAATGATTAAGCCACTTGTTGGCAATCGTCTAAATAGAATGGCATTTTTTTTCAGTGCAGCGTAAACAAAGTGGCTGCCAACAAGAGGTTGTATTGTTCCGTACCAAGAGATAAAAATGATCAAAGTGGCTTAGCTTTAAAGTAGAAGTCCACTTTAAAACTCAAATCCCTGCATCTATAGACATCCACGATCTAACACTAACCTATCTAGCCTTGTAAAGAAGAAATCAGTATACATATCTTTTTTGAAGCCGCTCCGACCCGATCCCACGCTGAGTTGTCAGCCGCAGCTTCGCTGTGGAGGCGGGTGCAGAGGACACAGCTGACAACAGAAGCCCCATAGTAAGTCTATGGTTGATGTCACTCCCCATTCATTTCACAGCCGTTGTCGGCCAAGTGCTCTACAGAGCTTCTGGCACTGGAGATCGGGCCAGGTCGGCTTCATAAAAGGTATGTATATATGTATATATCTACTCTATAGGGCTAGATAGGTTAGTGTTGGATCGTGGATGTCTATAGATGTAGGGATTTTAGTTTTAGGGTGGACTTCTACTTTAAAGTGCATTTCCACTTCCAAATTGGAAAAACACCTACTTTATGTTTGTGACATGGTGCCGTTCACATAGCGCAACTTGGGGAAAAAAAAAAAAAAAAAAAAAATCGCTGGTTTCCTTTTTAGGTGCTTTTTACTTGCCTAAAACTCCCCACACACCATCTGTTTTGTAATGTTTAGGAGGGGGCTGTGGAATAATGTTCAACATAAATAACCCTGTCTGTACTGTATTAGGCTGGCCATACATTATACAAATTTCTAGTACGATATTCCTTTACATTTACCAAAACCATATAATATGAGGTCAGACCTAAACACTTTAAATTTGTAGTCAATCAGATAGGCCCTTGCACTACATAGTTGAAGGAAAATCTAAAGGAAATTGAATAAAAAAATTGTATAATGTATGGCCAGCTTTAGCGGTGCTGTAAACTAATTTTGACTGTGTCTGTCTTAAAGGTTTAAACATCTAGAAACGGTCCTCCTGCTTTGTATGTTATTGAGGTATTGCTCAGTCTGTGTAGGGACAAAGACGCAGACTGTCTACACCAGCCTTTCTCAACACAGGTGAACCCTTGAAATAGCTTTCTGGTCTCAGGGGATCCCTGCTAAAAAATATCACTATACCCTCAACCCATGATACATTCGTGCGAAGGTCAGTGAGAAGAATGCTCCTTACATTTGTGGCTATTGGGTAGAATTACCCCTTTACATATAGCTAAAAAGATCAAATTTGAAAGACAGAAATTGCTCATTGTTTAGTTGAGAAACCCTAGTCTAGAGATTTACAATCAGCCATGACATCTTCTCCTTAGAAACAGCTAAAGCAGTGGTCCTCAACCTTTCTAGTGCCGTGATCCCTTGATAAAATTTCCCAAATTGTCGGGACCCCTAACAAAATTATTTTCGTAAGGGTGGGTTGTCAGCACCCAAGGCAAGACAAGCAATTTGCGCCCCTAACCCACGGACATTTAGCGCTCCCTGAGACCCTTCTTCCACTTGTACAGTATTAAAACCCCTTATGGTACATTTTAGGATGTACCACTCTCTCTTTGTTCTCCTTTCTTTCCCTTTTATCTCTCTCTATCCTAATTTCTTGTTTTTTTCCCCCCATCCCTTTCTCTAGCCAACTTTGTTCTCTTATTCTTTCTCTCCCTTATTCTTTGTTCCTCCCCCTCTTTTCCTCTCCCTTCCATGTATTCTCTATTTTTATTCCTTCTCTTACTCTGGTGCTGGTGGGGGGGAATGGGATGAGTGGCAGTGCTGGGGGGAGTTCTGATCAGCCAACTTTAGGTGCTCTTGATCAAGGTCATCTGCTGATCTGTGAACTGTAGTTGGGACTTTTAATGGCAACTATACCCACTGTGTCTCCGACTTTGTGGCGTCTCATAGCAGTGACACCTATGTGGAAATCAGGAGATGGGGTCTCCTCCAGCCCCTCCCACTTCACATTCCACACCAGTCAGCTGACCTCTACTCTCTGCCCCCCAGCCATGCTGCGAACTGAATTGGCAGCTGCGAATAGGCTGAGTGGGCGACCGCGGGCTCCAGAAACAGCCCAGTTCGGCGGCCACAGGCTCCAGGGACAGCCCTACTGGGCAGCCGCAAAAAGGCTGCGAGAGTGGTGTGGGCTTCAGGAACAGCCCAGGATTCGGTGAACCCTGGCAAATCATCATTCGACCCCTGAGGGGCTCCCGACCCCCAGGTTGAGAACCATTGATCTAAAAGCATGAGAAATAATAAAATAAATAAATAGGTTTGCTGTGTGAATGGGAACACGAACATAGGGTTTTCACAAATCTGACTGCAAAAGTGGAAATACCCTTTAAAGCTGACCATATAAGGCTTGAAGTTAGGCTGATTCCAGCTAAACTGAGCGAAATTCCCTGTCAGCACCACCCTACTTAGCAAAAATAAAAGTTGAAAATTGACTGAGGCTGGTGGAAAATTATTAATCCTATCCAATGCATTAACTATTTGGGTACCATGTTGTATGGCATTGAACATTATAGCATAACATTACCCAACATAACCTAATCTAAAAAAAATCTAATTAGTCTGATAATCCATTCTCCTACTTCGATAGCTCAGCTGGTTTACTTTATTCTTTCAGTAGAGGTGAAATGGCAACCCCCAGCCTTGCCTGTGACAGGAAGCTGTTGAACTGATTGGTGCTTTTAAAAATGCTTTTTAATGCTAAAGTGCTGTCTAATGCTGGCCGTACACTAGTCGAAAAATCGGCCGAACCCAATTTCGAAAGAAAACGAACATTCGGCCACGAGCGCAAACGATGGTGCCATCATGTAATGGCCGATAAATCTTTCAGTGAACATAAATAAAAAAAATTTATGTTCGTTTTTTTACATATACCTAGTGCAGACAGGTCGGACGGGAAACACATTAACCTTTCAATTTATCGTTCGTTCGGCAGAAAATTTCCAAACTTGTCCTTTGTTTTTTTGGCTCAAAAACGTCCAAACGATTATCGATGTTGTGTCTATTAACTGGCCGAAAAATCGAACGAATGGTCTAATGACCGATTTTTCGTATAGTGTATGGCCAGCTTAAGGCTTCATGTACACAGGACATTTTTACAACCTCTCCTGAGCGATTTGACTTGACAGATAATAACCCATGTTTAAAACGTCTGTTTTGCCGCGTTAACATCCGCGTTTATAAAAATAGCCAAAAATAGCCAAAAATTAAAAATGCCTGTAAAGGAAACGTGGCTAAACACGAGATACCGCGTTTAAAAGCGGTTGGCGCTAGAAATGCCTCTAAACTCAGCTTCTGAAACCATTTATTTGCGTTCCAAAAAAAGCCCAACTGCTCCTAAACGTCCGTTTAGCAGGAGCAGTGTACACGAGGCCTAAGAGCAAACACCACTGGATGTCCTGAATTATTATCCAGACAAAAAGTTTGTCAATGTAGTAAAACCCTTTTCTGGGAGTCTATTAAGGTACACAGAAAGTCTTTAAACTCCGGGTTATAATGCTGCCTACAGGATAAGACACTGGCCCACAATTTTTTTTTATAAAAACTGTACCCAGCCCAGGATATCCCCTCTCACCAGCAGCATGAATCAGTTTTCTAGCAAATTAGCACCAAGAACATGATCATACACAGAGTGGTAGGTCCTGTGTCTCTTAATGAAACATTTTTTACCAGACAGTACAAAATCACTACTTGCTGTCATTGAGTGACACAGAAAGCCTTTAACCTCTGGGATGTCCAAAAAGTAGTTCTCATGAAGGGTGGGCAACAGCAAAAAATTGCTAAAATGCCCAAGAAAACAACAGAAACTGGGGACCTGTCTGCAGCTCAAAGACAAGCCTGAACCACCTTACAACTGAAGCTGGTATCAGGTGAGGTCACAACATCCACTTGGTAAGAACTTAGAGGTCATGCAAAAAGAAGCCTAGGTGGCAGCAATGCAATTTCTGAAAAGCTTTGCTTGATGTTAAAAAGCAATCACAAATCCTACTGCGTGTGCCTTAACGGGAAAGAGTAGACCCCGATGCTTGAGATCATAACCTCGAATGACGGTGTACCTGAGTCACCTATACATGGTGGAAGAAGCTGGTCCACAATTATGGGGTCTATTTGGGATCACAAAAAGGAATCCGTCTTTTTGACATGGACATGACATGACTCTCACAACCTGAACCACACCCAGACAATGAAGTAAAATTTCCTTTTGATGAATTGGAGTCGTTCATTGGGAAGGAAGAACGATATCCTGCTCGTGTGTTGTAAAAAAAAAAAAACGAAGCTACCTTGCGCAAGAAGAAAGTCCTGGGCCTCAACACAACCTTGTCCTTATCCAGAAAAAGAAAAAAAGTTTCTAAGCAGAAGGGGGCTGCCAGTTCAGACACTCGCCTTGCAGAGGTGATGGCTTCAAGAAACAACATCATGTGTAGAAAGAGGAATTACAGCAATGGGTTAAATTGGTGGTTTCTGGAGAGAACCGGATTCAGATCCTGTGAAGTCAATGGCGAATGAATGGGGTAAGCTACATGAATGAATGAATGAATGAATAACTTATATAGCGCTACAATGCGAACTGAATCGCCTCAAGGTGCTGTATTGGCGTGAGAGTCCCCTGCCCAAAGGTCCTAATTCGAGAGACGGTCTCTGAAGCAAAACAGTAAGGGCAGAAACCTGACACCGTCCAGGCATAGTTACAGGAAGCAGAAAATGTATCCATGGGATGGAAACTCAGACTCGTACCAAAATTAAGTATGCCTTCCATAGTCGATAGTAGTCTTTGTGAGAAGTAGATTTCCTACTTTTAAGCATCGTAGGAATCTTGGTGGAACATTCACTTCAACAGCCATGGCATTAAAGACCGTGACCGCAACGCATGATCGAAATCCATACTTTGAACAGCAGATTGTGATGATCTAGTAGAGCCCATGGAGTCTTATCGAAGTACCACATCCACCTGTCCACTTTGTTGTTGAGGCCAGGAGGTCCACATTCAACATCTCCCCCTCATCTGTGGCACAGGACCCTGTAACAAGCGCCTCCCGGGTCCCAGGCCCAGATGCTGTCGGATGAGGAAGTCTGTCTGCCAATTGTCTACATCTGAAATGTAAAAGGCTGACAAAATGGAACGTAAAGTTCTGCACAAGGCAGAATACAATATACTTCTCTTGCTGTGGTGATATTCCTCCCTCTTCTCTGATGATTGAAAAAAATCACTGTGGTGTACATCAAAATGAGTCCAAATCAGATGATCCTCCAGTAGGATGGTCCAATGCTGCAGAGACAGCCAAATTATCTTAAAGAGGGAGTCCGGCGAAATTTTATTATTTTTTTTAAAGTCAGTAGCTACAAATCTGCAGCTGCTGACTTTTAAAATATGGACACTCACCTGTCTAGCGCGCCCGCGATGTCAGCACCCAAAAGCCAATCTGACGATCGGCTCTCGGGTGCTGCCGCCGCCAGCTTCGGTATGGGAATCAGGAAGTGAAGCCTTATGGCTTCACTTCCCGGTTCCCTACTGCGTATGCGTGAGTCACGCTGCGCAATAAGGACACTCCCTGCTGTTTCTGGGATCTGTACGTTTCCCAGCAGACAGCGGGGGGATGACAGTAAGTGGCGTAAATACCCGAAGATTCTGCAGCTATCTATGCCCGGAAGTGGGTGCAGCTATCTGTATTATACAGGTATCTGCACCCCCTGAAAAGGTGCCAATTGTGGCACCGGAGGGGGGGGAGAGGGTTCCGATGAGCGGAAGTTCCACTTTAGGGTGGAGGTCTGCTTTAAGGTCAAGAATGTTGATTGGGAGAAGAGACTCAGACGACCAAATCCCCCTATAGCAATAGAATGCCCAAGATGCTTCCCAAGCCAGATAGGGTTAACAAATTCTTCCGTCAAGGAAGATGGATGATCTTGCCTCCAGTAGCAAACATCATGGTGTTTCCACAAGCTATTAAGGGAAGCAAACAGCTTGTCAAGATGATTACAATCCCATTGAGGTTGGATAAATTTAAATGGCAAAAGGCTGGAAATGGCACTGGCAAAAACAGGCTAAAATTCCTCTAGTTAATCAGTGGCGAGCACGGCATCAACAAGAGTATAAATGGTCTTCTTTATCGTTAAGAACGGTAGACTGCCTTTGCGATCACAGTCTCCAGCAAATAACTGGGTAATCTGGGTCACAATCTTGCATGATCATGATAAACCCCTCAGCCGAGAAGGGAGAAGGCCCAACTTAAAGGCCTCGTCTGAATAGTAGAATCCTGTGCGTAATGGCATGTAGTCACTGAGGACTAAAGGATCGTTGCAGAGATAACACCCATATACATAATGTACTGGTAAATCTGCGTTTGTTTGGCTGACAGGAGAAACTACAAAGCTGTAGAAAAGATGTCCATCCTCTTAGGACACTAGAAAACAACCAAGGCATTTTGGTAGTGGAATGGGTTACCCTGGGCTTGCCTAGAGTTTGCCCATCCTCCTGTGGGCGGAGTTATCACCCAAAGGTTTAAGACTCCCGTGTCCCTGAATGAATGAGAAAGACCATTTCTTTTATCCCACATTTGCTTATTCAGATTTAGTTGATTACTGGGGCTTTACTTGCTCTGACTTCATGGCTGCCAGCTGCCAATGAAGTCACTCTCATTTGACAAAGAGATGGCAATGGCTGAAACTTAAAGTGGTTGTAAACCTGATTCACGGAATTTAAGCAAAGCACATATCTGCAGTGTTTGGACATCTCTCTCCAAAGCTCTAAGTGTGGTTTCTCTCTTTTACTTCGTTCCTCTTATCAGCAGGAGTCACTTCTGAGAAGTTTTCCTGACACATGATAACTGTCACGGCAGGGGGGTCAGAACAGAGCTGGTCTTTTCAAAACACGGTTCTGCTGTGTGGAGGGGGTGTGTTCCAGTGTTGCCAACCGCCCGTAGATTTACGGGCAGCCCGTGAAAACAAGGCATTTTTCCGGTGCCCGTAAATGCCCGTAGTAAGGGAAAGGTGCCAGTAAAAATGGCGACGATCGGCTCGGGTCAAAACTGCGCATGCGCAATTCCGGAAATCCCTGAAAAGATCCGATCATCTTGAGCTGCCGAGTCTCCTGACTCCGCCCACAACCACCTCTCAGCCAATTGGCATTTAGAGTTGTACTGTAACCCGCCCCTCCTTCCTCAGCCCGCCACATTTAACAAGAAGATGCGGGCAGCCGAAAATGTGGCAGTAGGAGGACGGGAGTTTGCTCTGTTCCCTGCACTTTACCGGAGGGCTGTGCTCAGCTCTCATGTCTCCGTCCGCCGGGGGGGGGACCTGGCTGTATCCAGATGGCTGCCTCCACACATGGGCTGTGCTCAGCTCTCATGTCTCCGTCCGCTGGGGGGACCTGTATCCAGACCGCTGCCTCCACACATCCGATCTTCATCACCGGAACAGGTAGGAACCCAGACAGACAGACCGCACACCACCCTGTGTGCATGTCCGTATATCGGCCAATCACACTGTGCGGGGGGGTGTATACAGGGCTCACAGATTATCGTAGTGCAGGGACCTGGGGGATCTTTATCATTCATGTCAGAATGGGGCAGACTGGGCATACACCTGTTACTGGGAGAAGGCTCTCCTATAGGAAGGACTGATCAGAGGACAGGGACCCCCCTGTATGGACTGATCAGGTACTATACATACCAGCAGAATCTGGCTGTGTCTTCTATACAGAGAGCACATAGGATCCTGAAGATTGTATGTAGCAGACGGAGACATAGACAGGCAGATCTGTCATTGGGGATGTATGAGGACTGCCATCTGATTGCTCCTATAAAGGATATCTAAATGCAACAATTAAAATGTAATATGGTGCAGCTTAAAAAAAAAATCCTGCTGATCCCACTAGCAAACTTCTTGACTGCACGGAGCTGACATCTTAGACAATGTTCTCACTGATTTTCTGTGAACTTCAAGCTACAGGGGGTACTTGAAGTCTAAATCAGGACAGCATCCTATGGTGACAACACTGCCCTCCATAGATACAGTGAGTGAGTGTTGTCACACAGTACAGGAAGTATGTTACTGGCAGGATCACCAGGTGAAAAGAGAACTAGCCACCACAGACTGGTCAGGTGCAGTATATTACATTTTTGGGTTTATACATTTTAAGGATCAGAGAGTCTCCATTATGTTGGTAAATAGATGAATTTACTTTTCCTATATGGTAACCATGCATACGTTTATTTATTTTCCAATCGATCTCCTGTGATAGGGACAATGAATCTATGGTTGACAACCGATTTGATCGCCATGCCATACACAGGGAAGAGGATACTGAAAATAAGAAATATGTTTTTTTACGTAATAACTACCTTAAATCACATTGCGTATGGCACATGGTACTTGTCTGTTGCCTGAATACTAAAATTTGCACTTAAAACTGTAATTTTTTTAACTTTTGGAAATGCCAGTAAAAACTTGGCTCTGCCAGTAAATTTTGGGTGTTGTGTTTGTAAATTTCAATCTGGTAGGTTGGCAACGCTGGTGTGTTGCTTTCCTCCAATCAGCTCTCACAGATTATTACTCCAGTCTCTCCTCCCTCTTCTCTGTGCTGCTGACAGATGAAGACATTTTTTTAATACGATCTGAACTCTGGAAGGGGTGTAGAGGGGGGAAGACTGCAGGATTACCAAGTAAAACTTATGCAGGATTTGTTTAAGCTCTGTGTATCATCTGAGGCTGTTCACTTCACTAGGTATATGTGAGGGTTTACAACCACTTTAAGTCAGCCATAGACGGTTTAAATCTTGGCCGGTTCAGTAGAGACCAGCTGAGATTTGAACCAAAGTATGGGCATTCTGATTGTACCCAACTCAAACAATCAACTGACTTGGGTACGACCAGCATGTTGGATTTTTAGGATGCGATTATTAAAAGTAGTTTTTTGTTTTCATTATTCATACTTACCTAGGTGGATGCAGCATCTGTCCCTTGATGCCCCTGCACTGAAAACCAAGCGATCGAACACCGCCGATGGCTCGGTTCTCACAGTTCCCAGAGCAGTGAGCTGGTGACTGTCAGTCACCGGCTCTCTGCCCCCTCCCCACTTACTGGAGCGCTGGGCTGTGGAGGGGGCTGCCTTGGCTCAGCCTCTCAGTGGCTCGCTGAGAGGCTGAGCCGGGTGTCGGTACAGGAAACTAGGCGGATCCCGACTCCATGGTTGTGAGGACGCTGAGCCTGGACCGACTCTGATGTCAGCAGAGAGTGGACTACAGTCCTCTGCTGAAAACGGGTTACAGGAATGCAAAACAAACTGCGAGCTTATACTGTACTTCTCCTTTAAGTAAAGTTCACAGAAATTTGCCTCTTAGGTAATCACCAAGAACTTTTTAAAAAAACACAAGGAGGGAAATTTATCAAAACCGAAGCAGACAGAATCTGGAGCAGCTGTGTCTGGCAACCAATTAGCTTCTAGCTTTCATTTAAAAAGTTTAACTGAACAAAGCTCTTACGTTTTTTCACCTCCTCCTTGCCTTTGCATCTTCTTTTTTTTTTTTCTTTTAAATACCATTAGTGGCACTACTTTTGTTTTATAGACTGTGAATGCGCCCCTTTTTACACTACTTTTGTTCTGGTTAGTCAAAGGTCTAAAAACTACTATACATGGTAAACTGGGGACAATTCATTGATACAACAAATAACCAGCTATTATTAAAAAAAATATGAATACATAGGGAACAATAATTACTAACAGCTACAATTGATAACAACAATGTAAGATATTAATATAAGGTTATGAGGTTTACTAGATCAGCTTATTTCTCAAATGCTATAGACCAGTGGGGGCTACATTATATCATTGGACTCTTCATTTTTCCAGCAGGCACAGATCACAGTAGTTTACCAATTTCAAAGATGAAAATGATGTGCAAGTTCTTTATTTTTTTTTTTTTACAACAGCTAAATTTCTTTCTGAAATTTTTTATTTTTATTTTTAACAAAAGGGTTCTTTCTGAAATTTAGTGTTTCCTTAAAACTGAACTCCTGGGAAAACAAAACTCCTTCCTTGCAGTACAAGGGTTAAATGCTCGTAATGGTCTAAGGTACCGGAAAAAAACAAAAAGAACAGTTTTACTTACCTGATCCTCTGTGCTGCTAGACCAATCCCCACAGCCTTTACTTACCTGCACTCTGGCAGTCTCAGGTCCTCTGACATCATGAAGTACAATGCAAAGCCCATAGCACTGCATTAGATATGTGGCCACCAAGAGACAGTCTACCTTCAGAGCATAAGGGCAAAGAGTGCCAGCTGTCAGGGGATTAGGTAAATAAAATAGCTTTCCCTGGTCCCCTAGACTTAATCGAGCATTTATAAAGTGGAAATAAACTTTCTCAATCAACATGAACTATTTTTAATCCTAATGCTGTTAACATTGGCAAACAGCTAAGATGGTACACTATATTGGGATGCCTGCCTTTACACGCACATGAACTTTAATGGCATCCCAGTCTTAGTCTGTAGGGTTCTATATTAATTTGGCTCAGCTATTACAGCTTCAACTCTTCTGGGAAGGCTGTAAACAATGGTTTAGGAGAGTGTCTATGGGAAGGTTTGACCATTCTTCCAGAAACGCATTTGTGAGGTCAGGCACGCAGAACGAGAAGGCCTGGCTCTCCGCTCTAATTCATCCCCAAGGTGTTCTATCTAGTTAAGGTCAAGACTCTGTGCAGACCAGTCAAGTTCCTCCACCCCAAACTTGCTCATCCATGTCTTTATGGACCTTGCTTTGTGCACTGGTGCACAGTGATGTTGGAACAGGAAGGGCCGTCCCCAAACTGTTCCCACAAAGTTGAAGCTGTTATAGCTGCAAAGGGTGGGCCAACTCAATATTGAACCCTACAGACTAAGACTGGGAACACAGCGGGACCGTGGATCTGTGTGTGTGAACACACAGATCCACGGTCCTGTCAGAGGAGAGGAGCCGATGGTGTGTTCTCAGTACAGAGAAACACTGATCAGTCTCCTCCCCTTGCGAGTCCCCTCCCCCTACAGTTAGAAGCACTCCCAGGGAACATGTTAACCACTTCAGCGCCCCCTAGTGGTTAACCCCTTCCCTGCCAGTCACATTTATACAGTAATCAATGCATTTTTATAGCACGGATCGCTGTATAAATGTCCCAAAAATGTGTCAAAAGTGTCCGATATGTCCGCCGCAATATCGCAGTCGTGATAAAAATCACAGATCGCCGCCATTACTAGTTAAAAAAAAAAAAAAATTATAAAAATGCTATAAATCTATCCTCTATTTGTAGACGCTATAACTTCTGTGCAAACCAATCAATATACGCTTATTGCGATTTTTTTTACCAAAAAATATGTAGAAGAATACGTATCGGCCTAAACTGAGGAAAATTTTTTTTTATATATTTATATTTAGTATAGCAAAAGTAAAAAATATTTTTTTTTTAAAATTGTAACAATTTCATTTGGGTATAGCGCAAAAAATAAAAAAAAACGCAGAGGTGATCATACCACCAAAAGAAAGCTCTATTTGTGGGCCGATGCCTTCAAATGTCTTGGTGTGCCGATGCCTTAAGAGTTCCCTTCACTGGAACTAAGGGGCCAAGCCCAACCCCTGAAAAAAAAAACAACCCCACACCATAATCCCCCCCACCACCAAATGATTTGGACCAGTGCTCAAAGCAGGTCCATAATGACATGGATGAGCGAGTTTGGGGTGGAAAAACTTGACAGTCCTGACATCAACCCGATAGATCACCTTTGATACGAATTAGCGGAGACTGAGCCAGGCTCTCTTGTCCAACATCAGTGCCTGACCTCACTAATGTGCTTCTGGAAGAATGGTCAACCTCCTAAACCTTGTGGACAGCCTTCCCAGAAGAGTTGATGCTGTTACAGCTGCAAAGGGTGGGCCAACTCAATATTGAACCCTACGGACTAAGACTGGGATGCCATTAAAGTTCATGTGCGTGTAAAGGCAGGCGTGACAATACTTTAGACAATATAGTGATAGCTATTGAGATTATATATAAAAAATAAAAATAAAAAAATTCAGTTGATTCCTGGTTTTTGGCCTGGGCCATAATGATGTCATGCATTCCGTGAGCATTTCTTTCATCTGGAGGAGCTATCTCATAAGCACACCCTACTGCCTGCATGTCCAAGATAAGGGCAGATGGTTTCCATGAAGTAAATGCTACATGGACCATCTGCCCTTACTCAAGATGGCCGCAGTTAGAAACGTAAAGGGGGTGTTTTTCATAGAGATTTCGCAACAAAATAAAACATGGAGACATGGATGGATGGGGGAATTAGCTCTGAATATTAAAAATGAACTAAATAGCGGTTTCAGTTTGTGGTGCTCAGACACAGTTTAGTTCCACTTTAAGGAGTTTAGCTTTCCCTGGACATAGGCTTTAAAAGGATTAAAATTTATAGAAAAGTATTTTTAATGGCATTCATAGAAAAATATGTAAGACTAGTCTTAGGCATATCTTCTTGAGAATGACTAGCAGGGAGATATTGGTCTTTCTTTACATGACATGGTGGACCAGTACGATCCCTCACGATGCCAACAGCAGTTCAGGTGCAGTACTCCTGGTCCTTCTCTTCTACACAGAAGAGTAAACGTAAACCAGTCACCATCAGACCACTGCAAGAATCCTACATATAGTCCTAAATAATATCTTTTTGCAGGTTTAGTTATGAAAGATTTTTAATTTATTCCCTAAATTAGCGACCAAGATAAAATTGGCCAAATATCTGTGCCTGCAGGGGGGCAAGAGTAAATCACCTCTACTGCGGCCTACACCATTGAACGCCGCTTTAATAGAAAACATCTGCTGAAATTTGTTCAGAAACAAGACACTTCCTGGAGTGTCGCTCTCCTCGGCCCCTACTGGGCTCGGTGGTTCCTCCTTACATCCCAACATCACAGCAAGACACAGGGAGGAACCACTGAGTAGCAGGGGACTACAAGATTGCCACTCCAGAATGTGTGTTTCTGAACAAATTTTAGCAGACATTTTCGAAGAAGAAGCGGCATTTGGTGGCGTGGGTAGTGGGAGACGTACAAATAAACGTTCTTTCGCAGGACTGTCAAGAGCCTGAACTTGGATTGCATTGGTTCAGGTTAACAGGGAATTTGTTAGCAAGCTAGAATTTCACAGGCTGCTTAGCCACAGACAGGCAGATTAATCAGCACAAATTTGGCCACAAATTTGGTGCATAGTGGTACAATGTCAAAGTGACAGTCAAAAATTATACTTAGAATACAGTGCCTGTTGGAGGTGTGCGTTGCCTCCCACTGGTTGTGCATTTCTTACAGAGTTGGAGTACTTGTACTGGTGCACTGCGCGCATAACTGATGGGTTCACCTGGGCCCGAGCGCCAGCTGTCTGGGTACCAATATTTGCTACAAAAAAAAGGAAACACAATATCAAATAAGAATTTCCAAGCTTTTTTTTTCCCCCAAACATCAATGTCTCCCCCTTCCCTTTCCTGACATTTTATTACCCTAAAGTAGCAAGAATCAGCAAGCCTGTGCTTACCCAATGCCGAGAACAGCCAAAAGTGGTGCTCCCATTTACATTTTATACATTGCATCAGAAATCCCAATACCTCTTCAGGTTCAGGTTGGACAGGTCAGTAACAGGCTCGAAATGGGCTGTCAACATCCCCATTGAGTGTTATTGACCTTGGTCTTTTCCTGGCCACATCTGCAGTAGCTACAGCTACTTCTACTAGACAGGATTGACTACATATGCTGCAGCAGCTACAGTCAAGTCTATGGTTTTACAGTGACTCCAGAAGATGTCAATCCTTCCATGTGTCACTTGGCTGGGGACCTGAGGCTTCAGATGATGTGAAGGATTATCTAGCAGAACATAGAAAGCTTGCTTTGTAAAAGGGAATGTAAAGCCTTTTCATGATTTTTTGTATTTTTTATTTATTTTATTTAAAAGGTATACATCTAAAAAGGGATCTTATTGTAAATGTGCGTTTGTTTAAAATCAATAAATAAAAAAAAAGGGAACTTAATATACACTATATTGCCAAAAGTATTGCGATGCCTGCCTTTACTCACATGAACTTTAATGGCATCCCAGTCTTAGTTCGTAGGGTTCAGTTTTAGCCACCCTTTGCAGCTATAACAGCTTCAACTCTTCTGGGAAGGCTGTCCACAAGGTTTAGGAGAGTGTCTATGGGACTGTTTGACCATTCTTCCAGAAGCGCATTTGTGAGGTCAGGCACTGATGTGGACGAGAAGGCCTGGCCTGCATACTCCGCTTCAATTCATCCCAAAGGTGTTCTATTGGGTTGAGGTCAGAACTCTGTGCAGGCCAGTCAAGTTCTTCCACCCAAAAATGCGCTCATCATGTCTTTATGGACCTTGCTTTGTGCACTGGTGCGCAGTCATGTTGGAACAGGAAGGGGCAATCTCCAAACTGTTCCCACAAAGTTGGGAGCATGAAATGTCTTGGTATGCTGATGCCTTAAAGTGGAATTAAACCCCCTTATCGTTTTCAGCCAAGGAAGCTGCCATCTTTGCCTCTGTTTAATATTCAACTGCCACTGTGCTGCACATGTGATCCATTATGACACCAGCCATTGGATGGTTTGACTGTTTGGTTGAGAGCACAGCCAATGTGCAGTTAGCATTCCCGGCATGCCTTTTTTTTTAAACTGTTAAATCGATGGGTTTACTTCCGCTTTAAGTGATTGTAAAGTCTTGTCTTTGTTCAATAAAAATAACAAACATATTATACTAACCTGCTCTATGCCGTGGATTTGCACAGAACAGTCCAGAGCCTTCTCTTCTTGGGTCCCTCTTCTGTGCTCTGGCCCCTCCCTCCTGTTGAGTGTCCCCACAGCAAGCAGTTTGCTATGGGAGCACCGAGCCAAGTAAAAGCTCCCTGTGTCCATTCAGACACGGAGATGTGGCCTGGCCTGCCCCCTCTCCTGATTGCTGTCAGTCAGTCAGCCAGTGAGAGCCGATAGTGCTGCTGCTGTGTCTCAGCCAATCAGGAGGGAGAGCCTGACACCCGAGACACTCGTGGACATTGCTGGACAGAGATGGGGCTCAGGTAAGTATTGGAGGGGCTGAGGGGGACTGCTGGACACAGAACACTTTTTAGCTTAATGCATTAAGATAAAAAAACCTTCTGACTTTACAACTCCTTTAAGAGTTCCCTTCACTGGAACTAAGGGGCCAAGCCCAACCCCTGAAAAATAACCCCACACCATAACCCCCCTCCACCAAATGATTTAGAGGGGTGGCCCAATACTTTTGGCAATATAGTTGAGTTTGAGCAAGTCCTGACCTCAACCCAAAAGAACACCTTTGGGATGAATTAGAGAGGAGACTGTGAGCCAGGCCTTCTCGTCCACATCAGTGCCTGACCTCACAAATGCACTTCTGGAAGAATGGTCAAACAGTCCCATAGACACACTCCTAAACCTTGTGGACAGCCTTCACAGAAGATGTGAAGCTGTTATAGCTGCAAAGGGTGGGCCAACGCAATAATGAACCCTACGGACTTTTAAGATCATGTGCGTGTAAAGGCAGGTGTCCCAATACTTTTGGCAATATAGTGTAGTTTGGAATTTTATATGCATACAGGGCAGCCACATTAGCTTATTACAGACTCAAGTTCTGCTTCCTGACTCACACTGCTGCCCAAGCCTAAGAATAAGTCAACCTTAACAGTTTTTAAACAGGAAACACTAAAAAGAAGCCAGTGTTAAAGCGGAGCTCCACCCAAAAGGGGAAGCTCCGGTTATCTGCTCCCCCTCATTTTAAGGCTTCACTGCCAGTTTCCCTTAGCCAAGATGGCAGTGGCAGCACTCAAGAGCCGATTCAAAAACCGGCCAGGGTGAGGACACTGCTGGATGCCTGGACATGCAAGTACCCCAATATTAAGTCAGCAGCTACAATATTTGTTTCGGATGGAACCCCTCATAGTACAGAGCTCCCAATAGTGAACAAAATGTCAAACCCACATCATTAAAAACTGTCCCTATATGTTTTTATTACATGCAGTTCATACGCAGCAACTATGGGATCGGTATTCTGCACAAAACCTGGTTGATCCTGAAGCGCACTGTCCCTCCCTCCTTGTCTATGTCCCCGTTACAGCCAGAGATTATGTAGACCAACCGTTACCACATCTACTGAGCATGCTCCAGTTTCAGTTCCCTTCTAAGCTTTTTTATTTCCTCACGTTTCTCATCTGTGCAGCCCACATGACTATAGAGCTACACAGGTGGACATATTCATACTGGTAAATGACAGCTCACTCCCTTCCAATGCCTTAATGTCCAGTAAACAGCTAAACACAATGGGGGTGGGATAGCACATGTTTATTGATTGAGGCTTTACCTCCCAGTAATTGCAAACGGATACAAACAATAGACACAGGCTGGTAAGATGTGAAACAGGCTATGATTGCCAGAACCCCCACCTTAGAAAGCCTACACCATGTTTTTGAACAAAATAATAACTTTTGAGTTCAAATTCATTACATACAATATATTTGTATGACGATTTTAAACATGTATTTGATATTAATTATGTATTCAATATTATGTATTTCGACTAGAAACTCCACCCGCCGATGTTTCCCTACAGACAGGCTGGGAAAGTGCTAGGTCACGACAACTGTATATCGATTACTAGAAAAATATACCGTATATACTCGAGTATAAGCCGATGGGGGCACTTTCGGCACACAAAAAAAAAAAACTGTGCTGAAAAACTCGCCTTATACTCGAGTATATGCAGTATATATATATATATATATATATATATATATATATATATATACAAAAAAAAAAAAAAATATATATATATATATATATATATATATAAATAAATATAATAATATATATATAATATATATATATTTTTTTTTATACGCAAAATTAAAACCTAAATCTTCCATATACATAAAATGGAGGGATAATGCAAATTAAACAGTATTTGTTTTCGGATCAATTTAAAATGACAAGTCTTTATATTTAAAAGCAAGCAAATATAAAATGTACACTTCACATTAAAAAAAAAAAAAAAAGTAAAAAATGTGAAAGTAAAACTTAAAAAATGCACGTGCTAGGAAATACAATTTAGGTACAACAGGTCATAATTCTTCCGGGCCCCATGACCTTCAACCAAGACCACAAAGGACATAACTGCATGTGTACATCATTCCTTTCTTATGGTCTCTGTTCACACTTTTACTCTCAGTTGCTCTACGCCTTGCACTCTTGTTGCCCTAATCCCCCAAAAAATACATACTTTTTTTCCCAGCATATTCAAAAATATTTGCCACTATATTTTCATTGGTAGAGCCTATAAAAAGGCACACACATTAGATGTGCGTATTTTTGCACCTGAAAATCTTCTCTAAAACTGCTCTCATCCTTTTGTCCAGCTCAGAAAAAACAAACACCTGAAGCTTCATACAAGTGCAAACACTTGCACAAAGCTTTAAAATGCTTGAAAAACGTCCAAAAACAAGACACTTCAAAGCCTATAGGAATAGGGAAGGCTGTCAATGAATGAGTTTATCAATCGAGGTGTAGCACAAAATACAGATCCAACGCGTTTCGTCATGTAGTCTTCACAATAGCCATGGCAATGCTTAAAGCTACACACCGAAACGCGCTCTTGTATTTTTACTACACCTGGATTAATAAACTCATTTATTGCAGAAGATTAAAGCTGCCAGCTTTCTTTTACCAGCAGACAGAAATGACACTTTGTGCTCCGGATTGACAGTACATGTTATAGAGCAGGGATGGCGAACCTTGGCACCCCAGATGTTTTGGAACTACATTTCCCATGATGCTCAACTACACTGCAGAGTGTATGAGCATCATGGGAAATGTAGTTCCAAAACCTCTGGGGTGCCAAGGTTCGCTATCACTGTTATAGAGGGATATGCTTTGTTCATATTTCATGTCCGAGATTCATAACCACTTTAAGTTTAGTTCCACTTTAACTCAACAGTGAGTTGGTTCAATTTAAAAAACACTCCCACCTACATGAGCAAAAAACTACGTTTTTTTTTTTTCCCCTGTGCTTACGTTTTTTCATTGGCCCCACCCCCTACCACCATTCTGGCCTAGGCTAGACTGACATGTACCTGGTCCTGCAGCCTACTGGAAAATTACCATCACATCTTCCAAGAGGATGCAGGATCTGGCACACAAAGTGGCCAAGGACCGGCCCAGCACATCGTAAGTAGCTGTCGGCCTGCACTTGGAAGAGTGGTTGATCAAGACGGTGGTGTGGGACACACTGCATAGCACCTAAAAGAAGAGAACATGGCACTACAGGTAGGGGGGGGGGGGGGGGATTAGGAAAGTACCATTTTAATATACCCTTCTGCAGTGGCCAAGGCTATATTTTTTAAGTGCATCTTTCTTTTTATAGACTAGGGAAGGGAACCTACCAAGTTTTCATTGAGGTCTGTGTCACCACTGGGAAGACTCGCACCTCTATTTGTCCAGGTGTTGCGAGAGAGCAAGCGAGAGAGTGAGAGAGAGAGAGCGCGAGAGCCATCTAGAGAGAGAGAGAGAGAGAGAGACATCTAGAGAGAGAGAGCGGGAGAGACATCTAGAGAGAGAGAGCGAGAGACATCTAGAGAGAGAGCGAGAGAGAGACATCTAGAGAGAGAGAGCGAGAGAGAGATCTCTAGAGAGAGAGAGCGCGAGAGACATCTAGAGAGAGAGAGCGAGAGAGAGAGACATAGAGAGAGAGAGCGAGAGAGAGAGATATAGAGAGAGAGCGAGAGAGAGATCTAGAGAGAGCGAGCGAGAGAGAGCAACATCTAGAGAGAGCGAGAGACAGCGACATCTAGAGAGAGAGAGCGAGAGCCATCTAGAGAGAGAGAGAGACATCTAGAGAGAGAGCGAGAGCCATCTAGAGAGAGAGCGAGAGCCATCTAGAGAGAGAGAGCGAGAGCCATCTAGAGAGAGAGCGAGAGCCATCTAGAGAGAGAGCGAGAGCCATCTAGAGAGAGAGCGAGAGCCATCTAGAGAGAGAGAGCGAGAGCCATCTAGAGAGAGAGAGCGAGAGCCATCTAGAGAGAGCGAGAGCCATCTAGAGAGAGCGAGAGCCATCTAGAGAGAGAGCGAGAGCCATCTAGAGAGAGAGCGAGAGCCATCTAGAGAGAGAGCGAGAGCCATCTAGAGAGAGAGAGAGCGAGAGCCATCTAGAGAGAGAGAGAGAGCGAGAGCCATCTAGAGAGAGAGAGAGCCATCTAGAGCGAGAGAGAGAGCCATCTAGAGCGAGAGAGCGAGAGCCATCTAGAGAGCGAGAGAGAGAGCCATCTAGAGAGAGCGAGAGAGAGAGCCATCTAGAGAGAGAGCGAGAGAGAGCCATCTAGAGAGAGAGCGAGAGAGAGAGCCAGCTAGAGAGAGAGCGAGAGAGAGAGCCATCTAGAGAGAGAGCGAGAGAGAGAGCCATCTAGAGAGAGAGCGAGAGAGAGAGCCATCTAGAGAGAGAGCGAGAGAGAGCCATAGAGAGAGAGCGAGAGAGAGATCGAGAGAGAGAGCCATCTAGAGAGAGAGCGAGAGCGAGAGCCATCTAGAGAGCGAGCGAGAGAGAGCCATCTAGAGAGAGAGCGAGAGAGAGCCATCTAGAGAGAGAGCGAGAGAGAGCCATCTAGAGAGAGAGAGAGAGAGCCACCTAGAGAGAGAGCGAGAGAGAGCCATCTAGAGAGAGAGCGAGAGAGAGCCATCTAGAGAGAGAGAGCGATCTAGAGAGAGAGAGCTAGAGAGAGAGAGAGAGAGCCATCTAGAGAGAGAGCGAGAGAGAGCCATCTAGAGAGAGAGCGAGAGAGAGCCATCTAGAGAGAGAGCGAGAGAGAGCCATCTAGAGAGAGAGAGAGAGACAGCTAGAGAGAGAGAGCCATCGAGAAGGAGCGAGAGCCATCTAGAGAGAAGCGAGAGAGAGCCATCTAGAGAGAGAGAGAGAGAGAGAGAGAGAGAGAGCCATCGAGAGAGAGAGAGAGAGAGAGCCAGAGAGAGAGAGAGAGAGCCAGAGAGAGAGAGAGCCATGAGAGCCAGAGAGAGAGAGAGAGAGCGAGAGAGAGCCATCTAGAGAGAGAGAGAGCCATCGAGAGAGAGAGAGAGAGCCATCGAGAGAGAGAGAGAGCCAGAGAGAGAGAGAGAGAGCCATCTAGAGAGAGAGAGAGAGAGAGAGAGAGAGAGCCATCGAGAGAGAGAGAGAGCCATCGAGAGAGAGAGAGAGAGAGAGCCAGAGAGAGAGAGCCATCGAGAGAGAGAGAGAGAGATCGAGAGAGAGCCAGAGAGAGAGAGCCATAGAGAGAGAGAGAGAGAGCCATCGAGAGAGAGAGAGAGAGAGAGAGCCAGAGAGAGCACGAGAGAGAGAGAGCCAGAGAGAGAGAGAGAGAGCCAGAGAGAGAGAGAGAGCCTCGAGAGAGAGAGAGAGAGCCAGAGAGAGAGAGAGAGCCATCGAGAGAGAGAGAGAGCCATCGAGAGAGAGAGCCAGAGAGATCGAGAGAGAGAGAGAGAGAGCCATCGAGAGAGAGAGAGAGAGAGAGATCGAGAGAGAGAGAGAGAGCCATCGAGAGAGAGAGAGAGCCATCTAGAGAGAGAGAGAGCCAGAGAGAGAGAGAGCCATCGAGAGAGAGAGATCGAGAGAGAGCCATCTAGAGAGAGATCGAGAGAGAGAGAGAGAGCCAGAGAGAGAGAGAGAGAGAGCCATCACAGAGAGAGAGAGAGAGCCAGAGAGAGAGAGAGAGCCAGAGAGCCAGAGAGAGAGAGAGAGAGAGAGACACAGAGAGAGAGAGCCACAGAGAGAGAGAGAGAGAGAGAGAGAGAGCCAGAGAGAGAGAGCGAGCGCCATCTAGAGAGAGAGAGAGAGCCACCTAAAGAGAGAGCGAGCGCCACCTAAAGAGAGAGCGAGCGCCACCTAAAGAGAGAGCGAGCGCCACCTAAAGAGAGAGCGAGCGCCACCTAAAGAGAGAGCGAGCGCCACCTAAAGAGAGAGCGAGCGCCACCTAAAGAGAGAGCGAGCGCCACCTAAAGAGAGAGCGAGCGCCACCTAAAGAGAGAGCGAGCGCCACCTAAAGAGAGAGCGAGCGCCATCTAGAGAGAGAGCGAGCGCCATCTAGAGAGAGAGCGAGCGCCATCTAGAGAGAGAGCGAGAGCCATCTAGAGAAAGCGAGCGAGAGCCATCTAGAGACAGCGAGCGAGAGCCATCTAGAGAGAGCGAGAGCCATCTAGAGAGAGAGAGATCGAGAGAGAGAGAGCCAGCGAGAGAGAGAGAGCCAGAGAGAGAGAGAGAGAGAGAGAGAGAGCCATCGAGAGAGAGAGAGAGAGAGAGAGAGAGCCAGAGAGAGAGAGAGAGAGAGAGAGAGATCGAGAGAGAGAGAGAGAGAGAGAGAGAGAGAGCCAGAGAGAGAGAGAGAGCCATCGAGAGAGAGAGAGAGAGAGAGAGAGAGAGCCAGAGAGAGAGAGAGAGAGAGAGAGAGAGAGAGCCATCGAGAGAGAGAGAGAGAGCCAGAGAGAGAGAGAGAGAGAGAGAGAGAGCCATCGAGAGAGAGAGAGAGAGAGCCATCTAGAGAGAGAGCCAGAGAGAGAGCCAGAGAGAGAGCCAGAGAGAGAGAGAGAGATCGAGAGAGAGAGAGAGCCATCGAGAGAGAGAGAGAGCCAGAGAGAGAGAGAGAGCCAGAGAGAGAGAGAGAGAGCCATCGAGAGAGAGAGAGCCATCGAGAGAGAGAGAGAGAGCCATCGAGAGAGAGAGAGAGCCAGAGAGAGAGAGAGAGCCAGAGAGAGAGAGAGAGAGCCATCTAGAGAGAGAGAGAGAGAGCCATCGAGAGAGAGAGAGAGAGAGAGAGAGCCATCGAGAGAGAGAGAGAGAGAGAGAGAGAGAGAGAGAGAGCCATCGA
>CM053037.1:53975881-54073825 GCA_028564925.1 Lithobates sylvaticus
CAAGAGCCATCGAGAGAGAGAGAGAGAGAGCCATTGAGAGAGAGAGCGCGCAAGAGCCATCGAGAGAGAGAGAGAGAGAGAGCCATCGAGAGAGCCATCGAGAGAGCCATTGAGAGAGAGAGAGAGAGAGAGAGAGAGAGAGAGAGAGAGAGAGAGAGAGAGAGCCATCGAGAGAGAGAGAGAGAGAGAGAGAGAGAGAGAGAGAGAGAGAGAGAGCCATCGAGAGAGAGAGAGAGAGCAAGAGCCATTGAGAGAGAGAGAGAGCGCAAGAGTCGAGAGAGAGAGAGAGAGAGAGCGAGCAAGAGCCATCGAGAGAGAGCAAGAGCCATCGAGAGAGGGAGCGCAAGAGCCATCGAGAGAGAGAGAGAGAGAGAGAGAGAGAGAGAGAGAGAGAGAGAGAGAAAGAGAGAAAGCGCAAGAGCCATCGAGAGAGAGAGAGAGAGAGCCATTGAGAGAGAGAGCGCGCAAGAGCCATCGAGAGAGAGAGAGCGCGCAAGAGCCATCGAGAGAGCCATTGAGAGAGAGAGAGAGAGAGAGAGAGAGAGAGAGAGAGAGAGAGAGAGAGAGAGACATCGAGAGAGAGAGAGAGAGAGAGAGAGAGAGCCATCGAGAGAGAGAGAGAGAGAGAGAGAGCCATCGAGAGAGAGAGAGAGAGAGAGCCATCGAGAGAGAGAGAGCGAGAGAGCCATCGAGAGAGAGAGCCATCGAGAGAGAGAGAGAGAGAGAGAGCCATCGAGAGAGAGAGAGAGAGAGCCATCGAGAGAGAGAGAGAGAGAGCCATCGAGAGAGAGAGAGAGAGCGAGAGAGAGAGAGAGAGCGAGAGAGAGCCATCGAGAGAGAGAGAGAGAGCCATCGAGAGAGAGAGAGCGAGAGAGAGAAAGAGGAGAGGGGTATCGAGATCCTACATTTTAGAGCTGGAGGTCAGAGAAAATACTCCAATGGGGACAAATTAGAGGTGGCAACTGTCTAAGATTAAAACTCCCCTCACTTTGTGGAGATTTTCTCTCACTTCCAGTTGCAACTCCAGGGCAGGAAGTGAGGAAATTCTCATGTTTAGTGATGACATGTAGGACAGACCGTAAAATACTAAGACAATTCAAATGCATGGAGACATTATTGCATTTCTTACCTACTCTTTGATTATGGGGAGTAACCCTGGGCACCTGCGTGGAGGCCTGTTTCATTGTACTGATGTTGGAGGCAAAGCGTCTGGGAGGAAATGGTCGCATGAATGGTGTAGGTGGATGGTACTCTGCAGTCACACAGGTTAAAAAAAAAAAAATGTAATAATCAAAAGCCACTTTACTTGCCTTCATCTTTTCGACGTATTGTAAATATAATTTCCGAACAGCTACATCCGTGTCAGAGGATGCAAGGGCAAAAAAAAAAAAAAAGAGAGACTGTGCCCATGAGACTTAAGAGCTACGCCAAAAAAAGTTAATACCACTTTATATAAAATATACAAAATGTCTTCCATATTCAAGTTAAAAATAATACACAGTGAATAATTCATATGGCATAGTATAAAAAGAAGACTTTCCTTTTTTTTGGGTTGCTGACACACCATGTCATCATCTTTTCCATGCTGCTAATATGACAGTGTATGGTCCTGCCTTGTGGGTCCTCCTCGTGGTCGGTGGCCTGCTCCACACTCAGCTCCTGGACAGAATGCGCGTCTTTGGATGTCTCCTTGCGTCTATGCCCTTTTGAGCTTTTTCTTTGGATCTTTTTTCTTCGTTGACATATACTGTACACTCACGTGCTACTTTATTAGGTACACCTTGCTAGTACCGGGTTGGACCCTCCTTTTGCCTTCATTCTCCATGACATAGATTCAACAAGGTGTTGGAAACATTCCTCAGAGATTTTGGTCCATAGTGGATACAACAGGATCACATCACGCGGTTGATGCAGATTTGTCAGCTGCACGTTCCTGATGCGAATATCCCGTTCCACCGCATCCCAAAGGTGTTCTATTGTATGAGATCTGGTGACTGTGGAGGCCATTGGAGTACAGTGACCTCATTGTCATGTTCAAGAAACCAGTGGTGAGATGATTTGGGCTTTGTGACATGGTGTATTATCCTGCTGGAAGGAGCCATCAGAAGATGGGTACACTGTAGTCATAAAGGTACTTAGGTAGGTCGTGGCATTTAAACGACGCTCAATTGGTACTAAGGGGCCCAAAGGGTGCCAAGAAAAAATTCCCCACACCATTACAACACCACCACCAGCTTGAACCGTTGATACAAGGCAGGGTGGATCCACGCTTTCATGTTTACGCCAAATTATGACCCTACCATCTGAATGTCGCAGCTGAAATTGAGATTTATCAGACCAGGCCACGTTTTTCCAATCTTCTTTTGTCCGAATTTGGTGAGCCTGTGCATATTGTAGACAGGAGTGGCACCCGGTGTGGTCTTCTGCTGCTGTAGCCGATCTGCTTCAAGGTTCAATGTGTTGTGCGTTCAGAGATGGTATTCCGAGTTACTGTTGCCACTATCATTTCAAACCAGTCTGCCCATTTTTTTCTGACATAATCAAGGCATTTTGGTCCACACAAATTCCGCTCACTGGATATTTTCTCTTTTTCGGACCATTCTCTGTAAACCCTAGAGATGGTTGTGCATGAAAATCCCAGTAGATCAGCAGTTTTTGAAATATCCAGACCAGCCAGTCTGGCACCAACAACCAAGTCAGGTTCAAAGTCACTTAAATCCCCTTCTTTCCCTATTCTGATGCTCAGTTTGAACTTCAGCAAGTCATCTTCACCACGTCTAGATGCCTAAATACATGTTGCTGCCATGTGATTGGCTGATTAGCAATTTGTGTTACTGAGCAATTGAATAGGTGTATCTAATCAAGTGGCTGGTGAGTGTATATTGGTTTTGAATAGCTCCTGAAGAAGTGAACGCTAATTCAGGAAGCGCGTCAAGATATTAACCCTTGCATGTTCATGCGCACAGCTGCAAAGTTGTTTACATTTGAACAATATATATCACCCTTTATATGTATTCTAATATACTATGACATGAATTATACACGGTTTATTTTTAACTTTAATATGGAATAACTTTTTTATATTTAACATAAAGTGGTATTAAATTTTGGCGCAACTCTTAAAAGTTCCATGGGCACAGTCTCTTTTTTTGCTAAATTGTGGTAATAGGGACTGATATCTGCCATCTTGGCACCCTTGGCCTTCTTTTGGTTCAGAAGATGCAAGGTGTCTGAATTGATAAAGTTAACTCTTTGTATTTCTAAACGGAACCCTTTATCAAGGTAACATGTAGGCCGCAATCATGACCTATCCTGAAATTGTTTCTTGGCTACCATGCTGATCCAATCATTTCATACTTTAAGCGACTAACTGAAACACAAGCATGAAAATCTGAAGTAATGACTTTGACTTTACACGTTCCATGCTTGTTCCACGTCAGAAACTAAAAAAAAAATATATATATATTTTTTCTACTCACCGTAAAATACTTTTCTCTGAGTTCATTGACGGACACAGCACTTCCATTCTTGACCTTAGGGTTATATCACCACATTCAGAAGTAGGACTAGGCAGAAAAAATAACAAGCACGGCACCACCTAGGGGTAGTCCTTACTGGTAGTCCTTAGTAGTAACCCCCTACTCTACTACAGGCAGCTCAGTTTGTTACAAAAGCCGTACAAACACAAAACAGGAGGGGTGGGAGCTGTGTCCGTCAATGAACTCAGAGAAAGGGATTTTACGGTGAGTAAAAAAAAAAATCCAGTTTTCTTTCGTTCATTGACGGACACAGCACCTCCATTCTTGACCTTAGGGAAGTCCCAAAAATAACCTCCACCCAAACAGATCCCCCCGTAGGGGGAGCCAAAAACCTCAGACGGCCGCCTGCAAAACTTTGCGCCCGAAACACGCATCCGAAGATGCCAAAACTTCCACCCTGTAAAACTTAGTGAAAGTGTGCATGGACGACCAGGTAGCCGGCTTACACACACTTGAGAAACAAACACTTGATATCGTAAGGCCCAGGAAGCACTAATCGCCCTGGTAGAGTGCGCCGTGATGGGAAAGGGGGACACCTGCCCCCTAATGGCATAAGCCTGGACAATAGTCTGTCTGATCCAACGGGAAATAGTGGCCAAAGATGCCACCAGGCCCTTCCTCAGGCCATCCACAATTACAAACAGTGAATCTGACTTCTGAAAGGGAGCCGTAACCGACATGTACACACGAAGAACCCGAACCACATGCAAAGAGTGCAAAGCGACCTCCTTGTGGTGAAATGGTCGAGGACACAAGGAACGGAGGAAAATTAGTAACAGAAAAAATGGGCAAAAATAACCCAAGGTCGGACTTTAGAGGCACATTGGACAATCATAAGTTCTAAAAAATATTTCATTTATGACAATACATAGTACACACAGAGTAAAAAAGAATAAGAATTAAAAACATATAATACACTTTAAACATATTACATAACATAGGAAAACATGCATAATATACATAACCGTGAGCCCCCGTGCGTCAGCGCGTTTCGCTTCGTCAGGACGCATTTAAGGCTTGCTGGAAAAAACAGGTCTCACTATCTTGCAAAGAAGTCCATAGAAGATAATCTCCCCACTAAGCATCAGGTATCACCAGGAATATAACGTGGTGTTGGATATTAATCCCAATTGGCACAGTGTTTTTTAATATAAAAAAACTCTTTTTTTGTTGCTTTATTACATATGTAGTTTGACACTATGATGTACAACTATATTTCAATTTTGTAGTCACCTGACAACGTATAACACATAATTCCTTGCGTGAATTCCAGATCCTTATTTGCTTCCCTCCAGTAAGATCACTCAATGTTGTTCATTTGCTCACTTTATTGAATGTATATCACTGGTCCTGAATAATTTCTTTCCAGGTCATCTATCATTTATCTATTTATTTTATTGAACGTATATCAGTGGCTTTGAGTAACTTCTTTCCAGGTCACATTATATATACTTAAGTGTTGGGTCTTCAATTATTCATCACTTTCTGGATGGTCGACCGTACAGGTCTTATCATTCAGACATTATATGCACTATTTGCACATTAAATTCTGAACATTAATTTCGGTATTCAGATTTCTATTCTGGTTTACGGTTATTGTTCAGATACATTTGTAGCGCCACACTTTTTCACTTATATTTTGTCATACAATCAGTCTTGTTGTGTTGGCAGCTTGTTTTACGGGAGGCGCAGTTATATACTTGCACACACCGTAGGCAAATGAGACAAAACACCTCTGTATGCAGTGACCACTCCCCCTGTTCCAGCAACTGACGGCTGAGATAGTCCACCTCCCAGTTTTCTACTCCAGTAACGTAGACAGCAGAGAGCCGGCATGTGAAGTTCTGCCCACCGCAGAATGCAAGAAAGACCTCCAGGGCTGCGGCCCTGGAGGTGGTTGACGTATGCTGGCATCTGTCGAGAGAGGGAGAGAGAGAGAAACAACTTCCCGGTCTGTAGGGCCGAAGACCGTAGCCACCAAAGAAGCAAAGCCCTGGTCAGACGGCCCACGTGGATCTGACAATCCAGAGATTCTGGGGATTTGTCCCATTTGGATAAGATCTCTCTGTGCAAGACCCGAGTGAGAAACTGGGCATATGAAACCGCCGCAAAGGTGGATATAAGGGCCCAGAACCCGCATGCAAAAACGTAGAGACGACCACTTGCGGGACAGCAGCAACCGCACCGCAGAGTGAATGGTCTGAAGTTTGATCGGCAGAAGAAAAACCCTCGTCAGCGCATAGTCGAGAATCAACCCCAAGTATTCCAGGCATTGGGCTGGGAGCAACATGGACTTTTGGAGGTTCAAAACCCAGCCGAACTCTTGTAAGCCTTAACTGGGGATCACCACATTGTCACTCAGTTCTGAAGTCGACGCCGCTCGCAGGAGGAGATTGTCCAAGTAACCCACGACCGGCATTCCCCGCTGTCTCAGCAACACCAGAAAACGGTGCCAGCACCTTGGTGAAGACCCAGTGAGCCGAGGCCTGGCCAAAAGGGAAGTGCCACAAACTGATGAAACGCTGGTGTCCGACACAGATGGGGACATGCAAGTATGCATCCTTGATGTCCAGGGAGGCCAGGAAATCCCCCTGCTGAAGCACGGCCACCACAGAACAAACAGAATCCATCCTGAACCTCTGTACCTTCAGAAAACGCGGGCCTTGAGATCCAGGATCGGACGAACCCCTTCCTTCTTTGGAACTATGAACAGATTGGAGTAGAAACCCTGAAACCTTACTAAAACTGGTACTGGAACCATCACCCCGTCGAAGAAGCAAGTCCTTCACTGCCCCAAACAGCCTGCCGACAAGACGGTGGGAAGATGAAGATTGGAGGGAAAAAACCTTTTCTGGTGGACAGGAACGACACTATTATTCTGTAGCCTGACAAAAAATAAGTTTGCAAACCCAATGGTCGGAAAGAAGGGAAGTCCACCAGTCCGCAAACCACCAAAGGCTCCCGCAAGTCGTGTGAGGGTAAACCTTAATGCGGAAGAGGGCTTGTCCGCTGACTTGTTGGGCTTGCAATGCCAAGGACGCTTTGGCCCACCCGCGGGTGCCTTAGCGGGCTGGGAACTCTTGCCCACAGACCCGGGGGACGAAAAAAACGATTGTAAGCCTAAAAGGAGGGGCCCTGCCTGTCACAGGGATTTTGGACTGTGGGAGAAAGGTACTCTTCCCCCCAGTAATAGCCTTTATAATGTAATCCAGAGTGGCTCCAAAATAGCTACCCACTCGGGAAAGGCAAATCAGCCAGAGCCTTCTTAGACGTTTGGTCTGCCGACCAGCACTTAGGCCAAAGCAACCAGCGAAGAACCACGGCCGACACAGGATTTTAGAAAATAACGGGACCGTGTGCAAGGCCGCATCACAAAACGTACTTGAGCCCGTGCACTTACTGGTCTGCCAGTTCCACACAGACCGGAGAAGCTTGCTCATTACCCAACTCGCAGTGTAATAGCTTAGCCCACTCATTAAGTGACTGAGACACCAGAGCCGTGGCCAACACCAGACAAAGGGCCGAACCCGCCATCGTAAACATAGACCGAGCGACCGCCTCAGCCTTTCTGTCGGCAGGGTCCTTGAAAGAAGGGGACCCCTCCACCGGAATCATGGTTACCTTGTTTAACCTAAATACGAGGGGGGGATCAACGACAGGAGGGGGAAGGCTTATGAGACCCAAAGGGAATCGACACCTCTTCAGACGCCCCTGCCAGATCCTCAATGTTCAAGGTATCACGCACCGCCGTAATGAGCGCTCCCACCAGTGCTTTTTCATAAGCAGAGACGGATGCTGAGGATTCCTCCTCACTGTCCGAATGAACAGGGGCTGCATCATCTGAGCCCTCCGGGCAGGGGCCACCCACTACGGTGGAGCCCGACTCCGGATCAGAGTCCTCCCCAGAAGACAGAGAGGGTAGGGGACGTTTTTTACCCACCTTACGCCCACACGCCACTTCAACCCGGGAGATTAAGGATTCCAGTCCGCTGACAAAGCACCCAGGGGAACAGCAGACCCAGAGGGACCAACTGCCATCACCGGGGTGCCTGGGGGAGGGGCACCTGCTTTAGACACCATGGAAATCCCACACTCGACCAGAAACCACCAGGGACAGAACGCCCACGAGGGAGTGAAGGGAGCTTTTGCAGACTGGGGGAACCCCAGAAGGACTCACCACCCTTGACCCAAACATCAGGAGCAGTGCTGTCTGTCTACCGACAGATGGGATAAGCCATGAGAAGATATGCGCTTGTACCAGGCTCCAGGAGTAATGTCCAGAGCTAGAGGGCCTGCAGAAGTCTCCCCACGAGACTACAAGAAAATGGCCGCCAGCCGCACATCCGCAGACAGAGCCCTAAGCCAGGAATGCCCATAGACTAAGGCAAAATGGCGCCGCGGCTACAGGAAAAAAAAAATCGCCATAGCGCCCAGCCCCAAGCAAATGGCTGCTGCTGCACGCAGAGAATGCCAGCCACACACCCTGCACCTGGAGGGCACAGAGACTGCCCGGAGGGGACCCCGGGAAGGTCAGATAGGGGCCAAAACGCCCACCTAGTGGCAACAATCCACTGACTGGGCGATGGCTGCCAGGTAGCGCAACAAGGGGGCAGGGGTGAGGTAGAGGAGGAGATTTCCCACAACCGACCACCCCAGGGAGTACCCAACTGCTCCAAACCGTGCCTAGACTGGGCAGCATGTACTTACGCATCCAGCAGGAATTGCGGGTCACACTCACTCCCAAGACAGATCCACCTCCCACCTAAAAGTAGCGACTGTCGGCCATGGTGACACTGTGAACCAGACACCAGGTGCCTGGTCATGTGTGTCCCTGCAAGGGGTCTAGCCCGCTGACCGCCCTACTCCAGGAAGGGGCTTGTCGCGGCCGACCCAGCGCGGAGCTTAGATCTGTGTGCGCTCAGTGGCCAGGCTGGGGAGACTACCAGGATCTAGAATATCCAGCCTGTCACCCAGCACAGCAGTTGATTGCAGATGCAGACCAAAAATAATCAAAACAAAATAAAAAACAAAAAGACCAAAAGGAACCACAGGTCCCAGCAGGAAGCCAGGTCCTACTCCTAGACTAGGCAGAAAAAAAACTGAGCCGCCTGTAGCAGAGTGGGGGGTTACTACCCGTAAGGACCGCCCCTAGGCGGTGCTGTGCCTGTTCTTTTTTCTGTCTGGTCCTACTCCGGAAGGTGGCGATATAACCCCAAGGTCAAGAATGGAAGTGCTGTGTCCGTCAATGAACGAAAGAGAAACAATTGTTACTTAAGTGTCTAATATATTAATAGAAATCAAACGTCACATTTTTATTTGTGAATAACTATTACAGCACGTGTTAGGCACAAACCTCTTATTGACTGACATGCTGACGGAGCCACTGATGATCCTTACTCACTGCTAGAAGAAAATTTAGGCAAGGAGAGCCATCTTGCATTTTTCACGGTCATACCTGTCCTGCTCTAACACCAGGCAATGGCATTTCCTGCCAGCAGTGCAAGACAGCAATCCCTACTGTGATACAATGGCAAAATTTATGGAATATCTAAATGCTGGAAGAAAAATTTGATACACTGCAGCTTACCAGTCATGAGATGTGGTGGCTACATTATTTTTCAAGCTAAGAACATTTCAGCAAATACAGAAAAACAGGAATTTTTACTTACCGTTAAGGGCTCATGCAGCTCAAAAAAATCTGCTTTTAAAGACATTTGAGCTTTTATTTCTCTGCCTAAAAGCTTGAAGAACCTTGTGCTTTTTTTGTGTTCTTTTTGCGCATTTTAATTGAGCATAAGAGTTTTTTTTCACAAACCCTCCCTCATATTTCCTTTTTGGCGCGTTTTCGCGCTTTGAGCTTTTTAACTACTTGCTACTCAGGCCAATTCTGACACTTCGCTCCTACATGTAAAAATATTTTTTTTGCTAGAAAATTACTCAAAACCCCCATCATAGATGTTTTTTTTAGCAAAGCCCCTAGGGAATAAAATGGTGACTGTTGCAACTTTCTATCTTCCATAGAATTTGCGCAGTAATGTTTCATGCATAAAAAAAATTAATAAAAAACAGTACTTTTTTTGCATAATGTGAAAGATGATGTTACGCCAAGTATATAGATACCCAACATGTCACACTTTGAAATTGCACACACTCGTGGAATGGCGCCAAACTTCTGTACTTAAAAATCTCCATAGGCAACTCTTTCAAAAAAAATCTTACGTTAAGAGTTAGAGAAGTTCTAATGCTAGAATTATTGCTCTCACTCTCCTCATGGGTGGTTTGAACGTAGTTTACACATGTGGGCGAGACCTACGTATGCGCTCGCTTCTGCACGTGAGCACACAGGATGCTTTAAAAAAAAATATATATATATATTATTGTTTATTTTACTTTTATTTTTCTGGTTTGACACTCTTTTTTGATCACTTTTACTCCTATTACAAATGTAAACATCCCTTGTAATAGGAATAGTGAGTTAATATAGGGTCCTCTTTACAGTGCGATCTGGGGTCATTAAGTCCCCAGATCTCACCTCTAGGCTGGAAAACCTGAAAAAAATAACAAAACACATCCTCTCAGCTTCCTAGCCGAGGCAGTGTCTTGCCGAGAAAGTTCCCCTGGCGAATAAGGACCGCCCTGTACTGCGCAGGCGCAGTACGAAGTACAATGAAGCCCAACGAAGTTTCAGAAAATAGCCGAAGCTGAACATAGTCAGTCAGCTGTACACGGCGCCTGCGCACTACATTCTAACCTATGTCCAGGTTCGAGCCCCACCATACCATTATCCTATGGTAAACTTCCGGCATGGACCAATTCCTTCTCTGTCTTGCCAATCGTACATTCGAGCCAGGAGAAGCACTGGGGGGGGCGGGGCTGGGGGGGGGGGGATATGTCCCCTTCCGCTGCCTGTAAAAACGATCAAGCGGCTGAACAGCCGATATGACTGTTCTTGCGTGATGGGAATCAATGGCTCTAAAAGAAGATATCTAAATGATGCCTGTAGCTGCAGGCATCATTCAGATACCCCCACTCAGAGTAGGCGATGTCATATCACGCCGTTGGGCGGTAATTGGTTAATGCGTTTTTGGGAACTTCGGTGTCTTTTCTGCTAGTGTGTATGGTCACATTGGCCAACATGGAGGGGAGAGTTTTCAGGCAGGAAAAAAAAAAAAAAAAAAAGAAGAGCTGAGGAACTGCAGTCTGCTCACATAATTTATAATAAGAACATCTTTGTCATTTTGAAACTTCACTCCAACCACTTTACATATTTTATATATACTGCGATTCTGTACTTGCAAAATATCATCCAGTTTTTGCCAAATATGTATCCAGTTTACCTGTGGGCAGCTGAAACTGCTGCCTGTTCAGTTCCTGGATTTACAGAGGCACACCTCCAGCTCTGCAGCTCTTATTGGCCCTCTTATGACTCATCCCCCCTCCCTTCCTGGCAAACTCTCACGAGAGAGAGCTATACATGATGTCATAAGCCTAGGCTAATGACCAGACAAGAAACAGGAAGTGGGCCGAATAAGGCATTTACTGGCAGAAAAAAAAATATGTTTTACTATCCAAATTTAAAAAAACAAGGGCAGAAGATTTAATAGATGGAAAGATGAAAAAATGACTGAAGTTCGGCTTTAAAAAGCTCAAAAGCCTGAATGAGCTTCTTTAAGATTCAGTGTGCATGAGCCCTAAATGCTTTCTCTTGGAGTGCAGTACAGTAAGATGAGGAATTTACCGGTAAGTCAAAATTCCTATTTTCATTGTACAGTACAGAACGTACAACTTGGGATTCATAGATCCTGGGATGTTTGAGCAATAAAGTGGGAATTGGATTAGGCAACAACACAGCAAACAAAATGTTAACAGGCCCACAAAAAACACAAAGTTAAAAGAATAACGCTGGGGAAAAAAATATATGTTTTCCCATGCAGTGGGGCTTTCAAGCTATCTTTTATAAGTCCCCTGCCTCACCCCTATATAGGAGATAAACAGCAGAGAACGTGTTTGGAGTCCAAATCAGGTGATCAGCCTGGGTGACAACCACAGCTCCCTCCACAGATACAGTGGAGTAAGGTAGCGTAGTCACCCTAGCCCAGAAAATATTTATATTCACAGAATAACCAGGTGAAAACAAAGAATGCAAAGCCTAAAAAAAATAAAACAAATACAGTCACTACATCTAAAGGCTGGTAAGCGGCAGTATATACAAACCCTTTGTAACATCCTATAACAGAAATGATCGCCTGAAATAAGCAGGTATTTACTTACGAGAAGGCCTGGGATGCTGTTGCCAGTGACCTGTTGGGCGGATAGGAGCTACCTGGCCTGGACTGAAATACCCTCGGCCCACTTGCTAAAAGAGAAAAATAAAACAGTTTGTAACAGTCTGTTAATGTTCATTTACCATAATGCATTAATCTTAATACATAGACCATTTTTAAGGTGTTACTAAACCCACAACAGTAAAATCAGTCTGTATATGCAGTAAAAGCTTGTTATACTTACTGTGGAGCCTAAGGGGTTAATCCTCTGCATTGTGTAAAAAGGCTTTTTGATCCTGTCTTCTCTGATCCTCCCCTTCTTCCACTATCTCCAAACAATCTCCTAATAGAACTGAGCAGCACACCATGCTCAGTTTGGTGTGTACTGCTAGTTTTTTTTTTTCCTTGGGAGAGTGCATATGATCAGCACAGAGCAAATCAGCATGGTCCAGACAGAGGGTCATGGGTCATGCATCCTCATAGGACAATCAGGGGAAAAATTAAAACTTCCCCTACAACCTTTAAAGCGGTAGTAAACCCGCTGACTTTTTTTTTTTCTACACCCGTAAGGGAAAAGGCATAATGAGCTAGTATGCAGCGCATACTAGCTCATTATGAAATACTTACCTTAGAACAGGGGTGTCAAACTCAATTTCATCGTGGGCCGCATAAGCATTATGATTGCCTTCAAAAGGGCTGGTTGTATCTGTAAGATTAGATGTCCAGCACATCCCTCCCCTTACATTAGATGTCAAGAGCCACCCCACTATCAGAAGTTGAGTTCCCTACTCTCCCTTTTTCAATGTATACTTTTTATTTATTTATGCAATAAAACATTACAGTTCAAACATCAAGTCATTTTTCAGAGAAAAACACAAAGGTAAAGGGAAACATCAGCAAAGTAAGTAAATTCCTAAGTACTACCAGATTAGTTTCACATTATGGTATCAAATGTAGTACCTACTCTCCCTAACATCACAGTGCACCCCCTTTCCTTATGCTGCTGCTGGGAAGAAGCTGGATGCATTGCTTAAAAGTAGGGCTTTGGAGGACTACCAGAGGGGGGCTGAAGCTCTCCTGCAGCTGCAGGAGAGGTGTGAGGGCCACATAAAATGGCCTGGAGGGCCAGATTCGGCCCGCGTGCCTTGTATTTGAGACCTGTGCCTTAGAACGAGATGTCGGTATCTCACCCGATCCACGCCGAGGGAGCTGACACTTTCACTCGGCGTGTTTCCTGGGTATCGCGGCTCTGGCGCTGTGAGTGGCCAAAGCCGTGATGTCGTCACTCCCATGCATGCACGCAGTAGACTTCTTTCCGGCGGCTGCTGGACTTTCAGCTAAGACTCCCCGGAGCGCATGCGCCGCTGAAGCGGCTCATTGCAAGGGGAATATCTCCTAAACCGGACAGGTTTAGGAGATATTCTTTTTACCTACAGCTAAGCCTTATAATAGGCTTACCGGTAGGTAAAAGTTAAAACAATGACTTTACTACTGCTTAACCAGACACTGATATAAGTAGTCACAAAACTGCTTTATACTTCTGATGAGAAAAAGGTATTTAGCAGTTTATATTTACTAAAATAATTGCATTTTCATGTTCTGTGTACTGTGGGAGACCAGATATAGTGAATGCCCAAACAGAAAACGCACATTAAAAGTAGCATTTAGTAAATCTGTCCTATGTCAAATGAGGGATCTATTATGTTACTTGTTACAATAGTTTCACGTGTATAAATCTTCTAAACGGATAAAAATATTGGTATGCAAAGTATTGATATTAACGCACAGCATGACCACTGTAAATCTAAGGTGCGTGACATATTATAGATCCTGTCCTTAATGGAAACCTGCCGGCAACAGGTTTGCCAGGAGAGCCAATGAATCACTCGCTTGCTTTCTATGGCTCCACTCCCTGGCAGGTCAGACCAGCATGAGGATCACTAGTTTTTTATTTAGAAAGAGCCATTTGCCAGCATGCACTGTAATTCTGATTAGGGATCCGACTGGTCCCATGTAGTCTATAGTGACATCTACAATGTCTCGCCACAGAAAATACTGCTCACCAGTAACAAAACTATGAAAACCTGGGGCTGAGGTTCTAAGGCTAAACAAGGTTTGTTTGATTTTTTTTTTTTTTTTTTTACTACAAATTAAAATTTTCTGTAAGAAGTAAAAATGTATGAGGTCTCCATCACTAAGGCCTATGTGGAAAGGTGTAGGCCAACAGGGCCTTTATGTGGACAATGCTTCTCTGCATGTCAGGTCCATTTCAGCTTTCCCTATTTTGGCCAATACAAACTTGGCTGACCAACATTATGTTGTATAGCGTGGGCACAGGCGGAACTTTTTCCTGGAATCAAACCTAGATTGCATATTAGTTTCTCTCCCACTGCTAGGAAGGGAAGTAAAAAAAAAAAAAAATAGGAATTTTGATTTACCTGTAAATTCCTGATCTTGGCGTAAAGTACAGGACTGGTGTTCATAGACCATTGGTTACCGTATTTATTGGTGTATAACACGCACCCCAAGTTTAGGAGGGAAGTTTAAGGGGGAAAAAAAAAACTTGCATTTAAATGCCCATCAATGCAGCCTTATCAGTGTCCAGTGCAGCCTTGTCCCAGTGCAGCCTTTCCCCTCAGTGTCCATCGCCATTTAAAATTGGTGCCGCCGAGGACAGTATCCGATGGGGGACACTATCCGACAGGACACCAGAGCGAACGCCGCCGAGATAGCAGGGACTGGGCGGAGCCGAGCTACACATAGCCGAGTGTACTCGGCTCTTCTCAGCTCCGCTCAGTCCCGACCTATGATGGACATAACACAGGTCCAATGGCGGGACTGGGCGCGACTGTGAGCGGAGCCGAGAAGAGCCGAGTACACTTGGCTATGTGTATCTCGGCGGGCGATCGCTCCGCTCACAGTCAGCGGAGATCAGTGGGGATCGGCATATAACACGCACCCATGATTTTCCCCTGATTTTAAGGGAAAAAAAAAAGTGTGTGTTATACGCCGATAAATACGGTATATGCTGCTACCTTTAATTAATGGGAAACTTTTGTTATGGCCGCCCCTTACAGTGTACCAATAAAACACTACCCACTCCGAGAGGCTTCAATTCTTTTTTTAGCAAGCAATAAGGAGTGATCTCCAAGATAAGTAAATTTACAGGTAAATCAAAATTCCTATTATTTTAACTATACACTACAGGACTGATCTTCAATGATCATAGGAAGCACCCAAGCAAAACAATTTGAAGTGGGCAACATAACCACAAGAATTGCCAACAGGCCCACAAAACACAGGTTTTGCACAAAAACAAAGGTTTTGCACAGAGCAGCCCAAATCCTCCTTTTCTTGGGTCCTCTGCCGGCGTTCCTGGCTCCTCCACCGTACCAAGTGCCCCCATAGCAAGTGCTTGCTATGGATTTAAGCGTGCAGGTTCACTCCCAAGCAGCATCTTGTGTGTCCATGGACACAGCGCTGCTTGGCCCCACCGCCCCCTCACTGGCTGTGATTGACAGCTGTGGAAGCCAACGGCTCTCGCTGTTGTCTGAGCCTATGAAGAGAGAGAGAGCAGAGCTGCTGCTCTTGTGCACAGCATTGGATCGAGATAGGGCTCAGGTAAGTATTTAGGGGGCTGAAGGAGCTGCACCCAGAAGGTTTTTTACCTTTATGTAGAGAGTGCATAAAAAAAGTCAGCCTTTACAATCACTTTAGGATCGTAGGCCTTGGAAATCAGTTGTCTGATCCACCTGTTAATGTTGGCACAGGAAGCAGGGTGCCTTCTACATTTTGCGAACAGGGCGGTGGCTGCCAAGTAGACTGACAGCACTAATCATATCTAGACAATGTGAGGAAATTCTCTTGTCATGTTTGGAGCAGGACTGAGGGAAGGGAGGATGATGCCCTCATTGAGGTGAAAGGAATAGACCACCTTACAAAGAAAAGGAAAGAAGGCTTATGTCTCAAAACCACTTTATCCTTGTCCAAAACAAGAAAAGGCTTCTTACAAGATAGAGCTAGCAACCTTAAAAGCTGAGGTATTCCAATGGAATGTCTAATTGGTTGGGGGGGGGGGGGGGTTCTCTGAAGAGTAGAGAACACAGGGTTACACACCAGATGTCGAATTGGGGGAATCATTTGGGCAATCTTCTGTAGAAAGGTTCTGATGAGGGATTGTGAGGCTAGGGTTGCATGAGGCAAAATAAGTCTACAATGTGCAATAGTAAATCTTGCTGAAGCTTGATTTCCTTGCTCAGAGTAAGGTGGGAATGACTGAATCAAAGAAAAACCTTTCCTTTAGGATCCTTGGTCTTGGCCACAAACTTGTTAAGCTGCTTGTTTAGCCTGAAAGCCAGAATTTCCACATTTGGTTTTGCCCATTTTAGACAGATTTTGAAAGATCTTGGGATGCAGAGACCACTCTCCCAGGTCTAGGATTTTACAGCTTACAAAGTTCACCTGCAAAAATGTGGATTCCTGCAGGTGAATCCAAGAATGTGGCCATGAGAGTGTAAGACTCATTTCTTTTAGGGCTGTTAGGCTTCTGGTGCTCCCTTAGTGATTTATGTAGCTCACTACTGTGGCATTTTCTGACTGCACTCGGAGTTGTAGACAGAAGCATTGGTTGATCCAAGGATTAGCTCTTCTTGTTCCATGTTTTGAGGAAGTGGGATTGAAGGGGTCTGGAGTGAAATTTGGAATCTGTAACTGCCTAAAAAAAAGGAGGCTACCATGAGACCCAAAACATTCATGCAGAAGCAAATTGAGGGGTGTCGTGATAAATGGAGAGTCCAATAGCTGGATCCTGGAGAGGCAGTATTCTCCTGTGGAAGTAAGATTCTGAGTTGGGCTGTGTCCAAGATAAGACCCAGGTACAGTATGTGGGCTGGAGAGCAGGCTTTGGAAAGTTGATTATCCAACCAAAGGTTTGAAAAGGACTGGAGGACTGGATGGTCCTTTAGACACTGGCAGACAGGGTCTTGGGTGAAGTGTCCTTCAGTAAAAGGTCATCCAGGCAATCTGTTATATGAATGTCCTGGGTTCATAGAAGAGCCAGAACCAGAGAACACATTTTTGGAAAGACTTGGGGTGCAGAGGAGAGCCCGAATGGCAGTGCTCGTTTCCCACAGCCAGTACTGGGCAGATGTCCCTTTTTTCTTTGGGACTGAACAAGTTTGGATAAAAACTTTAAAACCATTCATCTGAAGGAACTGGTACAACCACTTCTTGTGCCATAAGTAGGTACAAGGCAGTCAAATCCACTTTTTGGTTTGAAAGTGGCAGACTGGAAGGAAAAGCAAGGAGGGGGCAAGGATAGAAACTCTTATTTTGTACCCCTTTCTAGACTGGCGCAAAGATCAAACAAATATCCCTCACTCTGAGGGGTAGGGGTGCACCTTCACTGAGGACTTCTGGAAGGCTTGCTGGATTAGGTAGACCAAGGCTTGCAAAATCAATCTAAATGTGTATAGGAAAGGCCTTTTTTAATTTGGCCAGTCTATTCGTGCCCATATGGGTGTGTTTAGGTGTAGAGTCAGGTGCTATCATCAATATTTTTCTCCATCTCTTTAAGTAAAGGAGGTTCCACTTCTGACTCCTGAACAGATTCAAGGGGAATACAGGACATGTACCATTTCTAGTCTCTGGAGACCAAAAAGTCCGCAAAGAGACAGGCTACATGGTGAATACCTAAGAGGCAGCTAGAGTCAGATGATGATGGGAGTGGTGTAAAGACTCCGAACAAGGGAACAGATATCTCTCTGAGTGGTGTTCTGTGTTTAATGTAGGCCATCTGAGAAAGGCATGCTATTAGACCCCTTTGTCCCAGCTCCTTTGCACCTGTGAGGGGATCCCTAGTGGGATACTCACGATGCAGGATTGTGGAATGGAAGGGGTTTTGAGAAACCGGAAAAGAAGCTGCTACAACTCAGGCGCTGATCAATCTTTTGGAGTTGTGTCTCTGCAGAAGATGGCCATGGGAATGCAGCAATGTACTGCAGCAATGTACTGTTCTCAGTGTAACAGAGGGGCAGAAACACATCATCTGCGACCATGATGCATTTACCTAATCCTTCTGCGAGTCCAGACAGGAGGGAAAGATCATCAATTTTAAAATTGCTCGCTGAGAAGCATTAGAGACAAAATGGCAGAGTGCCATAATAAAAGGGACCATCACCCAATTTCTCTGCCGACTAAACATCATAATGTGCTATCCCCAGCGCATAATGTGTTTAAAGCCAGAAACTGTTTTTTATATACAAGAAACCCTTTCTTACCGTATCCAAGATGCTCAGCCCATTAAGGTCCCTTGGGGTCTGGAAACCATAGAAATAGACCCTAGACCTGTATAGCACCCTGCAGCCAAAATTCACATGTTCCACTTTGGACCATGGTAAGCACCCAACACATGATCCAGTGCCCAAAGCAAACAATACAGGCCGGCCCTATGCAGTGGGTTCTCAGTAGAGTCCTTGGAGGTACACACCAAGGGTAACTGATCTGGAAACTGCTAGGCACTGCAAGGCAATAAGCAGATGTTGAGAGAAGACTCAGATGAATCAAGGATTTAGAAAGGAAAATACTTATTCAGGAGGAGAACGCGTCCTTCACCTAAGAACACTATAAAAAAAAAAAAAAAAAAAATGGAGCCCCATTGAGTGGATGGGATAATAAGTATGCTCTAGGAGCAGCCCTTGCAAAAATGTTTGCCTTTGTCCAATCACTTGAAGGTAGCAGCATATAACACATTGCCTAGGAATACTAGTCCTGTACTGTATGAATAACCTGAACTCCAGCCTTACCTGCAGTCTTACACAGTTGTACAGGGTCCTACAGGCAATACATAGATCGTAGAGTATTGCGTCCACAAATTTACCAGAGCATCAACTGCATCTGCTAGAGGGTCCTTTGTTCTGGCTATGAACCAGGAAATCATTGAACTGTGACAAAATGCCATCAATACAAAGTTCTACAGTTCCATCTTTGACACGACTAAAGAACACTTGCTGATGGAGAGACCCTTCCCCTAGGAAAATGCAGTGCCAACTCTGAAGTCTGCCTGTCTGTCTTCCAATCAGGCTATAGGGACCACTGAGAAAGTTGGGATCTGGTGATCTACTCAACAAAATGCTCCCCATCTTTAACACATCTGAAAGAACATTTCATGGCATACAGACTATTGCCCTGGATTGTTGGAGTGACGGACTGTCTTCCACTTTAAGTATATAAACTGCTGAGAGCACTGGGACCCAATATTCCAAAAAAAAGGAATTTTCTGCCCTATAACTTGACTCCTTCTCCTTCCTTTTTGGCTTCTGTACACCACCACCATAGTGTTATCAGGCTGTCAACCTCAGCTGATGGCCATCGGGTAAGCGGTCCAGTGGTAAGACAATGATATGGAACAGATGTCAAGATGTTGATGGATAGTGTGACAAACTGAAAGTTCAGAGAATGAACATGAGACCCAATGCGAGAGGCATTTATAGTGAATATTCAAAACACACTAGGACAGGGAAAGATGGGAGAGAAACAAGTGGGGGTTAGATGTCTGGTAATTCACAATCAGTAGTCCAAGGGAACCACTCTAATCTGATGCC
Organism: Lithobates sylvaticus; assembly: GCA_028564925.1. Taxonomy (NCBI): domain Eukaryota; kingdom Metazoa; phylum Chordata; class Amphibia; order Anura; family Ranidae; genus Lithobates; species Lithobates sylvaticus. The sequence continues at coordinate 53,995,286 of CM053037.1, forward strand.
ATGGTAGAACGCAAGGACAGAGGGAAAAAGTGTCACCCACTAACTGTCCTGGTGACAAAGGTTTCCCAAGTCCCAAGCTTTTAATTACAGTCTGTGTCCCTCTGCAGATTTCTTTTTCTTTCCCGTCAAGTAAAACTGTTGTCACCATGATAAGTAGATGAGTCAGAGGAAATCTTTTAAAACATCAATGGCGGTTCTAATTCTTCCACATTTTATCCAGAACTATTGAAAAAAAAGTTTTAGCTGGATATATGGCTATATACCCTATATACTCCAGTATAAGCCGACCCAAATATAAACAGAGGTACCTAATTAAAAAAAAAAAAAAAAAAACTGGGAAAACGTATTGACTCGAGTATAAGCCTAGGGTGAGAAATGCCCAGCTATTGTAAGTGAAAAAGAGGGTCAACAATGCCCATTTGCAGCCTCACTGTGCCCATTTGCAGCCATAGGTCCCCCGAACTTCAAACTTGGTAGTTAAGGGTTCCCAAATGCCCCCTAGCTGCAGCCAAAAAATGGGGTCTCTGGACCCAAAGGGTCCCAAAATGACAATGCTGCAGATGGACACAGTTGACCAACTTTGGGGCCCCGTATCTTGGGGTCACTTGGTGCTAGGAACCCCAAATTTGGTGTTCCTATCACCAAGTGGCTCCGAGATACGGGGCCCCAAAGTCGGGTCAGAAAATGTCATTCTCTGTGCTTTGATTTGGCCCTTTGTTTGCCTTTATCCTGTCCTTGGGGCACAGTTTTATTCACAGACACCAATGAAGAGCACAATTCCTCCCAATGACACAACAATGGGGCACAATTCCTTTTGATGACACCTACAACGGGGCACAACTCCTACCAATGACAAACGATGGGACAATTCCTCCCAATGACACCAATGATGGGGCACAATTATTACAAAGAACACCAATGATTAGAGGTCGACCGATATTTGGCGTTTTTTAATTAAAATCGGCATCGGCTGATTGTGCTGATAAAAAAGGCCGATTATAACTTCAGCCGCGACTTGCAAAAGACTTCTGTAATAAAAAAGTCAATGCAAGTTGCCTCAGTCTTCCCCTGGAGAGACTTCTCCTCTCTGGGCAGTCTGCCAAGAAAAGACCAAAGCGATAAAATGTTTACACTTATGAATGAACTGAACTCTGTGTGGAGAAGTTTCAGTTTAACCATTTAAAGACTAAATCTTTTCTGACACTTGTTGCTTACAAGTAAAAATCCTGTATTTTCTGCTAGAAAATCACTTGGAACCCCCAAAAATTATATATATTTTTTAGCAGAGACCCCAGGGAATAAAATAGCGGTTGTTGCAATATTTTATGTCACACGGTATTTGCGCAGCGGTCTTTCAAACGCATTTTTTTTTGGAAAAAAATACACTAATGATTTTAAAAAGAAAACTAAAACAGTAAAGTTAGCCGATTTTTTTTTTTCGTCCAAAAGTTTTGATTACCTGTTTTTGTGTATTTAATATATATATTTTTTATTACCGTATATACTCGAGTATAGGCCGACCCGAATATAAGCCGAGGCACCTAATTTTACCACAAACAACTGGGAAAACTTATTGACTCGAGTATAAGCCTAGGGTGAGAAATGCGCAGCTACTGTAAGTGGAAAAGAGGGTCAACGATGCCCATTTGCAGCCTCACTGTGCCCATGCAGATGGACACAGTTGACCGATTTGGGGCCCTGTATCTCGGGGTCACTTAGTGCTAGGAACCCCATCTTTGGATATGTTGTAGTGCTAATTCCACTGGGTTGGAATACAACATTTGGGGTTCCTAGCACCAAGTGTCCCCGAGATATGGGGCCCCAAATTCGGGTCAGAAAATGTCAAGCACTTTTCTGCAGCAGAGAATGACATTTTCCGAACCGACTTTGGGGCCCCGTATCTCGGGGCCACTTAGTGCTAGGAACCCCATATTTGGATATGTTATAGTGCTAGGTCCACTGGGTTGGCACACCAAATTGGTACTCCTAGACCCAAGTGGCCCCGAGATACGGGGCCCCAAAGTCGGGTCGGAATTTATTTTTTTTTTGCTGCAGAAAAGTGCTTGACTCGAGTATAAGCCGAGGGGGGCACTTTCAGCACAAAAAAATGTGCTAAAAAACTCGGCTTATACTCGAGTATATACGGTAATCTAAATTATACATACAAGTGTACTGATTGGAGGTTTGTTTTGTTTAATAAATGTTTAAATGTAAAAAAAATTCTGCATCACTTATTACTTAAGGCTGCTTTCACACTGGAGTGGGCAGGCGTTGACGGTAAAAACGCTGCTAGTTTTAGCGACGCTTTACTGTCATTTTAGCGGCGCTATTCGGCTGCTAGTGGGGCACTTATAACCCAGCTAGCCGCCGAGGAAGGGGTTAAATGCGCCGGTGAATCGCCGCTGCCAAATCGCATTGCAGGCGCTTCGGCAGCGGTGCGCATTCATTTCAATGGGCAGGAGTGGTGGAGGAGCAGTTAACACCGCTCCAAAGATGCTGCTTGCAGGACTTTTTTTTTTTTTTAACGTCCTGCCAGCACATCGCTTCAGTGTAAAAGCACTCGGGCTCTCACACAGACTGCAGGGGAGCCGTTTTGCAGGCAGTTTACAGGCACTATTTTTAGCCCAAAAGCGCCTGAAAAACGCCCCAGTGTGAAAGGTGTCTGTTAGATTTTATGAGATGAAGGGAAAAAATAAAAAAAATATAAAAAAATCGGCCTAACATATGGGCCCAAAAAAAATAAAAAATCGGCATCCTATATCCGCCATCGCGATTTCTAAATATCGGCATCAGCATCGGCCAGAGAAAAACCCATATTGGTCGACCTCTACCAATGATGAGGCACAATTCCTCCCACTGACACCAATGACGGGGGGATAGTTTACTCCCACTAATGCTGGGACATTTTGTACTCCCGATGGCTACAGTCCAGCCCCCTTAAAGTCTGCAGGACAGTAAACTGGCCCTTTGCTTACTAAGTTTGGGGACCCCTGCTTTAAAGGATAAAATCGACAGTTGAATAGCAGGTGGTAAGGCTCAATTTTTGCTTGGGAAATAACGAAGGCCATGTGTATAGCCTTGATTTAGGTTATAAGAAGTTCCACAGGTTGTGTAAGGCCCGGTTCAGACTGCTGCGGTGCGGGAACGCTGCGAATCTACAGCGGGTTCCCGCATCGCACGTCTCCCGCCGGCAGTTCACACTGCCCTATGCGAGCTGCTGGGAGTGTCAGTGAAATGTTAATGACACCCCCATATCAGCTCGCATATCGCAGTGCGATCTGCAAACTCGGACAGGAATCGGATCGCATGGTGAGAACACCATGCGATCCGATTCTGCAAGGGACCGAAAAAAAGGGTCCTGTGCGAGTTTGGGCCGAATGCGATGCGAATTCAGCCATACTATCTGTATGGCTGAATTTGCATCGCACAGAGATCGCATATGATTTGAACTGCAGTGCGGTGCGAATCATATGCGATCTCCCGCACCGCAGCAGTCTGAACCGGGCCTTAAAGACTACAGTTGATAGGTAGTACCTGGACTTGAGCAACTATTACTTAATGCAAAACACCTGTAGATGTATCATTAGAAACACAATATATTAACAGCCAAAAAAATGTATTACCTGTTGCACAGGAGGAGGTATAAAGTAGTTTGGAGGCTGTTGGAACGTTGGAAACATTGTCGGGGGCATAGTTCTGGCGTTTGTCAGTCTTTGCATGTACTGGTTGGTGAGAATTGCTTTCCTCTCCTCTTTCCGTTGAGCCAACGCTACATACAGCGGCTTTGTGCTAACTATTCGTCCGTTCATTTCAGTCACAGCCCTAGTAGCCTCTTCTGGAGAGGAAAAACAGACAAACCCAAAGCCCTTGCTGTGCCCTCCCTCCATCATCACCTGTAGTTGAAAATGAAAGATTTGTACATAATAGGTACCAAAAAAAAAAAAAATGGTTAAACATACATTAACTATAAATAATGGATCTAAATCAGATTTTTAAGGTTAGCATTTCCTTGGTCAGCAGCTCATCATATTCTACTATAACAAATGAACAAAAATGAAAGGAGAGCTCCAAGATACACTATATTGCCAAAAGTATTGGGACGCCTGCCTTTACACGCACATGAACTTCAGCTCCGGAAGATTTGGCTGCTCAATGACCAGGCCATTTTTTGCGATACGGCACTGTACGCAAACAAAATTGACGTCCTTTTTTTCCCCCCACAAATAGAGCTTTCTTTTGGTGGTATTTGATCACCTCTGCAATTTAAATTTTTTGCGCTATAAACAAATAAAAAAAAAAAAAAGAAGACCACAATACTTTGTACATTTTGCTACAATAAATATCCCTAAGGTTTAAAAAAAAAAAAAAAAAAAAAAAAAGCTATTTTTTTTCCTCAGTTTAAGCCGATATGCATTCAACATATTTTTGGTAATAAAAATCGCAATAAGTGTATATTGTTTGGTTTGCGCAAAAGTTATAGCGTCTACAAAATAGATTTATGGCATTTTAATGGCTTTTTTTTTTTTACTAGTTTACTGACAATGCGGCGGACAGATCGGGCACTTGACACATTTTTGGGACCATTGACAATTATATAGCGATCAGTGCTATAAAAATGCACTGATTACTGTGTAAATGTCACTGGCAGGGAAGGGGTTAACACTAGGGTTCCCTCGTGTGTGTTCTAACTGTAGGGGGATGGGACTGACTAGAGATGACAGATCGTTGTTCCTAGCTAGTAGGAACACACGATCTGTCTCTCCTCGCCTCACAGAACAGGGATTTGTGTGTTTACACACACGTCCCTGTTCTGGCTCTCGTGCCCGCCGGCCACACGCATTGGCACCCCCGCAGCGGGCGTGCACCTGCTATCCCTGCTTAACCACTTCAGCCCCGGACCAATTGGCAGCCAAAGGACCAGGCCCCTTTTTGCAATTCGGCACTGCGTCGCTTTAACTAACAATTGCGCGGTCGTGCGACGTGGCTCCAAAACAAAATTGGCGTCCTTTTTTTCCCACAAATAGAGCTTTCTTTTGGTGGTATTTGATCGCCCCTGCGGTTTTTATTTTTTGCGCTATAAACAAAAATAGAGCGACAATTTTGAAAAAAAATGCAATATTTTTTACATTTTGCTATAATAAATATCCCCAAAAAAATATAAAAAAAACATTTTTTTTCCTCAGTTTAGGCCGATACGTATTCTTCTACATATTTTTGGTAAAAAAAAAAATCGCAATTAGCGATTATTGATTAGTTTGCGCAAAAGTTATAGCGTTTACAAAATAGGGGATAGTTTTATAGCATTTTTATTAATATTTTTTTTTTTATTAGTAATGGCGGCGATCAGCGATTTTTATTGTGACTGCGACATTTTGGCGGACACATCGGACATTTTTGACACATTTTTGGGACATTTGTCATTTATACAGCAATCACTGCTATTTAAATAGCACTGATTCCTATGTAAATGACAGTTGTAGTTAGGGGGTTAACCACTAGGGGGCGGGGAGGAGTCAGTATGACGTGTTGTGTTTTTTTTTACAGTAGGGGGGCGTGGCTGTACGTCTGACGTCATTGATCGGCGTTCCCGATGACAGGGAACCGCCGATCACTGACAGTCAGTGTAGGAAGCGCGGGGAGAGGTTTGTTTACATAGACCTCTCCCCGTTCTTCAGCTCCGTAACCCGATCGCGGGATACCAGCGGCGATCGGGTCCGCTGGTCCCGCGGCCGGGGTCACGGAGCTACCGACCGGGTCGCGGGGGCGCCGCTGGCGGCGCGCGCCCCCCGGGCAGGCAAATTAAAGGGGACGTACAGGTACGTGCTTTTGCCTGCCCGTGCCATTCTGTTGACGTATATCTACAGGAGGCGGTCGGGAAGCGGTTAAAGGGCCAACGTACAGCTATGACGGTTCGTGGGAACGTGTCGACCTGCCGCAGTATATTGACAGCGGATGGTCAGAAAGCGGTTAATGAAATCCTAATCTTAGTGCGTAGGGTTCAATATTGAGCTGGCCCACCCTTTGCAGCTATACCAGCTTCAACTCTTTTGGGAAGGCTGTCCACAAGGTTTAGGAGAGTGTCTATGGGAATCTTTGACCATTATTCCAGAAGCGCATTTGTCAGGTCAGGCACTGATGTTGGATGAGAAGGCACGGCTTGCAGTCTCTGCTTTAATTCATCCCAAAGGTGTTCTATCCAGTTGAGGTCAGGACTCTGTGCAGGTCAGCCAAGTTCCCCCAAACTCACTCATCCATGTCTTTATGGACCTTGCTTTGTGCACTGGTCCAAATTATTTGGTGGAGGGAGGATTAGGATATGGGGTTGTTTATCAGGGGTTAGGCTTGGCCCCTTAGTTTCAGTGGAGGGAACTCTTAAGGCGTCAACATACCAAGACATTTTGGACAATTTCATGCTCCAAACTTTGTGGGAACAATTTGGGGATGGCCCCTTCCTGTTCCAACATGACTGCGCACCAGTTCACAAAGCAAGGTCCATATAGACACGGATGAGCGAGTTTGGGGTGGAGGAACTTGACTGGCCTGCACAGAGTCCTGACCTCAACCTGATCTTTATACCCCTACCTAGGTATATTTTTCTGAGCGTCCAATCAACAATTTGGAGACCGATGCGCTGGAGTATCACCTGCTTTTAACCAAGATATCAGCACTTACCTGTGTTCAATATTGCTTCATTTTGAATATTTAACAGCAAGTTCTCTGAGCTTTACCTTGAATTATCCACCATGTTCTTTATGTCTTTGTTTTGTGCATGTATTCTAAATATTATGTTACTAATTTACATTTATTTGTCTTTACGATAGACAATACAGTTTCTTCTCAAAATCCCTGAAGAAGGAATTATACAAAAATAATAGTCCGAAACATGTTGGGTACTTTGATGGTGCTCTTGTTCTCTAGAGTTTTCCTCATCACATTCTAGAAGATTAACTGTATGTAATGCTTCTATCTTTATGTGTTTTATACTATGTGAATAAAATGTGTTATTTTTTCTTACTTCTGCTACTTGGTTTAAATCCATCTAACCCCCACCCGTATAATCCCTGGGGCATTCTCTCTTTTTGTCGACCTCAACCTGACAGAACATCTTTGGGATGAATTCGATTGGAGACTGCAAGCCAGGCCTTCTCGTCAAACATCAGTGCCTGGCCTCACAAATGCGCTTCTGGAAAAATGGTCAAACATTCTCATAGACACACTCCTAAAGCTATTGGGCAGCCTTCTCAGAAGAGTTGAAGCTGTTATGGCAGAGAAGGGTGGGCCAACTCACGGGGTACTTGAGAAGAGGAGGAGCCAGGAGCACCATTAAAGGACCCCAGAAGAGGAGGATCGGGGCCAAAACCAACTGCACAGAAACCCCGAACCTTTACAACCCCTTTAAGGTCTGTGTGGATCCCAGATTGAATCCAAGAAGGTCAATCTGACTTCCCTTCCCGATTGGAGAAAGGGAAAAAAAAAGGAAAACTCCCACTGACATTGCTGCAGGTGCTACTTCCTGGCTTCGCCCCAGGTGTAAAGTATCTCAAAGTCCTATAATTGAAGCTCCCTGAAGCCGGCTTCAAGGCTCTCAACAGTGCAGAGATAACAGTACCCAAGACCATTAGGTCCGGTTGGACTGTAAGTGTCCAAGGAGCATACCCCTCTAGATTCGCTATGTCAGTGTACCCAGCCCTCCTGGGCTAATTTGGCTAACACTATTATCAGTGTTACCACCTCCCGGATTCAATAGATGCTGCAGTAGTTGAAAACAGAGGGAAGGCATCAATTAGGGAGAACTGGTAACTAAGGTGTTACCAGTGCATCTACCCCTATCGTCAGTGGGACTCTCGTCCCAGACACAACTTATCCAACTTGTAGAACTTGGAATCCAGTAGATTCATCTGCAGAGTTCCAACGTTGGCAGATTGCCAAAAAAACTTCCCAGGATGCATCGACCACATGGTCCTGGCATTAGTCGCCGATGACTGGCAAACCCACCTGTCAATTTTCTATACAGTACCTGGAATATGTACTGGTGACAGACAGCACCTGTGACAGAACGCGGTTCACCTTCCTGAGCCGCATGACTCCTAGTGCCATCCTGGTGGTGGATATATGCCATTATAGAGGCATTGTCGGATTGAACCTACAACTGGTTCGTCCAATAATGCAGAGCAAGGTGTACTGGCCAAAAGTTTCAAGATATCGATGGGCAGTATGCTCTCCTGTGGTAACCAAGTCCACTGAACTGTAGCCACCTTTAAACCAACTGAAGAGATTGGCCTGTTTTTTTGTGATCTTCCAAACACCTGAAAGGAAGAATTTAACCCTCTCCAGATTCCGAACCATCAACCACCAATTAGAGCTCCTCAACACCCGGGAACAGAGCCCTCTGGCAATCCAATGCTTGGACCTTTATGTTCCAGACAAAGGGAATGATTTGCTTAAAAAAAAAAAAAAAAACCATCACACTTGGAGTAGGACTGTCCGTAGGAAACGTGCTTCGTCTTAGATCTAATTTTCTTCTGCAGAAATGTATTGAAAGAAAACCCGAAACCGATGCAAATTGAGGTAAACCGAGAGTCACACGCTCTGCATCTTCAGCCAGTCCCGTACTCTCCTTGCCTGGCCTGTCAGTTTAGGTGGACAGCCATGTCTTGGTAGGTTTGCAGTTGTGCCATACTCTTTCCATTTTTAGACGATGGATTGAACAGTGCTCCGTGAGATGTTCAAAGCTTGGGATATTTTTTTTTATAACCCAACCCTGCTTTAACCACCTAAGATCCACGCTATAGCCGAATGACGGCTACAGCGCGGATCTAACTTGCCGGGACAACGTCTATTGATGTCGTCCTGTCCACGAGCGGCCTGCGCGCCCCCTGAAGGGCGTGCTCTGTGGATCAGCAAGTCTGTGAGACTCGCTGGATCATAGATCCGAGTAAGGGGGTCGATCCCGACCCCTTACCACGTGATCAGCTGTCAGCCAATGACAGCTGATCATGTGATAACAACAGAGTTGGTAATCGGCTTTTTTTCCTCCTCGCGCTCACAGAAAAAAAAAAAGCCGATCACCGGCGGCATTGAGGGGGACATTAGTCCCGATCACTGCAATGTGAAACCAGGTCCATGGTGCCCACCAGTGCCCTATACAAGTGCCGCCTGTCAGTGCCCACCAGCTTCACCTGTCAGTGCCCACCAGCTTCACCTGTCAGTGCCCACAGTGCCATCTGTCAGTGCCCACAATGTGCCTTTACAGTGCTGCTCATCAGTGCCCCCTACCAGTGCCCATCCGTGCCATCTTATGTGCCCATCCGTGCCGCCTTATCTGTGCCCATCCGTGCCGCCTTATCTGTGCCCACCAGTGCAGCCTCATCTGTGCCCACCAGTGCAGCCTCATCTGTGCCCACCAGTGCAGCCTCATCTGTGCCCACCAGTGCAGCCTCATCTGTGCCCACCAGTGCAGCCTCATCTGTGCCCACCAGTGCAGCCTCATCTGTGCCCACCAGTGCAGCCTCATCTGTGCCCACCAGTGCAGCCTCATCTGTGCCCACCAGTGCAGCCTCATCTGTGCCCACCAGTGCAGCCTCATCTGTGCCCACCAGTGCAGCCTCATCTGTGCCCACCAGTGCAGCCTCATCTGTGCCCACCAGTGCAGCCTCATCTGTGCCCACCAGTGCAGCCTCATCTGTGCCCACCAGTGCAGCCTTATCTGTGCCCACCAGTGCAGCCTTATCTGTGCCCACCAGTGCCGCCTCATCAGCGCATATCAATGAAGCAGAAAAATGACCTGTTTGCAAAATTTTATAACAAACTATTAAACATGTTTTTTTTTTTAATGTTCCTTAGCCTTCCGGGTGCTGTTTGTTCACTAAGGTTCTCTAACAAACCTCAGAGGGCTTCACAGAACAGCTGAATACTGAGAATAAAATTACACACAGGGGGACTGGACTTACTAATTAGGTGACTTCTGAAGGTAATTGGTGCCACTATATTTTAGTTAGAGGTAACAGAGAAAAGGGGGCTGAATACAGATATTTGTAAAAAAAAAAAATTATTGGAAAATGATTTATCATTTTCCTTCCACTTCACAATTATGTGCCACTTTGTGTTGGTCTATCACATAAAATCCCAATAAAATACATTTACGCTTTTGGTGTAACACGACAAAAATGTGGAAAATGTCAAGGGGTATGAATACTTTTCCAAGGTACTGTAAATGCACATCCCCCCCAGATATAAAAAAAACGGTTTATATATTTTATATTGTTTCTGGAGTGTGTAAAGCATTGCACCAGGGATCAGCAGATCACTGATGCCATACTGGTCTCCTGCAGACCTGTCTGTGTATCCGCTTCCTCATACCTCTTATAAGGAAGCCGATACACGCTGACAGGAATAATCAATGAACTAGTTCATTGAAAACTACAAGCACCGCAGTTTTTTTAAATTGTGACAGCTAGCGAGGGTAGAAGATCTCCCACTAGCTGTCAAAGCAGGCCAGCTGGGGCCGGTCCTTTCATAACATGTTACACACTAAAAATGGATGCAACATGTTATGAAAGGTGGACTTATCCTTTAACTTACAAACCCTGAGAAATAACACAAACAATTGCAGCAAGCATCTACACATGTGGACACCCAAATTAGGCAATTCACCATAGTGATGGGCCAACAGAAATGAGTTGGAGGTGAGAAGGTGAAGCGAAGCCTGGACACAAGAAATGTCAGGTTTGCCAGTCAAAATAGCCTGTTATTCTGGTGTAATGTCAGGGTTTGGAGGTTGCTCCAGGTCTGTGCCAGCATCCACAACATCAGTTTTTTGTGACAGAGCAGCTTTAACCAGTTCCTGCCCAGCCTATAGCAGACTGACGACCAGGCCGGAGTTTCATTGTTCTGTGTGGACGTTATGTGACGTCCTTCAGCACGGCTGCTTGTGCGAGCCCCTGGGGGCGCACAGCGCGGCGATCAGTAGTGCAGCGTTTCATTTGGACACACCGCATCACTGATCATAGTAAAGAGCCTCTGACTTAGGCCCTTAACTATGTGATCAGCTGTGTCCAATATAAGCTGATCACAGTGTAAATAGAAAGTGCCAGTTATCGTCATTCCTCTCTTCGCACTGACAGCGTGTGAGGAGAGGCGAGCCTATAAGCGGCTTTTCTCAGTGTGGACATCTGCACTGACAATCAGTGCAATGATCATCAGTTCAGCTCTATTAGTAATGCCCATCAGTGCCCATCAGTAGTGCCCAAAAGTGCTGCCTATCATTGCCCATCAGTGCCACCTATCAGTGCCTCCTCATCAATGTACAGCCTCATCAGTAAAAGAGAAAAATTACTTAAAGTGGATGTAAACCCAAAATGTTTTTTTTTTTTTCTTCTGATGTCATAATGTAGAGAATAAGATTCCCTTTCATTTGAGCCCAGTCTTGCCACACAGAGTTACTCGAGGCCTGAGAAATCCTCTTTTGTTGTTCAGTTAGAGAAATCTTGACAAAGTCTTGAAAACTTTGTCAAAAACGCCCCCTTGCTGTGAGTGACAGGTGATTTACATATCTCATGCACTAGCCTGAGACAGGCACATCCTGTGTAAAAAGTTCACAATTCACACCCCCCTCCCCTCCAGCTCTCCCAGCTTTACTGCGTTTTGACTGGATGTTTTTCATCATGGGATGCAGTGAACAGTCAGCAGATTATAGACAGACAAGTGATTTAGGGGACATGTATATAGTCAGAGCTGGGCAGAGTAGAACATCCAGTGATCTGATGATAACCTGTCTCAGGCTAGTGCATGAGATATGCAAATCACCTGTCACTCACAGCAAGGGGGCGTTTTTGACAAAGTTTTTAAGACTTTTTCAAGATTTCTCCAACTAAACAATAAAAAAGTATTTCTCAGGCCTCGAGTAAATCTGTGTGGCAAGACTGGGCTCAAATGAAAGAAAATCGTATTCTCTACATCATGACATTAAAAAAAAAAAAAAACATCCACTTCAATTTACAAAATTTAATAAAAAAACCTAAAAAGAAAAAAACTTTTTTTTTTCAAAATTGATGGTCTTTTCTTTTTATTTGTGTAGCGAAAAATAAAAAAACCCAGTGGTGATGAAATAACACTAAAAAAGCTTGATCTGTCTCAAAATAAAAATGTAGTTTGGATACAGTGTTGCATGACCACGCAATTGTCATTCAAAGTGTAACTACGCTGAAAGCTGAAAATTGGCCTGGGCAGGAAGGTGGTGAAAGTGCCCTGTAGGTAAGTGGTTTTAACTAACAAATTCAAACATTTCACACTTAACATGAGTACCTTTGCACTGGTAATGGTGCCAAATCTAGAAAACTCTTTTCTGAGTCTGTCATCACTAATACCATCATCCAGGTTCTTTACATACAAGTTTACTCCCTGTAATTTAAAAAATAAATACATAACTATGTATGGAACTTTACTGAGTCACAACCACAAGATAAAAAGGAAAACAAATTATGCACAGGCATATTAATAAAAAAATGAGAATCCACAAGAAACAAAAAAAAATAAAAATCTGTTGGACGATTTCCATAGCATCATTTAAAAACATATATACATTTTTGGGTCAGTTAATCCAATAACATCATTGCATAATGTACCGTGTTTCTAAATGCTGGATACTGGTGACCGGATGTGAGCAGTCGGAGAGGATGGAGTGAGCGTGAGGTCGTGGTGAGCTCTCTCCTACCCTTCCCCCTAAAGCGCAGCGGTGACTGGAGACACCTACACTGGGACGGCTGGAGCTGATGGTGGGAGCGGTGGGCATGGAATGCCCTGACTGACCGGGCCTGCTGACTGGCAGATTGAGCCTCTGTGTGGGGCGGGAGAGGAGGCGGCATCCATTCTCGGACAAACCTGAACGTTTCCAAACAGCTGAGAGGCGGCGTGCAAGCCGCAAAAATGTTGTGAAACCCCACGGGAGGAAGGAGGAAACAACTTGGCGATACCGTGCGAGACACAGCAGGAGAGAGAGTGAGATACACTCAGGCAACATCAGCATCAGGACAAACTCCAGGACTGAGGTACGAGCGGTGTATTAACACAGCAGACAAAGACTGCAAGGCTGTACTGGGTGTAGGATTATGCACGTGCCTAGATGTCTGGACTACATGCTTTTTTTATTTGACACATTGAACAGTTCCTACTAAAGCACCCTATGCAATTTAGTTCCCTAGTTTTAAGAGACCTCAGGACATGATAGCTGGGTACTTTTTGTTTAATAGTTCTAAGTTATTAGCGCTATGCACGTCTGCTTTGTAGTGGCAGAGTATGGTATTATTGTGCATCACCTCGCCACATCCGCTTTTGGAGGGACCAATATTTAAGATTGTAACACGCCAATACCCCTTTCATTTTTTTTGGTGCTCAATGTGGTTGCATTAAGTGCTATTGCATCAATGGACAATATCATAGGACACTTTTACATTATCCGTGTGCCTGGTGCGCTTTAAAGTACGGTACATTAGCAAACCAGAACTTTCTCCAGAAAAGGCCCGGAGCCTTCAACCATTTGGCTTTGGTATTTCGGTAGTCCCTATAAAGTGGGACACACAGGATTTGGTTCCCTTGTCTTCGTCGATTTGTTGCTTTGGCGAACTAGCCATATAGTATTTACAGGGCTCAAAATTTCAAATCCTGAGCTACTAGCCAGGCCTTAAGGGTTACTCGCACCAGTTGCCCCAACCGATCCCTACCCAGCACCGCTCCTAATCCCCCCCCCCCCCCCGCTCTTGTAAATTATCTCATGAAACGACACTTAAATGTTTTATGCAGAATTGAATTACAAAAATAAATATTAACAACTTTATCAATGCAGCCTCACCTGTGCCTGCCATTGCAGCCTCAGCTCACCTGTGCCCGCCATTGCAGCTTCAGCTCACTGTGAGAACGGCTCCTGATCAACCCGGCATGCCTGCTGTACTCGCCCCCCCCCCCCGTGCCCCCAGGCAGCCCAGCTTCTTGCCAGAAACAATTTTCCACTCACAAAATACCTTCTGGGCCATGCTGGTGCTACCAGAATTACTGTCTTTCTTTCCAGCTTGATCCTGCAAAGAAGTCGAGGCAGCAATTGAATAGGGGGAAATGCATAGATCAGTGATAACTGATCCCACGGGGTCACCAACGCATCTGTTCCGCACGCGAGTGGATCCCTTGCCCTGGACGCGAAGTTGACTAACTTCATGTTGAATCTGGACGCTATGTCCATAGTCCCCCATCTTTGACAAACAGCCCGAAAAATGTCAGGGTGAAAAGACCATTCCCCTGGGAATAACTGCTGGTGACTCAAGTAGTCCGCCTGCTAATTCTCTACTCCCGGAATGAAGACTGCCGATAGGCATGGAGCATTCCTTTCTGCCCAAGTTAGAATATGGTTCACCTCTCTCTGAGCTGAGAGACTCTTGGTGCCCCCTTGGTGATTGATATAGGTCACAGCTGTGGCATTGTCGGATTGGATCCTGACAGGACAATGCAGTAACCTGGAAGTCCAGGCCTTCAGAGCCAGACGCACTGCCCGAATCTCTAGGATATTGATGGGCAAGGTTCTTCTCTAGTACTTCTGCCCAGCCTGAAAGGCTGGCATCTGTCGTTACCACTTTCCAGATAACAGGTCTAAAGGATTTTCCTTTCAGCAGATTCTGGGTTAGTAACCAACTGAGGCTTTGAGACACGCTTACAGACAGCTGCATTGGCAAGTCTAAAGCTTGAATTGCTTTGTTTTAAGTAGACAGGATACTGTTTTGCAACAGTCTTAAATGGAACTGGACATAGGGAACCGCTTCGAATGAAGCCACCATCTTTCCTAGAAACCTCATGCAAAGGCGAATGGAGGTATAGCCTTTGGACCTGACCATCTGCACCAGCTCTTACGGAGTTGATCTTTGCCTGAGGCAAGAGCACCTTTTTCTGGGCTGTGTCTATAATCAGACCCAAGTACTCAAGCCTTTTTAGCAGTATTAAGGAAGATTTATCTAGGTTGAGAATCCAACCCAAACTTTCCAGGTAACTGGTTGTAATGCGTATGATTTGCTCCAAACGAGCCACCGACTGGTCTATTAGCAATAGATCGTCTAAGTATGCCAAGACTGTTATGCCCTGTGTCCTTAACCTGGCTAGAGGTGGGGCCAGGACTTTTGTAAAAACACCCGGTGTGCTGTAGCTAGCCCACAGGGCAGGGCTACAAACTGGAAATGCTGCTGTTCTACCTCGAACCGCAGAAACCTTTGGTCAGTGGGGAATATAGGAACATGCAGATATGCATCCCTGATATTGGTAGACGCCAGAAGTTCTCCTCCCAATAGTATAGAAACTACTGACCTGATCGTCTCCATGCGAAAGGAGCGGATCTTCAGGAACTGGATTTAGATTTTTTAGCTCTAGAATGGGTCTGACATCTCCATTTGGTTTGGGTACCATAAAAAGGTTTGAATAAAACCCCAAATCTTGCTCTTTTGTGGGGATCTGTATAATCACCCTTGGATATTAATCGGTCTAGTGCCCGAAACAGAGTTAGTCTTTTCTCTGGATCTTTGGGAACGTTTGATCTCAGGAAATGAGACGGTGGAAAGTCACGAAATTCCAGCTTGTACCCCAGAGTTACCGTGGAAATTACCCATCTGTCCTGAATTTCCTCCAGCCAGACTTCTGAAAACTGCAGAAGTCTTCCCCCCACCCTGGGGAGGGGGTGTGCCTCTTCATGATGAGGCATTAGGATTCTTCTTTTTTTTTTAAATCAAAAATAAAGTTTATTGAGCATAAAATTCCGAATGGTACAAAACCTATGAAACATCAGGTGCAACATGCACCAACCAACAAAGCGTTTACAGAGCTAGCCTGACATATGCGTTTAATGTTGCTATCACGCAACATCTACCCGACATTAATACCGGCTGTTAGAATATTCTCATACAATATTCTCATACTCCAACAAAAAGGTACCTAGTTCTGTGAATATTCCTCCCTATAATACCCCCTGCTGGGGGTTTCCAATAGTTAATCTGTACAGGTGTGCGAGCTTTCAATCCACCTGTCCCAAATCTTCTGATATTTGCCTGGGCAGCCCCGGTGTGAGTATAGAACTTTTTTGTAAGGTAGAGTGAGGTTCACGGCTCTTTTCCATTGCTGGATAGTGGGCGCTATAGGTCTAAGCCAAAGTTGGGCAATCTGCATTCTAGCTGCGAACAAAGTTTCTTGCAGAAATGTAGTGAGGTATTTCTCCTCCTCAGGAAGGGGGAGAAGGCCTAGAATACACCGACGGGGGCAGAGTGTCAGGGGGGATCCCATATGGTCATGTAGGAATTTAGTAATCTGCGCCCAATATTGCTGGATGGGTGGGCAGGTCCACATGAGGTGGTAAAAAGGTACAGTCCGTGGCGCCACATCTGGGGCACGAAGGGTCTGTGTCAGGTTTTTATTTGGCTTGTCGAGCCGGCGTGATATACGATTTGTGGAGCATATAGAGATGAGTGAGTCTGTCCGAAAGTTGGGGTGACACTGTCTTTGGCGTCTCTAATATCTCTCCCCATTGCTCGTCAATATCTCCTACGTCCCTCTCCCACTTGGCTTTCAGCTTGTAGGCGTGGGATGTAGCCCCGGGGGTGAGAAGATGTGTGTATAGGAAAGAAATCAGCTTTTTGGGGTCATCACCCAATAGCACTTTTGTCACTGGCAGGGATTCTAGACGAGGTGGAGAACTTCCTAACTGGGTCTGTACTGCATGGCGAACTTGTAAATAGCGAAAGAATGTGTGATTGGGGAGGTCAAATTCCTCTTTAAGAGTTTGAAATGTCTTAAGGGTACGGTCAGTAAAAAGCTGAGCAAGGTATAATATTCTCTTAGTTATCCATAGTTTATGGTCTGGCATACTCAGCAGTTCTGGTAATCTAGGATTCTCCCAAAGCGGTGTGTGAGCATGTAAGGGTGTAGCCCCCAATATGCTCATTGCTTTGTGCCATATTCTGCCATGGTGTGCCAACATGTTCCGTCTGTCTCCCAGTTGTGAAAGCCCTTGATGCATGCAAAGAATTATTTGGAAGGGATGAGCCACAATATCCGTGGCTGTTAGGCACACCAGGGCAGAGTATCTAAGCCTGTCATGTTTATCTAGGTAGTAAAAATGTGAGAGTTGAGAGGCGAGGTAGTATAGCATCAAGTCTGGCAGGGCGGTTCCACCCAGGTGAACCGGACATTTGAGGGTTCGCCAGGCCAACTTATGCCTGGAGGAGCCCCAAATAAAGGTGCTCAATATCGACTCCATGTCCCTGAACAGGCGAGCCGGGACCAGGAGTGGGGCATGCCAGAAAAGATAGAGCAGTTTAGGGAGTAAAATAATTTTCACTAGGCTGAGTCTACCCATGACTCCGAGAGGGAGCCTGGACCAGACTTGGGTCCTGCTTTTCAGCAGTCCAAAAAGGGGCTCTAGGTTCAGGTCAATATAATCCGCAAGGGATCGGGAACATTGCACTCCCAGGTATTTAATCTGTGCAGTGCGTATGAGGGGTAGAGACATTTGTTCCTCGGTTGGGGCCGTGATATCTATTGGTAAGATTTGGGACTTGGACCAATTGATCTGTAGTCCAGAGAAGGACCCAAATTCACTAATGAGGTGAAGAGCTGCCGTCAGTGAGGGGCCTGCATCCTCTAAGTATAGAAGCATGTCATCAGCGTATAAGCTGAGGACCTCAGTCACCGGACCCTTACGTAGCCCATGAATGTTTGGGTGAGCCCTAATGGCTATGGCAAGAGGTTCCACTGCTAGTGCGTACAGCATGGGTGAGATTGGGCACACCTGCCGAGTTCCGCGTGCCAGGGGGAAGGGGGAGGATATTTGGCCATTTACTTGAATTCGTGCAGTGGGGGCTTGGTATAAGAGTTGGAGCCACTTTATAAACCTGGGGCCGAAGCCAAATCTCGACAGGCACTCCCACAGATTGCCCCATTCCACCGAATCGAACGCCTTAGCGGCGTCAAGGCTAACCACGACCCGCGTTCCGACGTTATCGTGAGTGGCCTGGAGATTCATGAACAGCCTTCTCAGGTTGAAGGCCGTGTTCTTGTTCGGCATAAAACCCGTTTGATCGGGATAGATAAGACTGGATATTACTTTATTTAACCTAAGGGCAAGTATTTTGGCTAGAATTTTTATGTCCAATTGTAATAATGATATCGGGCGATACGACTCTGGGTATAAGGGGTCCTTGCCGGGCTTCGGGATCAGGACAATCAGGGCTTCCTTCATTGTGTGTGGTAGGGTACTGGTCTCAAAGATATGTTTATATAGGGCGGCTAGTTTGGGCACGAGAGTCTCCTGAAATTGGGTGTAAAATTCCAATGGGAGGCCATCGGAATCGGGCTTTGGACGGTGACAGGTTTGCTATAGCCTCAGCTATACATCCCTCCGTAATGGGGGCATCTAGGATTTCCACCTGAGGGTCTGTAAGAGTGGGAAAGTCAATATCCCGTAAAAGGTTTTGAAGTTCGCTCAGTGGACGGCTAGAGGTCGAGGTGTACAGGTTGGCATAGAATCGTCGAAATTCTTGGGCCACCTCAATCGGGTCTGTCAGGAAAGAACCGTTGTCCGTCGCCAGCTGCACCACCACTGGGGGGCTGTGATCCAAGTGGGCCATATATGCTAATAGCTTTCCTGCCCTCTCACCATGCTCGTACGTCCTCTGTTTGCTGAAAAAAATCCCTTTGCCTTTTCAAAGTGTAAGTTATCTGTAAGCCTGGACTGTAGGCGTAATTTGGCTGAGTTTGAGGCCGTTGGACTAGCCAGGAAGACCTGTTCCAGCGAGTCCAATGCCTCCTCCGCTTGTAGCAGAGCAAGCTTCGAGGAATTTTTGTGTCTATTTATGCGGTTGGTGAGGATCACACGAGCATGTATCTTGAAGGTCTCCCAAATCATTCCTAGGGGGGCCATATCAGCATTCGTCCGAAAGAAATGGGCCCATTCTAGCTCAACGGTCTCCAAGTCAGTGAGTACCGTGAACCAAAAGGGGTTCAGTTTCCAAAGTCGGGTTGGGGTAGTGGATGGCAAGCGGAGTTTGACCCAGTATGGCGAGTGATCCGACAGGACCCTAGTGCTAAACCCTGCGTCTAGTACATGAGGCGTGAGGGTGGAGGATAGTAGGATCATGTCTATCCGTGACATAGCCGTCTGGGAGGGGGTGAAACAGGAGTATGCCATTTTGTGGGGATTTTTCAGTCTCCACGTATCGGTCATGGCAAATTCCGCGAGGAACTTGCCAAATCTTGTTAGCGTGGGTTGGGTTGGTAGGATAGGGTCACCGTGGAGTCTGTCTAAGTGGGAGTCTATGACAGCATTAAAATCACCCAACCAGACAGCCGGCACCGTGGGATGCTGTGTCAAAGTTTATGCCCTCCTGCAGGGCTGCAAATTGAAAAGGTGGAGGAACGTAGAAGGCCATTAACAAAAGTTCAAGACCCCCCACAGTAGCATGCAAAAACAGAAACCTGCCCTGTTGGTCAGCACGCAGTGTGTGCAACTGGAACAGTACAGTTTTAGCAATGAGGATGGCGACTCCCCTAGAGTTATTTGTATAAGGGGCTTGGTACAGCCACCCAACCCATGGCTTCTTAAGGGACATCTGTAGCTGGCCAGTCATGTGGGTCTCTACCAAAACAGAGATGTCCGCCCGCATTTGCTTAAGGTGAGAGGACAGCCAGCCGCTTAGGCCTAGCCCTCACTCCCCTTACATTCCACGTGATCAGTTTAAGAGTCGCCATCCCAGTGCTTCCACTATGTGTAATACAGGATAATCCATTAGACATTTTAGTGCCGTCTTTGGCTGATGTGAGGAATCAAGGCAATAGACCCTTCCTGTCCACCGACCCGGAGCAGGGGCGCCCGCAGAGTATCTACAGCGTCCCCCTCCGGGGGGCGGACAGGAAAGCACAGAGGTCACCATACATGAAAGCATACATTGTCTAGTACCAATTGTCAGGTAATGCAGTATAACAAACCTGTAGCAAAGCAAACGCATACAAAATGATAAAAGCATGTGAACAAAAAAATGAAAAAAAAGGGGAAGAAAAAAAAACAACAACAGCGTATAGCTGCAGGAGTCATGAAAACTTTGCCTACTCTGGCCCAGCTTGGCGCAAGAAACTCAGGGCAACCCTTCACATCAGTGGGGGCTGAGGCTGGCCAGGGAAACAAATCTTGTGGATGCAATGAGAAGCACAGTCGTGTGGAGTGACAAGGGGATCTGATGATGAGGGATCCAGTGCGTTCTCAGGCGGCATTGGGGACGAACAAATGTTAACTGAACTGCACGGTAATGCTAGTGGAGCTAGCATTCAGGGACAACATAGGGGGAGGGTAGTCCGGGAGCATGGCTGCACAAAAGTTAAGTGGGGCTGTGTGGAGGAAAATGCTGGCAAGTATACGGCCTGGTGAGTCAGTGTCAGCGGCCCGCTTCAAGAAAAAGAGTCACGGAGAGGCTATCACAAGGGCACCGTGCCGGGCAGCTTTGGGGGTTAACAAGGGGGCGAAGGATGTCAGGGCCTACTCACGGTTCCGTGCAAAGGCGCTGGCGTAATGGCCTAGGTTCAGATCTGGAGTTGCAAGGCAGGGATGTACAGCTATGACGGTGCCTGGTGATCCCCAGCTCGTTGTTCCAGCCACGCCAACACCGCCGTCGGATCTTCGAAGAAGTGGGCTTTACCGTCCTGCGTGACGCGCAGCCTTGCATGGAACAACATGGCATAAGGAAGGTGTTGGTTCCGGAGCTAACGCTTGGCCTCTGAAAACTGGGCTCTCTTCTTCTGGACCTCAGCGGAGAAATCCGGGAAGACCGCGATGTGCTTGTCTCCAAAAAGGTATGTTGCCCTTCTCGCGGGTGAGGTGGAGGATCGTGTCCCGGTCCCGGTAATTTAGCAGTTTCGTGATGAACGTGCGCGGCGGGGCTCCGGGCGGTGGTGGCCTCGAGGCTAGGCGGTGCTGTTTTCCATGTCATCCTGCTTGCTCAGGACGACACTCAGTTGATGTTGCAATCGCTCCGTTGTAATCTGCAGCGGGTGGATGTCATCCTCCGCTTGCCCGATTCTGCGTTCTGTCTCGGTGACTCTTTCCCTCAGTTTGTGCAGATCCTGACGGATGAGGGAAATGTCAACCTTGACCTCCTCAATTCTGGAGGTGAGGGTGGTTTGGCAGAGGGAGAAAGCCTCGAGGATACGGGCTGTGTCTCCAGATGGCGGGGCTTCCTCACCAGAATGCGAAGCGGCGCCATTTTCCTCCAGGGGGTCCGGCTCATCAGCACGGTATTTATTGAGCCTAGCTATGGCGCCTTGGACCCTCTTCGGGTAGACATGGATGCAGGGAGTTCCCTCGGAGGGGCCGGAGGTCTTGACCAGGAAAACTGGTGATTAAAGTCCCTTAGGATTAAAGAAAGGATAGCGTGCAGCCGGAGCTCTCACCCTGTGCGTCCTACTCCATGCGGCTTCAGGCCACGCCCCCCCCCCCCATTAGGATTCTTTTTGCAGGTTTCCAGCCCCAGGACTTCTTTTGACTCTGGGCCTGACCCTGAGGTCTTCCTCTAGAGTCTGACGGCGGGGGCCATCGCCACTGCCTAGGGGCGGAAGCCCCTGGCGCAGGAGAAAGAGCCCGTTTAAATGGAGGGCTTTTATACTTTCTTTTGACTGGCAAATGAGTACTTTTCCCACTAGAAATTGTTTTGATGCATTTGTCCAAATCATCCCCAAATAGCCAATCCCCATGAAAAGGTAACCCCTTCAGGAGCTTTCTACATGGTGCTTCGGCTGACATTTTTTAGCCACAGGATTATAGGTATATGTACGAGCATAGGCGTAAGGCGGGACGCCTGGTGCATAGAAACTTTAATGGCATCTATGACAAAGCATAATGCTTTTGATAGTACGGCAAGTTCCCAGGCTTGTTGTGCAGGAACCTCTTTAAGGCTGTGAAGGTTTTAAGGAACCCAAGGAAGAAACCGAGCTTTCAGCAGACTCCGTTAGGGGTAGCATGAAAGTAGAACGAACCATCTCCGTAAGAGCTTGTATCAGCAATTTCTCAGATTGCGAGGCAGAAAAAGGTTCATCTACCGTTGTTTCCTCCGCAGAGAAATCACCGATTGTCTTTCCTCCTGATCGCCTGAGGGCAACACCTCATCCTGTGCCTTGCAAAGGGTCTAAAGTGGGGGAGGGGGATCTAGCATGCTTCCTATCCATTTGAATGGAGGATGCGATTAAAGTCGCTAATCTGCCTTGCAGGGTGGAGGAAAAGACATCTTCAGTCATGTATACAGGGGCTGAGATGTGAGAAGCAGCTGCACCATCAATTTGTTCCAATGGCTCACCCTTGGTATTTCAGGCGAGGTTGACAGTGTGCGACTGGAATTCCTAACGCCTGGGGTGAAAGCCTTTAGTTTTGTGTTTTTTTCTGGTGCCTTTTTTTTTTTTTTTTTTTTTGGTACGCATAGTCTTAAGCCCAAAAGCAGAGGTACTATTAAAATTGCACTACTGCCTGAAAATAGTCATGACAGAATGATGCCG
Source organism: Lithobates sylvaticus (assembly GCA_028564925.1). Classification (NCBI taxonomy): domain Eukaryota; kingdom Metazoa; phylum Chordata; class Amphibia; order Anura; family Ranidae; genus Lithobates; species Lithobates sylvaticus. The sequence goes on from CM053037.1 coordinate 54,017,840, forward strand.
CTATTAAGATCAGCCTAGTGCTGGGAAAAAAAGTCTTCCTGTATCAGGAATGCCACTTGCCACCCTTCCGTGCCCCACAGCTCCTGTGTCCTGTGTACAGCCTGCTTGCGCCTCCGTGTTAGCCGAGGAGAGACTGCTCCAGCTGTATTTTTTATAATCCTGCTTGCCTGCCGCATGTCCTCGTGGACGTTGCGCGGCACCTAGGTCCTGCCCCCTCGTAAAACCGCCCCCTCTTGTTTTGAAAATGCAGCTTTCGGGTCTACATACCCAACACAAGTGGGGGGGGAGGCAATTCTAGTGGAGAATTAAGGCATGACAACATTTTTTCCCTTAAAAGAAGAAAGCATAGATGAACTTTTTAGTTCTTAAGTTTCTTCCCTTACCTTATCCCCACTGCAGGATTTGCTGAATTAACAGACAATCCAACCTTCACCCATCACGGCGTCCCTTTATATCGGTGTTCCACTCCCTTGGATCTGTAAAGCACCCCACCAGGAAAGCTTTAGGTAATGTAGCATAACCAAAGCCCTGGGTCCCGGGGTCCAGCCCTACAAAGAGGCGTTACAGGCAAAACCTCGTGCTTCCAGCAGAGCACATCTTCACTTGTGACCAACACCTTAGACACTGGCGAAAAAACTGATGTGCTCCTGGAAGGAGGAGGGGTTATATAGGGAGTGAACTTCCTGGATTGGGTATACCAGTGTCCATCACCTGAAGGTGCCTATATACCCATTAAGTTATTACTTAAGGCTCGGTGTCCCATGATGTACGATAAAGAAAGAACCTTTGGGTCCAAGTTGGAAGGTTGCTTATGTGTGTTGAGAAGTATGGAGGGAACTAGAGTGTCTGCAAGCATCAAAACTGTTGTATTAAGGTGACTTTTTCAAGAAAGATAATTGCCAAAAATTGGCAATCAGTGAGGCCCCTGATACCTGAAGAATGGGTTAAGGTGTTGGACGCAACAGTGTGGAAGGAAAAAAGTGGCATTTACTAGACGTGGGAACTTTGACAGATTTCTAAAACTGTGGAAGCCATGGCAATATAAAATGGGTTGCCCACCATGAGGAAAGGTGTGATGGGGATTGAGCAGAATTGTATGAGGACAGAATAGAATTAAGAGGCCGGTTAATATGTAGACTAGTCTGGAAATAGGGAAAGGGAATAGGGAGGACAAGAGGGGGGAGAGAGAGAAGGAGAGAAAGGGGAGGAAAGTATATATAAATATACACGGTGAGCGAACAGGAATGGTTATTGGTATTTAAAAAAAAAAAAAAAAAAAAATTAAAAAAAATTTAATAACACATATTAAAATTAAAAAAATGAATGCTGGATTCTAATGTATTCATCCTATTGTTCAGTCTGTAGCAGGAAGACAATGGGGGAGATTTACTAAAACTGGTGCAGCTGTGCATATTAACCAATCAGCTTCCAGGTTTTGTCAAAGCTTAATTGAACAAGCTGCAGTTAAAAGCCGATTGGTTACTACGCACAGCTACACCAGATTTTGTGTGCACCAGTTTTTAAAAAAATATCCCTCCCCGGTGTTATAGCAAAATACAAAAAGTTTTCTTACCTGATATCTACTAATTCGTTCCTGCTTGATTTGCTCAAATCTGCGTTTGAGTTCACTCTGACGTTCTATCCTCTTCTGAGCTCTTCCTACGTAAACCATACGTCCATTTATCTCTTTGCCATTCATGTCAGCAACTGCCTATCCCAAAGCAGAAAAAAAAAAAACACTTTCCTATGACATAATGCTTGTGTATAGAAGTACTTTTTTAGAGGAGTGTTTTTCACTATACACGTATGCATGCAATGCAATGTTATTGGGTTTTAAGTAGCTAGGACTTTAAACTCAAGTCATTTTTGGGCTTGGTACCTACATCAGGGACAAAGCCATACCCAGACTATAAACAGGCATTAATTTCTTTTAAAAACAAAAATGTACTTACTTTCTGTGCTTCCTCATGATTTCCAAAGTTGACAAATCCAAATCCCCGAGAACGGCCATTATCATCCATCATTACTTTTACACTTACTGTGTTCCCTACAAAATATCCACATGTAGGCGATCACTATTAGGAATGGTATCATACGGCACAAAACATTAAACAACTTTGAGCATACAGTATAATTATGGAAGGAAAGAAGGAAAGGAAAGGAAAGAAGGAAAGAAAGAAAGGAAATCTTGTGCCAAAAATACCTATGTGCGCACTTTTGTTATTTTTTTTTAAATACGAAAGGAAAAGTTATATGCAGCCTTTAGATTACCTTTTTTCTAAGTTTGAGCTCATCAGCTACATTGACAGTAATGTAAATTGATCACTCCATTTTTTTTTTTCCAAGGAGTGTACAGCTGTGGAAATGCTATATTTCCAGATTCATAAAATTTGTACATGCAAGTGGGAGAATTTTGAATGCCCACTCGGTCATAGCCCAAAGACCAGCAAGCTTCAAACTAATACTTTCAGTATTAACTGGTTTACAACTGATACACTGAGGCATCTTTACCCCTTTTCTTTTACATTTTAAGAAGGAAAGATACATAGGGAAAAGTAGATGCAAATATACTCTTTTCAGATAAACTGAAGAAATTTCTATTTGTGATAGTTACACTCTAAAACTATGCAAGTCTCTTTTCCGACCAGGATGTCCCCACGTCCTTCTCCTGCTCTTCTTTGCCCCCAATCCCGGGAGGTGTTGGTTTCTATATATTTTCCTTGACTACCTGTGTAGGGCCCGATTCTATCTAATCCAAGAGTGTCTTCTAGTTAATGGTTAATACACATTTGCCCTCTCCCCTTACCCGTCCCACTCTTTTTTCCCTACCTACTTTCATGTGGGTATTGCTACAGCACCACCGGCTTGTAGAATATCACACCTACTGATCTCTTCTGTTATAATTGACATTGTCTTTTCATGACTTGTGAACACATTCTGAAACCTATTGAAAGTGAAACTATGCAAGTCTCATTACATGAAAAGTGTAGTGTTTCAGACATTCAGTGGCATTGATGTGAGATAAAAGGATGCTCCATACCAAAAGCAGAAAAGATCTCCTTTAGCCTTTCATCAGTCATATCTTCTCCAAAATTTTTGATATATACATTGGTGAACTCCATCACTTTTGCACCATATTCCAATTCCCTTTCTTTTCTTGACTTAAAATGTCCAACAAATCTGAAAAAAAGTAAAAGAAAAACTAAACTCTAGCCCTAGATTTAGTTGTATTACACGTTTAGATTTTCAAACCTACATATTTTGAAGAAGACTTTATGTCACATACCTGGTGGAGACAGGGTTGAAGAAGAGGTCTCTAGCATTTCCTGTTCAACATCACTGGAAGTAGCAACAGGGAATGCGAAAATATGGAGTATTAATGAGTGCTAATGCTACAGGCAATACCAGATCTGTTGAAGTTAGCAGATGCCCTAACCACACAACTGTAAACCCCTGGACAGGAACCAAGCGCAGGAACACCCAGTTACGCTAGGGACAGAGAATACAAGCCAAGGCCGGCAACAGCTGAGCAGCAAGGTACCAGTTCAGTAGACAGGATCAGAGTGTGCTTCAAGTGCACAACAGTCTGGCTACCAATTTAGAAGAACAGATCGGAGTACAGGATTCAAACCAAGGTAATAGCTGGGCAGCAGAGGTACAAGGTAAAAGGCAGTAAGCAGTGCCGAACAAACAGGCTGAGGTCACAGCAGCGAAGTAAAGGTCCAAAAGCAGGTCCCAAGACAAGCTGGTAGTACACAGGAAGGCAGAACAGCAGGTCGCAGTTTAACAGGAACAAGTCGTAGACAACAATCTAAGCAGTGTTCAAACTTTCTTTAGGCCATTCAGCATCAAGACCAGTTCATGCTAATGCAAGTTCAGCCTTCAACCTAACCACAGGGCTACACATGCAGTAACATGCATGTGCCTGCACTGGACTTCTTGTACTAGAACAAACCGGACCTTCATTACACTGCTTTCCGAACTGGGACATTTTTTCAGGATAAGTCTAGAAAATGGTCTTTGAATCTAAAGGGTTGTATGTTGGTTGTTGCCTCACAGGAATTTTATTTTTGACAAATGCCTTCCCACTTAGATACTAGATGTGGCCTCCTGAAGTCCAGAATAGTCGCGACTTAATAGCCTTGACTACAATTATTGTAAGAGGTCCCGAACTTCACCCAAAATGGCAGACTTTAATAGAAGCATATAAAAGACCGGATGAATTCTGTAGGTTTCTGGTAATCGAATAATCCAGTGATTTATGAATGTCTTAACTGAAAATGGGCAAATACACCTAGAGCCAAGTTTCTTGGATGGGCACATCAAATCTAGGTAGGCAGTGAACAGCCACACCTTGTCTCCTGGCTTGAGATTTAAGTCATATCTCTATTTCTTGTCAAAAGAAATTATGTTGCGCCTATATCTTGATGGCTTCATGTATCATTTTGTTATTGGACTTTGGAAATTCCAGCCTCCCTTAAAGTGAAATGGCTGAAGAGTTGGGAACCCCATCAGATTAAAAAAAAAAAAATAAATGGTATTAAAATTAACAAAAAAATTACAAAAAATAGAGTGCTCCAAGGTAGAGCTTACAGAACTGTTGTAGGCAAACTCTGCTAAAAGAAAAATCAATTTGCAGTCAGTCTGTTTGAAAAGAACCACAAAAATTGTCCTAGTGTCTGATTTGTATGTTCAGCTTGACTGTTTGTGGGTAGAAATCTTAAGAAAGTCAGAGTAATTACCGGATAACTCCCTTTCCTGGAATCCTCCTGGACGGTAACACAGGCACAAGGAAACAAAAGCACAGAGAAGTTTAAAAAGGTCGCCCATAAGGCTGCCGCTCAGTTATAAAGAGATTAACTGGACAGCAACATAAGCATGTGACACTATCATCTATAAATACAGAAACAGCACAAGACAATAATCCACCATCCAGGATTCTTGGAAAGGGAGTGATCAGGTAAGAACTCTGACTTTCCCAAGTTATCCTCCAGGATGGTCACATGAGACACCAACGATGCATACCTAGGGTGGAAATACCGCTTGCAGGACCTTGCGACCAAAAGATAGATCTTGGGCGGAGACCAGATCAATTCTGTTATATCTAGCAAATGTGGGACCATTGGCCCAGGTAGCAGCTTTGCATATTTGCTCAATGGAAGCCCCAGCCCTCTCAGCCCAGGAGGTAGCCACAGAAGAATTTACATTGATAAATGTAAAGTCATGCACTTGGGGGCCAAGATTATGCATGCATTATACATACTTGGGAGTACAACTGGGGGAATCAATGGTGGAGAAGGATCTGGGGGTTTTGGTAGATCATAAGCTCAATAATAGCATGCAATCAGGACCATTTTTAAGGCAGGGCAAAAGGGGCACCTGCCCTGGGCCCAAATCAGCTGCCTCATACTTGCCAACCATCCCAGTTTAAATTACCTTATCCCTTGAAGTTTTAGTCTCGTGCTGTGTCCTGATATCTAAGTGTAAGTTTCTGTTGCTGCTGCCCAGCTCTGCCCTTTTGCCATGTACAGATGGCTCACCTGCACACCCTGTGTTTACATGTAAATAACCTGCATTGATATGTAAATAGCAGCGGCATTCATATGTACTGTAAATCACGTCCCCTTGAGGTCATATCTACCATCACTTCTGCTGAATGCTGCCCACTGGGGAGGCCAAGTAGCATGATTGAAAGTCCTGCCTACAACTATAGTCATTAGGCCTAACATCAGCCTGTTCTGCAAAAGGTAAGCAAATTGAAGGTGGAACCCTTCTTCAAAATGACATGGTGCCACAGCACCCTGAACTTTGGTGCATGTGACTACACACTTCTCAGCCGATGCATGAGGGTGTCATTAACATTTAAATGGCACTGCTGTGTATCTGCTAAAGGACAGCATGTCTCTGTGCTGTCAGGAAAGCGATTTTGCATGCATTCACAACACACAAATGTGAACGCAGGCTAAATGTCTCAGTTGCATTGGTGGTCAGTGTAAATCTCATTACATTGGGGCTTGGTGTACAATCCTTTCATTCACACTAGTGACTAGTGTGAAGGTCCCCCTTACATTGGTGATCAGTGTAAATCCCTCTTTACATTGGTGGTTACTGTGAATGCTCCTATTACATTAGTGGTCAGTGTAAATCCCCATTACATTGGTGGCCAGTGTAGAAATTCCTCTTTATATTGGTAATCGTTAGAAAAAATCCAAACTTGCATTTGTGGTCAATTTCGAATCTTCCCTTACATTGGTGGTCCATGTAGAAGCCCCTTTTAAATTGGTGGCCAGTGTAAATCCCCCTTACATTCATGTCCAGTGTAGAAATCCCCCTTTATTGGTTGTTGATGTAAAATCCCCCATTACATTGGTTGTCCGTGTAAATTATTCATAACATTGGTGATCAGTGTACATTTCCTTTTACATTGGTGGTAAGTGCCGAATTGCCCTTACACTGGTGGTCAGTGTAAATCTCCCCTAACATTAGTGATCGGTGTAGAAGTGTCACCTTACATTGGTGGTCAGTATAAATCTCCGACAATGTGCAAATTCCCCCTTACATGGAGGTTATTGTATATTCCTCCTTACACTGGTGGTTGGTGTAAATGCTCCAATTACATTGGTGTCAGTGTAGAAATCCCTCTTTTCTATTGGTGGGTGGCTTAAAATCCCCTGTTACATGGTGGTCAGTGCAAATTCCCCCTCACATTGGTAGAATTCCCCCCACTATATACTTGTCAAAGATTTCCAGCTTTGCTCTACATGATTCAGAATTTGCCACAGTGTACTGCCTCCTAACTAATCCCATCCCCCCAACACTGTAAAGCCCCATACACACGGTCGGACAATCCGCGGACCAGGTCCGTCGGATCATGTCCGTCGTACTTTGTCCGATGTTGGTTTTGCGTACACACGGTCGGACAAAGTTGTCGGAAAATCCGATCATTCTGAACGTGGTGACGTTTGTTGCCTACGACGGGACTACGTAGAGGCTAGTAGCCAATAGCTTTGGTCTTGTAATGTGATCTGAGCATGCGTAGCACTTTGTCCGGTCGGACAACCATACACACGATCGGGTTTGGTGTGATCGGACCGGGTTGACGGCAAATCTTTCCAGCAGGAGATAAGACTTTGTCCGTCGGACAAACCGACGAACACTGTCCGATGGTGCATACACACGGTCTGATTTTTCAACAACATTGTCCGATCGGACAGAATCCATGAAAAAGTCCGACCGTGTGTATGGGGCTTTAGTGATGCAATCAACCCCCCAGCATTGTCACTGAACACATCCCCCTCCCCAGCATTGCCACTAATCCCAGGATCCCTAGGAGTTTTCGGTCTATTGATGGGTCCCCTCACCTCCCCTCTTGCAACCAATAATTGAGTGGTAAGGATATGCAGTAACCTCTAGGGACCAATCAGTGAGCAGTAGAAATGTGCAGTAACTTCTAGCAACCAATTAGTGAGTGGTATAGATGTCTAGTAACCTTAAGCAATCAGTGAGCAGTATTGATGTTATGTACAGTAATCTCTAGCAACCAAACATGCAGAAGTCATGTGCTGTAACCCCTAGAAAATAAACAGTGAGCCATAATGTGTGCTGTAACCTCTAGCAGCCAGTCAGTGAGCGGTAATGATACACTGTAACATCTGGCAACCAATCGCAATCACTGCCTGATCTGACTCAGTAAACCGATTTTGAGTCTAGGTGCCATTTATTGTATGTCTCAAAACATGGAGAGTGAAATAGGGCCCAGTCAATATTAAAAGACGGCCCTGCATGAGAGAGAGAGAGAGAGAGAGAGAGAGAGAGAGAGAGAGAGAGAGAGAGAGAGAGAGAGAGAGAGAGAGAGAGAGAGAGAGAGAGAGAGAGAGAGAGAGAGAGAGAGAGAGAGAGAGAGAGAGAGAGAGAGCAACCAAAGGATTTAAATCTCCAAATACGGAAAGGTTTCTTCACAGTAAGAGCTGTGAAAATGTGGAAAAGACTCCCTCCAGAGGTGGTTCTGGCATGCTAAAGGTCGATTTTTTTTATTTTTTTTTAAAGCAAAGGCCTGGATGCTTTCCTAAATGTACACAATATAACAGGGTACTACCATTTATAGGTAACGTTGATCCAGGGAAAATCTGATTGCCTCTCGGGGGATCAGGAAGGAATTTCTTCCCCTGCTGTAGCAAATCGTAGCATGCTTTGTTGGGTGTTTTTTGCCTTCCTCTGGATCAACTGTGGGTATAGGTTTGTGTATATTGGATTGTATTTTTATTTTTTTGGGTTGAACTTGATGAACTTGTGCACCCCATTAGGTATGACCATTTCTTTAACAAATGTGTGTACATCTCAGATAATAAAAATACCACACAGGGTAAGCATTTTAGACTGAGTTAGTTCAAACAATCAAGTTCAAACTGGCCATTTCTGGCGATTGGTGCATGCCATTCAAAAGGATGGAATGTACCTTTTAAGGGTCAATGGAAATACCAATAGTTCAAATAAAGAGCCCCAAGAATTGTACTGTTGTCATACATTTCAGCTTTAAAGTACGGTCCGTGTTATCTCAATGGGCTGAGGACTTTGTGTTAGTGCATTTGAAAGGACAGAGAAGATGGGGGACATCAGGAAGATGTACAATCACAGAGAGATCAAGATGTCTCTAAAAATATTGTTTACAAAATGCTTGAAAGTGGACGGAGAATTGTATAACCTAAAAAGGCATCACTTGATATTCAAAGTGACCAAATCAAGTAATTTTATTTATTTTATACATGAAGAATATATCTGCCCTGGCATGGGATGATGGGGGAATTTATCCAACCAATACGACAAGTTCTTGCAGACAGAGGAAATATCCAACCAAAAAGGTATTCCAGCAACTGGTAAAAAAGTTCAATCAGGAAGTCATGAGGCCAATGAGGTTGTAGCAGTCCGCTTTCTCTTTGTCAAAGATGTCCAAAAGATTATGATATACTGGAGGGTTTTGGAATATAGTCAAGAAACAGATGCAGGGTCAATTGAAACCCACTGGAAACATTGCTGCTGGCAGTAAACAAAAGGGAGGGTTACTCTCTTTGGACTCCAATCCATAGGATGCTTGAATGCTTGCAGCCAGGAAATGCTCAGTATAACAGGGAACAAAAGAAGATGGAACAATTTTCAAACACAAAATATTCTTGTTGAAAAGTGGCAGTTAATAGAAAAGTCTCTTGAGTTATTGGTCCAGATTTTAGAATGGATCCATTGGGCAAGTGAATGGTCCATGGTGGGGTCTTGGCTTGCAAAGGAATCTTAAAGTGTTGAGTAAAGCAACTACATGCTCCAGGGTAAATGTTCGTTCAGGCCTGAATGTTCTGAATATCTGTAGAAAATAAGGTAAAGCAATGTGAGTGAAGCTGTTCCCTGCAGAATATTTGGCAACATGAGAAGAGGAAACACATTTACAAGGCTGCTGTGAAGGGAATGGTCCACTTCCCTGCAGTAAAGATGAATGTACTGTTGTGGTCATAGTCTTTACCTGGTGGAAGGTAGTGAGCTTATAAACCCAAGTTTAGGCTAAATGTCAGATGACATGGGTGAGTTGATACGTGCAGTTGAAACTGGAGTGTATGACATTCAAGGTAGCATCTCCAGGTGGTTTGAGTATTGTTGGGTCTCATCTTTCTTGGAGTTGGCAATCAAGCTAAATGACATGATGGATCATATCCTCAAGAGAATCAGGAATAACCAATCTGGCCAGTTCATCAAAAGCAACTTTAGAGGTGCGTCCCCCCCCCCCCCCACAAGAAAAAGCACTTTATGGGAGGACAGGCGGATAAATGTAAGGTCTTTCACTTCCATTAATTTCAGGAAACTGATAGCACGGCTTCTATGGAACCGGGGGGGCGCGCGCAGAAAGAAGAGTGACTGACAGGTGAAGCCACTCATATTAAACCTCACAGCACAGCTGTGGGGAGGGTTAGGGAGGTGTCAGGTTGACGTCCTTATTGTGCATGAACTGTGAATTCTACAGTACAAGATCACCAAGGATTGCTCAACAGCCAGTAACAGCTGGGCAGTGAAGGCACCAACTCAGGAGACAGGGAGTTGAGGATTCAAGCCAAGGTTGGTAACAGCCAGGCAGCAGAGTAGTGTCAAGCAAGCAGGCTGAGGAACACAATGGGTAAGCAAATGTCCAAAAGCAGGTCCCAAGCCAGGTCATACACAGAACAGCCATGTTCATTGTCCAAGCAGTGTTCCAGTTTGGATCGGTCGCTTGTGTCAATACCAGTGCTGAGCCAGCGCACATGCTGCAAGGTGTGCATACTAATGCATGTCCAGCAGTTACCCCAAGTACAGGCCGAAGTGGCACAGCATGTACATATGCATGTGTCCCCAATGGTCTTCTCGTACCAAAACAAACCTGGCCTTCCTTGCAACATTTCGGTTTTATCAAAAGTTTTCTGAGGAATAAAAAATTAACAATCCTTGCCACTCTCTGAGCAATACAATTACTTAGGAAGTACAAAGGAAGGGAAGTGGGGTGGGAAACAGAATAGGAGCACCTAATGAGATAAACCACTGTTGGTGTCCTCTATAGTCGCATACCAAGAAAGAGAACAAACGTTTCAAAAGGTAGTTGCATAATAAAGACCTGTAGAGCCAAGAGCCTTCTCAGGGTCAGATCTACAGATCACCTTGCAACATTTCTGATAGAACTGTTTATTGTATAAGAGCAATCCGATTGATTGTAAGGCAATACAACTATTGTATATGATACACAAAGACCAATTTTATTATTTGATCAGTCAGATAAATGAGTTAACATTAACAATGTAGTGTAGAGACTAACCATCTGGATATAGCTTGAACAAGTCAGCGTAAAATATTGGCAAAAAAATAAAAACACCTTAAAAAAAAAAAAAAAAAAAGGGAGATATTATACTCTCCATTACATGAGCTTCTTTGGTGCAGAGGGTTATGTCATCAACTTGCAGGAAAAATCCCAGGAAACGGTGAGCACTCCAAATCTTGCGGTAGATTAAGTATTTTTTATTATCCAGATCTTCCCAGAAAGGCAACTTCACCTTGTCTAGGCTTGGGGGAAAGGGGCAAAATCTTACTGGTTTTGGCAGACTGCAACCATTCTTCCTTTAGGGCACCCATTGGCATAGGATAACCATGGCTGATCTGTTTTCAGCTTGACCAAAGATTTTTGGGTTACTGGGAGGAACATGGATAATCAGTTGAGGTGGTTAGAAAACCAGCATGTTGCGCTAGAAAAGTGAATCTGCTTGCACTGCTCATTTCCTCCCCCCTGCCCTCTTCATTGACTAGACCAATGATCTGCCAAGCCAAAAAATATGGTTAAGTAAACTGCCAGAGTATGACATAATATCTTGGTCAGTTTCATATTCCCTACTTATGGCACTGGTGAAAGAAGTCAGAAGGGTAACCGACGTCTCTTTCTGCCATACTTCAACTTCTCAGCAGTAGTAATTTAATGTAAAAGCAGTCGGGCGCAACCAATGAACTCTGAACGAAAAGCTAGAGATAGACAATCCTGGAAAGGGAAGGTTTCTGCAACACAACTTGGCATAGGATTGCTTACCAACAGTGTGTTTGGCATTGCAAAAAAGGTAAGTATTTTACAATCTTCTTTCCTGGTACAGCTTTTATTCAAACCTTGAAGCGGACCTTTAATCATTTTTTCAACTTTCCATCTATTAAATCTTCTGCCCTTGTTGTTTTAACTTTGAATAAAACATATTTTTCTGCCAGTAAATACCTTATACAGCCCACTTCTGGTTTCTTGTCTGGTAAAAATTACGACATCAAGCACAGCTCTCTCTCTCATGAGAGTATGCCAGGAAGGGAGGGGGGTGAGTCATAAGAGAGTCAATGAGAGCGGCAGAGCTGTAGGTGTGCCTCTGTATGTCTGTGTAAATCCAGGAAGTGAACAGGCAGAAGCTTCAGCTGCCCACAGTTAAAATGGATGCAGCCAGACTTAGTGGAGGGAGATTTCTGTCGCACATTTGGCAAGTACAGAATCACAGTATATAAAATAATATACAAAGTAGTTAGAGGGAACCTTCAGAATGGCAAACATGTTTTTATTACAAATTATGTGAGCAGACTGCAGTTCCTCTTTAATTTAAGCAACAGCCTTGCTTTTAAAAGCACAACTCCAGGCAAAAAAAAAAAAAAAGAAAGCTTATACTCACCCGATCCTTCGTGCCACTGCAAAACGGTGCTCCGTCTTGGTCCAGCGGTGGACTTTTCCTGGTCTATGGAGCCTTTTCTGGGCTTGATGACGACATCAGGAACAGTCCACAACTCAAGACCGCAGAAGAGCGGGGATGCCGGACCAGTCTTGTGCTGGGAAGATCAGAGAATTAGATATATCTCCTTTCTCCTCTCCCCTAGATGAAATTGAGCAGTTGACTCATGCACAGCATAACCCCACTACATTGGAAAAATCTTTATTTTTTGCCCGGAGATGGCCTTTAAAGGGTTACTAAACCCAGGACCCTGCATTCACTATATCTGGTCTCCCACAGTACACGGAACATGGAAATGCATAGTGCAGAGAGCCTCCAAAGTACTGTACTATCAGGAGATGGGGGCAGTGGAAGAAGGGGAGGATCAGAGAAGACAGGATCGAACTGCATTTTTAGTCAATGCAGAGGATTAACCCCTTAGGTGATACCTTGGGTATAAAACAAGCAATCTTTACTGCATATACAGACTGATTTGTGAGTTGTAGGTTTAGTAACACTTTAAAGCAAGGTGAGACTGAAGGGCCTTTAGGGAAGCAAAAAACAACAAAAAACACACAAAAATAATAAGAATAATAATAATAATAATAAGAATAATAATAATTGCATATATGAAATTGCAGTTAAAAGAAAAAAAAATATGTGCATTTATTTTTTCTGCAAATAAGCCTGTAAAGCACTGCAACCACAATCAGAGTATGGTGGCTACAATTTCATGCTCCTGCAGACTTTTCCTCCAGCTCTATGTCCATGCTGAGGTACAGACCATTAACCACTTCCATACCGGGCCTATTCGGGCACTCCACTCCTCCATGTAAAAATCATAATTTTTTTGCTAGAAACTTACTCAGAACCCCCAAACATCATATATGGTTTTTTTTTTAGCAGACACCCTAGGAAATAAATTGGCGGTCGTTGCAACTTTTTATGTTACACGGTATTAGCACAACAATTTTTCAAACGCTTTCTTTTGGAAACAAAAAGAGTTTTCATGAATTAAAAAAAAAAAACAACAAAACAGTAAAGTTAGCCCAATTTTTTTGTATAATGTGAAAGATGATGTTACGCTGAGTAAATAGATACCCAACATGTCCTGCTTTAAAATTGCGCACACTTGTGGAATGACGCCAAACTTTGGTACTTAAAAATCTCCATAGGTTATCGAGAGTTGCCTTTGACCCCCCACGTTCTTTCTTCTGCACCACCACGAGATTCTGAGCAAGATCTACAGAAGATCCATCCTGCCTCTACTGCTCACTGCAGCGAAGAGCTGCATCCCTCTGTTCTGGAAGCAGACACAGCCGCCGGCGGGAGCCGTCTCGTTAAGAGTAGCCAAAATCAGTACAATGGAAGACTTGGTGGCCACGGAAAGGGGCCTTCGTGAGAAATACCTCAAAAAGTGGTTTTATTGGCACAAATTCGTATACTCTGAAGAGCATGTTGAACTGGTGACTTGACTCCTGAAGGAGTGAGGACGAACTGATGGGCTCCCCAGAGTGGACTGGGAGTACCGGATTGTAGCTGACCCCCTCTGCCTCCCTTTTTTTTCCTCTCTTCTCTTTCTCTCCACCCCCCCCCCCAACCTTTCTTTCCCCTTTCCTAGCTTGACCTCTAAGGTCATACCAACTCTGTACACAATCTGAGTTAACACGATGATAACCATCAAAATTTGTGCAGGATGCAGAGACTTCCTAGAATAGATCCTGAAGCGCAATGTAGGGATAGCTATACATACATCTATAATAGTGTGGACAATGTCCATGCATATGGTCTTGTACGTTGAAGTGATCCAGTGGATGTTTACCAATACTATGGTCTCTGTATTACCGTATGTCTTAAATAAAAAAAATTGATAAAAAAATAAATGAATAAATAAAAAAATCCCCATAGGCGATGCTTACATTTTTTTTACAGTTTACCAGCTTAGAGTTGCAGAGGTCTAGTGCTAGAATTGTTGCTCTCGCTCTAAACGCACATAGCGATACCTCACATGTGTGGTTTGAACGGTGTTTACATATGTGGGCGCAACTTAGGCCCCTTTCACACTTGTGCGACTTCAAAGTCACGCGATTTTTGTCGAGATTTCAAGGAATGCCTGCGTAAGTGGCATCAAAAATCGGACCAAAGTAGTACAGGGACTACTTTGAAGTCGGAACAACTTGAAGTCGTACTAATATGAATGGTTGTCATTGGAAATCATGGGGAACGACTTGTCATGCTACTTTGCAGTCCCAAATCGTGGGACAAGTCGTATAAGTGTGAAAGGGGCCTTACATCTGCGTTCGCTTCTGTGTGCAAGCACACGGACGCTTTAAACCAATTTTTTTTTTAAATGTATTGTTTATTTTAACTTACATTTTTTATTTTTACACTTTGTTTTAAAAAAATAAATAAAAATTCTGATCACTTTTGTTCCTATTACAAGGAATATAAGCATCCCTTGTAATTAGGAATGGTGCGCAACAGGTCCTCTTTATGGAGAGATGTGGGGTCTATAAGACCCCACGTCTCTCCTCCAGGCTGGAAAGCATCAAATCAAAAAAAAAAATGAACTGATGCTTTCCAGCCAACATCACAGCTTGGTTTACATCCGCGGCCCGGACGTGACATCATAAAGTTACACCTAGGCCTCCGATGGTCATAGAGATGACTGCTGACCATCTGGTCGCCGGAAATCTCTATGCTCGCACGGGAGAGCTCGGAGAAGCACCGGAGTCCCCTCCCGCCGACTGCAAGAACGATCAAGCGGCTGTACTGCCGCTATGATCATTCTTACGGTGCACAGAATCGCTGGCTGAAAAAGATGATACGCACTGAAAGTCAACCACGTTATATGACGTCCTTGGGCTGGAAGTGGTTATGTTAGAGAACTGAAGAAGTGCACTAATGTTCCACTAGAGGCCCGTCTGCTGCAGTGGCAGACAGGTCTTGTGATTTAACAAAACAGATGTCTGTGGAGGCGGAGCCATGCATAACATATACATAAGAGAAAAAAAAGTTTAGTACTCACACTTTTCGGTCATTGAGCAGCATGCCGTTCATCGTTTGTATGGCTCGGGTGGCAGCTTCTTGAGTCTCAAAATGAACAAAACCATAACCTCTTGATCCATTCTCATCACAAACAACCTGTAGAAATAATACAAACCATGGTACACTGAAACCCGAACTTTGGGGTGCATAGTTGGAGAGCACAACACCTGTTAAGAACGTGGCCAGGGGCATATCTTGCAAGCACCCAATGTTAGTCAAAGTACAATGGCTTCCACCTAATGAAATCTTAAAGCACAGCCAAACACAAAAACCTAAATCTATCATTACTAGTCCATAGATGTTGTGGTTGCATTAGTATTCACTCATCAGACTAAGAAAATTTTCAGCAAGAACAGCTGGTCTTTCTGGAAATGCAGTGCCCTTGTTACGGTCTGTGTGCTGAAAAGAAAGCACAAACATCCTTATTTTCCATGTATAAACTACTTGTCCATCTAGTACGGGGGGGGGGGGGGGGGGGGGGGGGGGTCGGCAACCCATTGATCATGGACCACCTACTGCCGACCCAGTCTTCTAGCTGCCGGTCCTCTCTCTCTCCTCCCAGCCCTAAGCCTCCTCTGCCGCACCTTCCATGTACCTTTCTCTCTCTCTCTCCCTCCCTCATGCCTCCTCTGTAGCGGTCATTAGTGAACAGTGGAGATCAGGAGGAAGCACAGCTCAGGACATTGGGTGGGAGAACTTTTTAAGTTAAACCACAGGTGATTGGTTGCCATGACACAGGGTGGTCCTATGCAACCAATCACCAGCTTGCTAATATGAAGATTGACTCTGCCAGCTCCCGCCCTCTGTCCAAAACTGTGTTGCCTCCCGGTCTCTGCTTTTGAAAAACAGGTAGGACACTATGATATGGGAGGGAAGGGGCGCAAGCATGTTTTATGTCCAACCTTTGTGGCTGCCCCCATTCAGTATAGAAATAAGTGCAGCCATGAAGGGACTGAAAGCATGTTATTCACAGGATCACTCGGTGAAGATAAAGGGAAGGAGCCTAATGCAGCCACTAAATCCAAGAACTGGTGAGGAGCAATATATTACAGGATTTATTTTTAGGTTTAGCTACTCTTTAAAGTGGGAATAAACTCCCATGGATGGTTTTCACCTATAGGTACTGTGAATATCTCATAAAATGTGCACCATTTAGGAGATATTTAATTTAGATGCAGACGATGACGTCATCGGCACATGCGCTCTGAAGGAACTCCTTCAGAGCCGTGCCATAAAACAGCAACTTCTGCATTCAGTAGTGACAGCGCGTCGCTGGAGGGCTTCGTTTTCATAGAAGTCTGTCATAATGTGCTAGTATGCGATGATAGAGGATAGCTAGATAAAAATTTAATTATAAAAGTAATAAAAAAAAAAAGTTAGGTTCTGAAGACACTTCTGATTTATTTTTCTCAATTTTATTTACTGTAAGAATACACATTACACAGGTAATTGGAACTAACAAGTCATACATCACAGAAGCCCTCAAGCCTCTGAAGTCAGGCTTAACTGTTGTGTATCCTGACACCCACAAGCACTTTGTTAATAATAAAAAACTACATTTTAAAATAGCATTTTTTAATAAAGGAGGTCTGGGGGCCCCCTCTGACAGGGCCCGGGGCAATTTACCCTTTTGATAAATCCAGCACTGGTACCCACCACTAGGAACATGTAGGCTGCTATTACTGACTTCTTGTTGAAAATGCTAGGTGCTTGACAGTGATGTACAAAGTTTTCGACTTGGCACAGGCATCAATCAAGAAAGATCAAAAGTGAATTTGGAGCGCCTAGCCTGCATACTTACTGCAGGTTAGTAATTTTTAAGTCTTTGGGTCAGCATGGCACTTAGAATCTTCACAATGGCAGCCTTCATATTTCTTTTAACCAAGGTTTCCTTTAAGAAATGTTGAAAGGCCAACTTCATTCAAGGTTGATATCTTAATAGAACACGGGTGCTGTTAAGGTGAATCCCATGTTGGCTTCCTAGATCTTTCTAGGACTGTGTTGATATATACACATACACACTAGTGTAAGATTATCCCATAGGATTTCCAATAATGCATAATAAATTATTAGTGAGTCCAGTGACATCTTTATCCTAACTACCGTGTTTCCCTGAAAATAAGCCCAGGTCTTATATTAATTTTAGCAACTAAAGACACAGTAGGGCTTATTTTCAGGGTAGGTCTTAAGATGTAATCTGTTGTCTTCTCTCCCCCCCCCCCCCCCCCCCCCCCCCCCCCCCCCCCCCCCCCCCCCCCCCCCCCCCCCCCCCCCCCCCCCCACCCCCCCCCCCCACCCCCCCCCCCCCCCCCCCCCCCCCCCCCCCCCCCCCCCCCCCCCCCCCCCCCCCCCCCCCCCCCCCCCCCCCCACCCCCCCCCCCCCCCCCCCCCCCCCCCCCCCCCCCCCCCCCCCCCCCCCCCCCCCCTCTCTCCCTGCCCGACAGGAATCCCCAGTGTGAACCGAGTTAAAATGCTTGTAAAATCCTATAATCCACTCTATTACAGTAGTATATATAAACGTATAATGTGTGTGTTTCTGTAATATAATTGTGCCAAATACCTTCTGTGACCCGCCAGAGCTCTCTTCTCCACAATTATATTACAGAAAAAACATATTATAATAGTGGATTATAGGATGTTACAAACATTTTAAACTAGGGCTTATTTTCGGGGTAGGGCTTATATTGCAGCCCTCTTGGAAAATAATGCTAGGTCTTATTTCCAGGGTAGGTCTTATTTTCAGGGAAACACGGTATGTGGAAGAGGACACCGTCACCAACAACTGCAGGAAAACCTTGCCGTTGGAGTGTTTGATAGTAACAAGCTCTAAAGCAATTCAACTTGCAGGAGAGTTGACAATAAAATCATGTAAACTGCAGCACTATACAAAAACGCACAAACATTTGAAATAAAATAAGTCAGTCACTTACTTTACAAGACAAAATGTTTCCAAATGCTGAAAATGTATCATACAATGCTTTGTTATCAATTGAGTCATCAAGGTTTTTGATGAAGACATTTCCTACTCCAGATCTCCGAAGGCCAGGATCTCGCTGAGACCACATAATACGGATTGGTCTACCTTTAATCACTTCAAAGTTCATAGTGTCTAAAGCCCGTTCAGCTGTGAAGAGTTATCACAAGAAAGAAAAAAACGTTCAATGGAAGAGTCGAAGTTTGGCTCATTGAATCACTCTATGCACTATTTGCTACATTTATTAATGTTCTTACCCACATAACAGATTTAGCACATGTTATATTATCCATTTTTCAAGGTATTCTATATATGAAAATCAATTCACCTTGCCAACTCCGATAGCAGTAAGGAGTCACGTAGGTCTCGGTTTAGAATAGCCACTTTCTAGGACCTTAACTGCTATCTAAACTTCCACTATGTGCCAGAATAACTGGCTCCTGCGCATGAAGGGTGACAACATCTGGCGCAAAGTTGTACAGAGGTCAGTAACAGGTAGTACGGTGTACAGAGGTCAGTAACAGGTAGGGCGGTGTACAGAGGTCAGTAACAGGTAGGGCGGTGTACAGAGGTCAGTAACAGGTAGGGCGGTGTACAGAGGTCAGTAACAGGTAGGGCGGTGTACAGAGGTCAGTAACAGGTAGGGCGGTGTACAGAGGTCAGTAACAGGTAGGGCGGTGTACAGAGGTCAGTAACAGGTAGGGCGGTGTACAGAGGTCAGTAACAGGTAGGGCGGTGTACAGAGGTCAGTAGGATAAAGAGAAGTGTACAGAGGTCAGTAGGATAAAGAGAAGTGTACAGAGGTCAGTAGGATAAAGAGAAGTGTACAGAGGTCAGTAGGATAAAGAGAAGTGTACAGAGGTCAGTAGGATAAAGAGAAGTGTACAGAGGTCCGCAATATGAAGCGCAGCATATAGGAGATCAGTATGGTAGAGGACAGGGGTGAGCAGTTTAGAAGGACAGAGAGCATTGAGTCAGGAGGGTATGGGGTAGAGGGGCCAGGAGGGTACAGTACTGAGGGGTCAGGGGGGCGGCACAGTGCAGAGAGTTCAGGAGGGCACGGTGCAGAGGGAGTAATGCAGTGAGGTCAGGAGGGAACAGTACTAGGGGGGGGGGGGGGGTCAGGAGGAAAAGGTACTGAGGGGTCAGAAGGGTATGGTATTTGGGGGGGGGGGGTTCAGAAGGGTACAGACGTTCTTTCCTTGTGCAGAGTGGTGCAGGGAAGCTGCAATGGCAGAGCTGCACATTCTGGCGCTGATCCCCGACGGTCCTCCTCTTACATGATATCACTCGCATGCGCCTTGGATTCTGAGAAGAGGTTCAGCAGGGAAGCGCGCAGTACACACAGTGGAAGAGCTCAGAAGAGCCCAAACCCGACAGAGTTATATCTGAGGCTTTCCCCGTCCCGCAAAAGGCAGTCGACAGGTAAATCACGAATGACGGGTTGCCAACCCCGATATGATCCTTTTAGTTGAACGTCAAGAAAATGTTTTATTGCAAGAACAAAAAATGTAGGGACATGGGAAGGTTTATAACGTTTAGACATTTTGAATGTCCTAAAGCATTCCAACAGAGGTGAGCAACAGCCACTGAGAAATCCAATGGATGTAGGAATTTTACAAGAAGGGTGGGAGGATCTTAAAGGGGCAATAAATACCAGGAGGAGTGTGTTGTGCGGAGTTCAGGGATGTGCTACAAACAGGGGTGCAATATGTACAGAATGCAAGGTTTAGGGGTGTGCTATGCACAGTGTGCAGGGTTCCGGTTGAAAAAAAGCCTGGGTCCGAGGGCCACATGAAATGGCCTGGCTGGCCGGATTCAGCCTGGGGGCCTTGTGTTTGACACATCTGCTATAGAGGAAAGGTTTTACATACCGAATGTATTGGGAAGGTCTTTGTAGTGACAGCTCTAAAGTGCCTGGAACAGAAGGCTTATTCTCCAATTGCAAGGTATAAATGCACTGCTTCAAAAGAATCAAGAACTCCTTGCAAAGCCAAGTCAAATGGAACTTGCTGAAATACAGGCTTTTAAGGGGGAAGGCCATGAAGACTCTGAATCAGAGATGGTAATCGGGAACCTTGAACACGTTTATAAGTACCTTAGGATAAAAACTGAAATGAGTTGTGGAGGGTGCCAAGTACCAAGAGCCCCTGTGAGCAAACTGCTGTATGATTTCTGCACAAACCAGTAAAAAATCCGAACTGAACATGTAAGGTCTTGTGATCGTATGGGAGGGTGCAGTCATGCATTGTGGAGCTGTCCAAGACACCAATGAGAATGACCCCATAATAATATGGGTCCCAGTGTGTATGCTGTACTTGTTGGCCTTTTCTCCTCTGCTGATTTTGTACGTTTGCCCACTGACAAAGAAATGATCAGTCTATAATTTTAATGGTAGATTTATTTTTATAGTGAAAGACAGACAAACAAAAATATCCCAGAAAAACGCTTTTAAAAAAAATTATAAAAATTGATTTGCATTTTAAAATGAGTGAAATAAGTATTTGACCCCTTCGTAAAACATGACTTAGTACTTGGTGGCAAAACCCTTGTTGGCAATCACAGAGGTCAGGCGTTTCTTGTAGTTGGCTACCAGTTTTGCACACATCTCAGGAGGGATTTTGTCCCATTTCTTTTTGCAGATCCTCCGAAGTCATTAAGGTTTCGAGGCTGAGGTTTGATAACTCAAACCTTCAGCTCCCTCCACATATTTTCTATCAGATTAATGTCTGGAGACTGGCTAGGCCACTCCAGGACCTTAATGTGCTGCTTCTTAAGCCATTCCTTTGTTGCCTTGGCTGTGCGTTTTGGGTCACTGTCATGCTGGAATACCCATCAACGACCCATTTTCAATGCCCTAGCTGAGGAAAGCAGGTTCTCACACAAGGTTTGACGTTGCATGGCCCCGTCCATCGTTTCTTTGATGCAGGGAAGTTGATGGTGGGGATAGTGTTCTTGGGGGTCATAGCCAACATTCCTCCTCATCCAAACACTGAGTTGAGTTGATGGCAAAGAGCTAGATTTTGGTCTCATCTGACCACAACACTTTCACCCAGTTCTCCTCTGAATTATGCAGTTGTTCATTAGCAAACTTCAGACGGGCCTGTACATGTGCTTTCTTGAGCAGGGGGACCTTGCGGCACTGCAGAATTTCAGTCCTTCACGGAGTAGTGTGTTACCAATTGTTTTCTTGGCGACTATGGTCCCAGCTGCCTTGAGATCATTGACGAGATTCTCCCGTGTAGTTCTGGGCTGATTCCTCACCGTTCTCATGATTATTAAAATGCCACGAGGTGAGATCTTGCAAGGAGCCCAAGACCGAGGGAGATTGACAGTTATTTTGTGTTTCTTCCATTTGCAAATAATCGCACCAACTGTTGTCACCCTCTCACCAAGCTGCTTGGAGATTGTCTTGTAGCCTATTCCAGCCTTGTGTAGGTCTACAATCTTGTCCCTGACATCCTTGGACAGCTCTTTGGTCTTGGCATGGCGGAGAGTATGGAATATGATTGATTGCTTCTGTCGACAGGTGTCTTTTATACAGGTAACAAGCTGAGATTAGGAGCACTCCCTTTAAGAGCGTGCTCCTAATCTCAGCTCGTTACCTGTATAGAAAAAGATACCTGGGAGCCAGAAATCTTGCTGATTGATGGGGGATAAAATACTTATTTCACTCATTAAATGCAAATCAATTTATAACTTTTTTGAAATGTGTTTTTCGGGATATTTCTGTTATTCTGTCTCTCACTGTTAAAGTAAACCTACCATTATATACTGATCATTTCTTTGTCAGTGGGCAAATGTACAAAATCAGCAGGGGATCAAATACTTTTTATCCCCTCACAGTAAGTCACCCCCACCAGCAATGGAAGAATATGGGCAGAGGGCCCCTGTTGTTGCAGATGTCTTTGAAAAGTCATTGCAAGTGAGTGAAAGCCTTGTGTGCTCACAAACCCAGGGGGCTAGTGCTGATGAGGATCTCAGGAGGTCACAAAGTCACTGTAGGCGGGCAGTGGAAGGGAAGCCTAGACTGGATGGTCCACAATGCGCTTCAGAAATAGGAGCAGCAATGGGAACATGCTTCCTCTAGGCTGAAAGGTAGGAGAAAGTCAAAATAGTGTGAATTTTTTTCAAAATGGTACCAATTTTGAGGTTGCTCTCAGTACTGCAGCCTTGCTGGCCTTACTCAATATTGAAGTCCTCAGAGACATACAAGAGGCTGTCATGGCTCTAAACCGTGACAGAAAAACGCTTTTGCAGGTATTTTTCCTCCAAAAACAGCATTAAAAAACACAGCAACTGTGAGTCAAGCATTTGGCTTGTGATTACAGTGCGCTCCCCCTGAACTTAATGGGCAAGTTTGACGGGCAAGTTTGACGGGCAGCATGTGTAATGTCAACATCTGGGTGTGCAGCAGGCACAGCTCAGCCACCGTTTTTTACCGAACCCCCCACCACCAGCCCTTGTGAAAAAGTCGTTAAGAAAAAAAAATTTATAGGCAAACACAAAAAAGACTTCTCTAGACGACAACGCCTTGTGGTCTGTGCTCTTAGGTGGGACTTCTACTTTTGAAAATGAAAAGTTTAATGTAATTTTCTTTGCTCAACGGGCAAATCTAGCAACACTGAAAAATAATAGATCCTTACCAAAAACCAAGTAATAGGACTTTAAAAAGGTACCGCCAAACATAAAAAAATGTTAACATTTTTATTGGACAAAAACCTTAAGTTTAAAAATGAAATACAAACACTCAAAGCTCATAGGTGTCAAATAAAAGAAAACCGCAGTTATATAGATCGACAAGTTATGAAACATTCCCAAAGAGTTCAAATGGTATTTTCCATGCAAGAGTCTGACACGTTTTGCAGAGACAAAGCCAGCTTCCTCAGGGAGAACAGACATAGATTTACAATGTACATGGACCAGAAAAGCAGGACCGCGACTGGCCCCATTCAATACCATGCTGGTGGGGTAACATCTATATTAATCTTGGAGACGATCCCCTGGACTTTGAATCCCCTGACTAGTCAAGGGAGTTTATATATTACCCTCTACCTAAAATTCTACATCTAAGTATTGGGTTGGTCTTCCCTGACATACAGTGGTCATGGTCCCACTTTCCTGGTCCACGCTGCATGTACATTGTAAATATATGACACAGTTCCAAGTCAGTTTTCCATGAGAAAGTCCTATTAGTTAGTTTTTGATAGGGATCTAGTCATTTTCAGTGTCTTATATACAAGTATATATAGTGAGGAAAATTATTATTTGATACCCTGCAGATTTTGTAAGTTTGTCCACTTACAAAGAAATGAAGGGTCTATAATAATTTTTATCATAGGTGTATTTTAAATAATAGAGACAGAATATCAACCAAAAATCCAGAAAAAAAAACAACACAATACAAATGTTATAGATTGAGTTGCAGTTTAGTGAGTAAAAGTATTTGATCCCCAAGCAAAACATGACTTAGTACTTGGTGGCAAGCACAGAGGTAAGACATTGCTTGTAGTTGGTGACCAGGTTTGCACACATCTCAGGAGGGATTTTGGTCCACTTTTTACAGATCTTCTCTAAATCCTTAAGGTTTCTTGGCTGTCACTTGACAACTCGAAGTTTCAGCTCCCACCATAAATTTTAGGTCTACAGACTGGCTAGGCCACTCCATGACCTTAATGTGCTTCTTCTTGAGCCACTCCTTCGTTGCCTTGGCAGTATTTTTTGGGTCATTATCATGCTGGAAGACCCGACCATAACCCACCCCCAGTGTTCTGGCTAATACATGGCCCCATCCATTGGCCTCTCAATGCGGCAAAGTTGGCCTGTACCTTTGGTAGAGAAACAGACCCAAAGCATATTTCCACCACCGTGCTTGACTGCAAGGATGGTGTACTTAGGGTCATAGTCTGCATTTTTCTTCCTCCTAACACAGCGAGTCAAATTAATGCAAAGAGCTCAATTT
The DNA here is from genome assembly GCA_028564925.1 of Lithobates sylvaticus. Lineage (NCBI taxonomy): Eukaryota > Metazoa > Chordata > Amphibia > Anura > Ranidae > Lithobates > Lithobates sylvaticus. Next base: position 54,042,054 of record CM053037.1, read on the forward strand.
TGGTCTTCTCTGACCACAACACTCTGCCCCAGTCATTCTCTAAATTCATTTAGATGTTCATTGGCAAACTTCAAATGGGGCTGTACATGTACCTTCTTGAGGAGGGGGGCTCACCGTGTTTGGAAGAAGAAAAATGCAGACTATGACCCTAAGAACGCCATCCCTACAGTCAAGCATGGAGGTGGAAACATTATGCTTTGGGGCTGTTTCTCTGCTAATGGTACAGTCTAACTTTGCCACATTGAGGGGCCAATGGACAGGGCCATACATTGTAAAATCTTGGATGAGAACCTTTTCCCCTGAGAACACTGAAGATGGGTTGTGGATGGGTCTTCCAGAATGACAATGAACCAAAACAGACCACCAGGACAACAAAGGAGAGAAGAAAAAGCACATTAAGGTAAAAAAAGTGGCCTAGCCAGTCTCCAGACCTTAATCCTATAGAAAATGTACAAAGGGAGCTGAAACTTCGAGTTGCAAAGCGATAGTCAAGAAACCTTAAAGTGTTACTTAACCACAACAGTAAAATCAGTCTGTATATGCAGTAAAGCATGCTCGTTATACTCACTGTGGAACCTAAGGGGTTAATCCTCTGCATGGTGTATAAAGGCTATTTGATCCTGTCTCTCTGATCCTCCTCCTCTAAGACCCCTTTCACACCGGGGCGTTTTTTTAGGCGTTTGTCAGGAGATTTAGCGTTAAAAAAGCGCCTGTAAAGCGCTTGAAAGAAGCCTCATCTGCAATCCCAATGTGAAAGCCTGAGTGCTTTCACACTGAGATCCCTTTTACACTGGGGCGTTTAGCGTTAAAAAAAATGCCTGTAAAGCACCTGAAAGAAGCCGCAAATGCAATCCCAATGTGAAAGCCTGAGTGCTTTCACACTGTGGCGCTGCTCTGGCAGGGCGTCAAAAAAAGTCCTGCAAGCAGCTTCCTTGCAGCGCTTTTGGAGCAGTGAATACACTGCTCCTAAAGCGCCCCTTCCCATTGAAATCAATCGGAAGCGCCTGCAAAACGCCCAAAAAGCGCATGAAAATGCCCGAAAAGCGCCTTTGGCAGCAGCGCTTTGTGGGCGCTTTTAACCTTTTATTTGGCCACTAGCAGGGGTTAAAAGCGCCCCACTAGCGCTCGAAAAATGCTGGTAAAGCGCTGCTAGTTTAAGCAGCGATTTACGAGCGTTTTTCGGGCGCTGGCAGTGTAAAAGGGCTCTTAAAGCACTTGGGCTTTCACATTGGGATTGCAGAGGAGGCTTCTTTCAAGCGCTTTTAACGCTAAAGCCCCTGAAAAATGCCCGAGTGTGAAAGTGTTCTAACTACAATCCATCTCGTGATAGAACAAAGCATTAGGAGTCAGGCTGCACATGCTCAGTTTGGTGTGTATTGCTAGAGTAGAAAGTTGTTTTTTCTTGGGAGAGTGCATGTGATCAGCACAGTGCCAATCAGCACTATCTATACAGAGGATCAGGGGAGAATGAAAATTTCTCCTACAAGCTTTAAGTAGAGACTCATAAAAGTAACAAGACTGCTATATACTGCGGATAAGAAAAAGGTATTTAGCAGTTTATATTTACTAAAATAATTGCATTTCCATGTTGTGTGTACTGTGGTAGACCAGATATAGTAAATGCAGGGTCCTGGGTTTAGTAACACTTTAAGGATTTAGAGAACATCTGTAAATAAGAGGGGACCAAAATCCCCCCTGAGATGTGTGCAAACCTGGTAACCACTACTACAAGAAACGTCTGACCTCTGGTGCTTGCCAACAAGGGTTTCTCCACCAAGTACTAAGTCGTGTTTTGCTTGGGAATCAAATATTTATTTTACTCACTGAACTGCAACTCAATTTATAACATTTGTATTGTGTGTTTTTTGGTTTCCATTCTGTCTCTATTATTTAAAATACACATATGATAAAAATTCCCTTCATTTCTCTTTGCAACTGGACAAACTTACAAAATCTGCAGGGGATCAAATAATTATTTTTCACACTGTGTGATAGAGATAAAATGTATTTTATATTTTATATATATATATATATATATATATATATATATATATATATATATATATATATATATATATATATATATATATATATATATATATATATATATATATATATATATATATATATATATATATATATATTTTTTTTTATTTTTTATTTATTTTTTACTGAAATCGGTACCGATACTAGGCCTTTTCACGAGTATCGGTACTCGCGAAAATGCGCCGATACTGGTGATGTCAGCTTGGGAGCCGAACGCCTCCTCCTCCCCTCCTGCATCTTTTCTTCCTACACTTCCTGCAAGTGTGTTTTTATAACAAAATTGATTATGGTTACTGCGCTGCCTGTGTTCAGGCTGTGTACAATGTAGGGATGGGAGACAGAGCTCTGCCCAGTGACACCTGTGTGCCCTCCTAACCCCCTGTAGTATGCTCTAACTCCCCTTTACAGAGCCTTCCTAACCCCCTCTATTGTGCCTTATTGCCCCCTGTACTGTGCCCTCCCTGTGTTGCGTCCTCCTGCCTCCACCAGCTGTCACCTCTGCCCCCATGTCTCCCAATGACCCTCCCCATCCTCTTCCCCCCAGCGATTACAGCCTTCCCCATCCCAACTCTCCCACACCACAAGCCCCATTTCACCCCACACTCAACTACCCTGCCCTCACTTAGCCCTCTACTCCCCCCTCCCAGCCTGCCCCCACCCAACTCCCAAACCACCCCCCTCCCAACTCTTTCTAGGCGAAAGATATCGGCAATTGGTTTTGATGAGTACTTGCAAAAAAGTATCGGTACAGTACTTGTAGTTTAAAAAGTGGTATCGGTGCATCCCTGATAGAGATATACATCTATCTCTCTCTCTATATCTATCTTTTTCTTCTTAAACGTCATGATAAAACGCTGAAGCTTACCATCAGCAGGCTGCTGGAAATTTATATAAGCATAGCCAAGGGACCGACGAGTGGTCATATCACGACAAACTCGGATAGACAATATTGGGCCTGCTGGTGAAAACTTTTCATATAGCATTGCTTCTGTGACATCTGTATGCAGGTCCCCAACGTACAGGGAGGCTAGCGGGTATCCTGGCCCGGCTGCATTCATGGCAATCTGAAAAGGGTAACAGAACCAACAATTTTACAAAAGTTAAATTAAAAACAACTCGAACGATCTAATGCAGATACAAATGTGCAAGACAGGTCATACTTCACACATTGACAGAAGCACTCACCTTGACCCAAGGACAACGTTGGCAAGGCAAGCTGAGGAACATTACCCCTTGGGCATTCCAGGCATCACTGGACTATACAAAAAAACACAGCTTTTGTGGAAGCACCAGAATCTATTCACTGGTGCTTCCACTATTTGAAATTCTGTAGGTCAAAGATACTCAATAAGGAAAATTAGTAACGAGTTGGAATGAAATAAATAAGGTAGGCGTGCCCCCTAACCTAATAATATCAATCAACTCATCGTAAATGATTCCTAAAACCAATTGTATAACAAAAGAAATGGGAAGAGGAGTTGGGTAGAAAGAGTTGGGCTCCTTCAATATATTGAATTTTGAAAATTCATATAAAATACTACTTGGATGGCATCTTATCCAATCTCATAGTATAATATGGTCCTCAATATTCACCTTACTGTTTCAGGAACTGCCAAGATGAAGCTACAATGCTCCATATCTGTTGGTACTGCCCTAGGCTGCAAAGACTGTGGATTAGGGTCTACAACTCAGTGTATGAAAATCCTAAAGGGTAAGTTGACCTGTTTGGGCAGAATTTCGCTTTTGTCATCTCTGGCCCAGCCATCCCAACGTGCTCTTCTCTCACTTACCTCATTGATGGAAGCTTTGAATTTTCATATATGTTTTGGTGTTTGAAAAATGTTTTTTTGCTTCCATCACTTCCTGTAGATCATGTGACATCCAGGAAGCTTTGAATCCCACAATGCATCGCAGAAAAGTTATTTATACCAGTGAATATGGAGTTCTTAGGCAGCCAGAGTATAAACTGTATCCATGGAAGGATCTCTGGAGCAGGGTACCAACCTTAAGACCCCGATTATGGCATAACACAAAAAAAAAAAGATGGGGGGGGGGGGAGAGAAAAGAAAATCCACATTCAAGGTTGTCCATCAGAGGCAAAGTTGACAAAACACGTCTTAGTGCAGAGTCCATATTCCCAGACACAGCTATTGACTGAGAAAATCCACCATCCAGCTGTCCACTCCTGGACAACGCGCTGCCAATGGAACCGGATTACGAAATTCCACCAAGCACAATATGTGAAGCACCTTTTTTCATGCCGGTTGACTCCTTATTTACATTTGATAGTGTATGTAGTCCACAACGATATTGTCGGACTGCATGCTTGCTGGATAATATTAAAGATGTGCTGTCCAGAGATCTTCACTTGCTTCTGGGTCCCGTGCTGAGCAGGCAACTTTCTGTATTTACAATGCATCAGGCCAACCGCTCAGCATGGGACCCAGAAGCAAGCGGAGATCACTGGACAGCATATCTTCAATAGGTGCCATTCAGAGAATGCTTTGCATGTTCTGATGGAATGCAAAGCATTCTCCCATTGGACGAGGTAAAGAGTGCGACATCACTGCCCTGCTAACTCCTAAGGAATTACTCTCATTAGATCTGAAAAGTCTTAGTTGTAAGACCACACTTCCAAAAACTGATCCTAGCAGATATGCTATTATCTGTAGTGACTGGAGTGCCTAACCCTTTGTTCACACCCATGAGTTTTTTAGCGCGTTTTGCAGAAACAGTCCATTGAACATGGAAGGACGCTCCCCGGGGTCGTGGCGCCATGGAAGGACGCTCCCCGGGGTCGTGGCGCCATGGAAGGACGCTCCCCGGGGTCGTGGCGCCATGGAAGGACGCTCCCTGGGGTCGTGGCATGGCGTTACACCAAACTACAGGATTTCTCATCCACAGATAGGAAATAGCGGCTGTAGAGGATTACCAGGGCTTGGGCTAAGGTTAAAGGTAATCAGTAGGGTTAGGGGTAGTGGTAATCGTTGAGGTTAGCGTTTTAACCCTAGCAAATACCGCTAACTCTAACATGCGACTTTGGACACAAAGGTTCCAGCACTACTCTGATGCAAGTTTGATGCTACTTGAGTACCAGAGGGTGTAAAGTCGTGGTCGGGGGTGTGTGTCCATATATCTCCTCCACACAGAACACATACAGAGCATTCAACTCACCACAGGAGGGGGCGGGGGGCATGTCAGTATCCTCCACATAGAACACTCAGCTCACAGCAGAGGAGGCTGTGTAGGGGAAGGGGCGTGTCAGTATATCTCCTCCACATTGCACATATAGCCCACAGGAGAGGGGGCGTGTCAGTATATCTCCTCCACACAGAACACTCAGCTCACAGGAAAGGGGGCGGTGTAGGGGAGGGGGTGTCAGTATATCTCCTCCACACAGAACACTCAGCTCACAGCAAAGGGGGGAGGGCGGTGCAGGGGAGGGGGCGTGTCAGTATATCTCCTACACACAGAACTCTCAGCCCACAGGAGAGGGGGCGTGTCGGTATATCTCCTTCACACAGTACACTCAGCTCACAGCAGAGGGGGGGCAGTGTAGGGGAAGGGGGCGTCAGTATATCTCATCCACACAGAACACTCAGCTCACAGCAGAGGGGGAGGGCGGTGCAGGGGAGGGGGCGTGTCAGTATATCTCCTACACACAGAACTCTCAGCCCACAGGAGAGGGGGCGTGTCGGTATATCTCCTCCACGCAGAACACTCAGCTCACAGCAGAGGGGGTGGTGTAGGGGGCGTCAGTATAGCTCCTCCACACAGAACACTCAGCTCACAGCACAGAGGGCCATGTAGGGGGGAGGGGGCGTGTCAGTATATCTGCTCCACATAGCACATATAGCCCACAGGAGAGAGGGCGGTACAGGGGGGAGGGTGCGTGTCAGTATATCACCTCCACACAGAACACTCTGCTCAAAGAAGAGGGGGCAGTGTAGGGGGAGTGGGCGTGTCAGTATATCTCCTCCACACAGAGAGAATTCAGCTCACCACCGAGGGGGCGGTACAGGAGGAGGGGCATTTCAGTATATCTCCTCCACACAGAACTCTCATTTGAAAGGGGAGGGGGCATGTCAGTATATCTCCTCCATACAGAAGACTCAGATCACAAGAGGGGGCGGTACAGGGGGGGAGGGGCCGTAGCAATTGAGATGCACAAAAGAAACACCCACAAACTGGGCTTCATGAAGAGGAAGGAACAAACAAGCAACAATAACAGATAAAGATCTGATGTTCCTGAGAGTGGATCAGCGTTTTTTTGCATGTACTGATAATGTAGACCAGCAACTAAGCTTTAAATTCTCAGAGTTCTCCTTTAAGGCCTTGTTCATGCCTGAGTGACGCTGCTGTGTCGCATTTTTTCATGCTTTTTTGGAGCAGCACCTTTCATTTTGAATGGGCCTCCCTCCGCTCCAAAAAATAAAAATAAAAAAGCTATCTTTCGCATTTAGGGTCTCGCGCTTTGGACATGTTTTATCACGTGACAATCGCACCACATTTGGGGTGCCATTAAGTAATATGGTACAAGCACGTTGCACCGCGATTCTGGAATCGCAAGCAGTCGTGCAATTCTGCCCCGGAATCCAATACGCTCAAGTCTAAACGGGGCCTAACTCTTATGCGCATTTGCAGCAGTTACACCTCCCTGGTCTGGCCAATCATGATGGATCAAGTATGAACGAGTCCCAGACATTAGATGGGGATGTACAACCAGACAGCCTTAGAGCACGGTCACACCAGAACCCGATGCAGGAAACCCACATTCAGTGCGCATTTCCCGCACCGCCGTTGTGATCTGCAGTGTCTGTCAATGAAATGCTAAGGACCTCCCAAACACACCGAGTTCGCCTGCCCTGGTACGCATTGGTACTGCACTCAAATGGTGCGATTCCTGGTGTGAACCAGCCCTTAAGAATTTTTTATTTTTCGTGTCAATTAACATGCAGAGGTAGGGCAGAGCATGTACAATGATTTTCAGTACCAGGTTACCCATTGGCAAGAAAGGATCCAACGCAACGCAAATAATTGCGATTCCCCCTGTGATCAGCTTGCAGAGGGAGGCCACCATGTTCTGCTGCAGCCCACAGACATGACTGGTGTCTACTGACTTGTGTTTACACTGTTGTGCTCAATTAAAGTGAAACTAAACCCTCCACTCCTTTATAGCCAAGGAAGCTACCATCTTAGGCTCTGCAACAGCAATGGTGCTGCACATGTGATCAGTTAGGCCAACAGCCACTTGATGCTTTGACAGGTCAGTTGAGAGCACAAGCAACTGTGACAGTTCTACACACGCTTATTTAAATGGATTACCCAATGCACCAATAAACTGTGCCTAGGGGCCCATTTATCAAACCTGTAGCAGTAATCGGTCGCAAATCTCAATCCAAGCATCTTGCCGCGCCGATGCACCAATCCAAGCCCCTTGATGCGCCGATCCAAGCCCCTTGTTGCGCTGATCCAAGCTTCTTGCTGCGCCGATGTGCCAATCCAAGCGTCTTGCCGCACCAATCCAAGCGTCTTGCCGCACCAATCCAAGCATCTTGCCGCACTGATACACCAATCAAGGGCCTTGCCGCATCGACGCGCCAATTTAAGCATCTTGCCGCACCGATGTGCCAATCCAAGCTACCTAATGAGCAAATCCGAGCGTTTTGCCGTGCCGATGCGCCAATCCAAGCCCCTTGCCGCACCAATCCAAGCTACTTGCCGCGCCAATCCAAGCATTTTGCCACACCAATCCAAGCGTCTTGCCGCACCGATGTGCCAATCCAATCGACTTGATGCGCCAATCCAAGCTTCTTGCCGCACCGATGCGCCAATCCAAGCGTCTTTCTGCGCCAATCCAAGCGTCATGCCGCACCAATCCAAGCGTCATGCCGCACTGATACACCAATCAAGCGCCTTGCCGCATCGACGCGCCAATTCAAGCAACTTGCCGCACCGATGTGCCAATCCAAGCTACTTAATGAGCAAATCCGAGCGTCTTGCGGTGCCGATGCGCCAATCCAATCGTCTTTCTGCGCAAATCCAAGCGTCTTGCCGCACCGATGCGCCAATCCAAGCGTCTTGCAGCACCAATTCAAGCGTCTTGACGCACCAATGCGCCAATCCAAGCATCTTGACGCACCAATCCAAACGTCTTGCCGCACCGATGGGTCAAGCCAAGCGTCTTGCCTCGCCAATCCAAGCGTCTTGCCGCGCCGATGCGACAATCCAATCATCTTGATGCGCCAATCCAATCGTCTTGATGCGCCAATCCAATCGTCTTGATGCGCCAATCCAAGCTTCTTGCCGCACCGATGCGCCAATCCAAGCATCTTTCTGCGCCAATCCAAGCGTCTTGCCGCACCAATCCAAGCGTCTTGCCGCACCGATGCGCCAATCCAAGCGTCTTGCCGCACCAATCCAAGCGTCTTGCAGCACCAATTCAAGCGTCTTGACGCACCAATGCGCCAATCCAAGCATCTTGACGCACCAATCCAAACGTCTTGCCACACCGATGCGTCAATCCAAGCGTCTTGCCTCGCCAATCCAAGCGTCTTGCCGCGCCGATGCGACAATCCAAGCATCTTGATGCACCAATCCAAGCGTCTCGCCGCACCGATGCGTCAATCCAAGCGTCTCGCCGCACCGATGCGTCAATCCAAGCGTCTCGCCGCACCGATGCGTCAATCCAAGCGTCTCGCCGCACCGATGCGTCAATCCAAGCGTCTAGCCGCGCCAATCCAAGCGTCTTGCCGCGCCAATCCAAGCGTCTTGACGAACCAATCTAAGCGTCTTGCCGCACCGATGCGCCAATCCAATCGTTTTGCCTCACTGATGCGCCATTCCAAGCTTCTTACCGTGCCAATCCAATTGTCTTGCCGCACCGATGCGCCAATCCAAGCGTCTTGACGCACCGATGCGCCAAGCATTTTGTCACACCAATCCAATCGTCTTGCCGCGCCGATGCGCCAATCTGAGCATCTTGCCGCACCAATCCAAGCATCTTGCCTCACCGATGCGCCAATTCAATCGTCTTGCCGCCAATCAATCAAAATCCCTTTTAAAAGCTTGCAACTAAAAGGAAACTATTTTGGTCACAAAGTAACTTACCGCGCTGTTGAACTAGCGAAGAAGTCGCCATATTGTAGCACAAAAGACAGTTGGTCGCAGATCTACGATGTGACACATGTCCGTTGCCTGGAGTGCCATTGGATGGGACCGCAGCACACCAACGTGCAATATTGTTACCAGCAAGGATCATCGCCGAAGGCGGAACATGCAACAATCTGTCCACATCTTAGAGCCAGACCCCCATCTGCTGGGAAACTACAAATCCCAGCATGTCCTACAACCTGGCAGGACAGGTACTTCATCAAGAGCTATAAAAGGGTACAGTAAGCTCCCATTAAAGTGAACATGGGGGCTGCCATTGCTGCTCTCCTTCTGAAAATGCTAGTTGCCTGGCTATCTCTAAACAAGCATGCAGCCCAGGGAAGTCATCCAGAGAGTAGTGCAACCAGGCAACTAGCATTCTCATAAGGAGGTGCAATGGACGCTCACCAGCCACACGCCTGTAATCAGCCATACCCACTATATTTGGTGCAGGTAATGATCACGCCACACCTCTCTGCTGGCCAGGGGGCCACACCATACACACTGCTACTGATACCCCTACCTAGTAAGATCTCACTGATGGTAGAGGAAGCCGATGGAGGACGTCCGATCACAGCTCACACCAAGCCGATCAGGCCTTTGCTGCCTACGCCACTCCTCCTTGGCCCGCTACGCAGGAGCGGAACCGTTATAGGGGGCGGAGCTTTCCTCTGCTGGAACTTAAGATGGGGGCGGAGCTGTCCACTTCAAGGGCTTCAGGTGGGGGGCGGAGCTTCCGCTGCTTTGACCTCAGGTGGGGCGCGCCTTACCGTCCTGTAGCTACATCCTAAAGCCAGCCATGTTTGTTTACTTCCTGCCTGCCCATTGGTGTCCAATCACAGGTGGTGCTGTGTTCAAAGTATATAGAACCAATCACAGAATCCCTTATAAAGTTTAATAAATTAATAAAACTCACTTTCAGTATTAATACATTTGCAGTGGTTGTGAAAATAATCCCTGGTGACCTTGCCCTGAAGGAACCTGTTCAGGCATTTCCTGTTATAGACTTACTACACTCTGTGCTTGTGTCTCAATTTTGCTCTTATTGTGTCACCCTGTCCAGCAGGCTTCTGAATGGGACTATGGTGGCAGAGGGCCGCTGTGACAAAACCAGCAGTGACTAGGGTTGCCGCCTCAACCGAATACACATATGAATCACACAGGTTCTGAAGCAAATTTAATGCAGCTAAAGCACTAAGTGAGTCTAACCCCTTCCTGCCAATGCTATAGCCAAAAGACGGCTATAGTGCGGGCTTATTTTGCCAGGAGGGTGTCCATAGGCATCCTCCTGTCATCGCGATTCCTGTGCACCGCAGTGTATAAAGGGCCAATCACAGCGGTCCTTACCACATGATCAGCTGTGTCCAATGACCGCTAAGTACAATGTAAACACAAGTCAGTAATTGGCTTTCCTTTCAGGGACACCTACACCAATAATCAGGGCACTAATAATCAGGCAGTCCCAACAGTGCCCATCAGTGCTTCCAATCGGTGCCCACCAGTGCTGTCAATCAGTGCTAATCAGAGCTGACAGTCAGTACCCATCATTGCTGCCAATCAGTGCCTCCTCATCAGTGTCACCGATCAGTGCTGCCAATCAGTGCTCATTAGTGCTGCCAATCAGTACCCATTAGTGCTGCCAATCAGTGTCCCTGATAAGTACTGGCTATCAGTGCTCATCAATGCTGCCAATCGGGGCCCATTAGTGCTGCCAATCAGTGCCTCCTCATCAGTGTCCCTGATCAGTGCTGCCAATCAGTGCCTCCTCATCAGTGCCACCGATTAGTGCTGCCAATCAGTGCCTCCGAATCAGTGTCCCAAATCAGTGCAGCCTATCAGTGCTGCCTACCAGTGCAGTGCCCATGAGGGCCACCTATAAGTGCCGCCTATTAGTGCCACCTATCAGTGCCGTCTGTCAGTGCAGCCTCATCAATGCACACCAGTGCTGCCTCATCAGTGCCACCTATCAGTACCACTTATCAGTGCCGCCTATCAGTGCCACCTATCATTGCCCATCAGTACCGCCTGTCAGTGCAGCCTCATCCGTGCACACCAGTGCTGCCTCATCAGTGCCACCTATCAGTGCCCATCAATGCTGCCTCATCAGTGCCACATAATAGTGCCCATCAACGTCACCTCGTCAGTGCCGCCCAGGGCAGCCATCAGAAATTGTTGGGCCCCCTACACAGCTTTAGGCCTGGGCCCCCCGAACCTGACCACCAACATTCCCCAGGGCCTGCCCACATGCCATCCCACCGTCCATCACCTGTAAGCACTCAACCCCCACCCTCCCCCAGAACTAGTTCTTAAGGGAGTCCAATCCACATTTTCACTGCTCTTACTGTAAAGAAGCTTTTCTGTGTATGGAGGTTAAAGCCTGGTACACACTTGCCAAATGTCAGCCCCCCCTCACACCTGTGTATATGTCAGCCCCCCCTCACACCTGTATATATGTCAGCCCCCCCCCCCCACACCTCTATATATGTCAACCACCCCCCTCACACCTGTATAGAGTATCTAACAAAAGTGAGTACACCCCTCACATTTTTGTAAATATTTTATTATATCTTTTCATGTGACAACACTGAAGAAATTACACTTTGCTACAATGTAAAGTAGTGAGTGTACAGCTTGTATAACAATGTAAATTTGCTGTCCCCTCAAAATAACTCAACACACAGCCATTAATGTCTAAACCGCTGGCAACAAAAGTGAGTACACCCCCAAGTGAAAATATCCAAATTGGGCCCAATTAGCCATCTCCCCTCCCCGATGTCATGTGACTCGTTAGTGTTATAAGGTCTCAGGTGTGAATGGGGAGCAGGTGTGTTAATTTGGTGTTATCGCTCTCACTCTCTCATACTGGTCACTGGAAGTCCAACATGACACCCCATGGCAAAGAACTCTCTGAGGATCTGAAAGAAAAAAAATGATTGCTCTACATAAAGATGGCCTAGGCTATAAGAAGATTACTGAGACCCTGAAACTGAGCTGCAGCACGGTGGCCAAGACCATATAGCGGTTTAGCAGGACAGGTTCCACTCAGAACAGGCCTCGCTATGGTCAACCAAAGAAGTTGAGTGCATGTGCTCAGCCTCATATCCAGAGATTGTCTTTGGGAAATAAACATATGAGTGCTGCAGAGATTGAAGGGGTGGGGGGTCAGTCTGTCAGTGCTCAGACCATACGCTGCACACTGCATCAAATTGGTCTTCATGGCTGTCGTCCCAGAAGGAAGCCTCTTCTAAAGATGATGCACAAGAAAGCCTGCAAACAGTTTGCTGAAGACAAGCAGACTAAGGACATGGATTACTGGAGCCATGTCCTGTGGTCTGATGAGACCAAGATAAACTTATTTAGTTCAGATGGTGTCAAGCGTGTGTGGTGGCAACCAGGTGAGGAGTACAAAGACAAGTGTGTCTTGCCTACAGTGAAGCATGGTGGTGGGAGTGTCATGGTCTGGTACAGTTCATTGAGGAAACCATGAATGCCAACATGTACTGTGACATACTGAAGCAGAGCATGATCCCATCCCTTCGGAGACTGGGCCGCAGGGCAGTATTCCAACATGATAACAACCCCAAGCACACCTCCAAGACGACCACTGCCTTGCTAAAGAAGCCTGTATATATGTCAGCCTCCCCCCCACGCCTGTATATATGTCAGCCCCCCCCCCCACGCCCGTATATATGTCAGCCCCCTCCCTCACACCTGTATATATATGTCAGCCCTCCAATTACATAAATCTGTAAACGCACAAAGCTTTGGCCCCTTCCTGTACACAAACAGCCCCCTCCCTTTCCTTCACAGGCCCTACTTGTAAAGGAAATCTTCCTACCTAGTCCCAGCTCATTTTCACAAAGCTAACATGTTGCTGAAACAGGGGAGCCAATCACTGTACATAACACAGTACAGGCAGCTCACACGAGGGGTGCCCATGCACATAGTAGCCAGAGGTGGCAGTAAAGAGCTCGATGTCTGAGCTCAATGACAAAGAGCAGCAGAAGATGCAGAGATCGTTTCTGCAGTGCACAACAGGGCTCCCCTTCACCTGTCCTGCCTTCTTCTGGCCCAGGCAGGCCCCTCGGGCACCAGGGGCCCCTTACTTTTATTAGCTGTACCCCCCTGATGGCCGCCCTGGTGCCGCCTCATCAGTGTTACCTCTCAGTGCCCGTCAGTGCTGCCTCATCAGTGCCGCCTCATTAGTGCCCATCAGTGCAGCCTCATCAGCACACATCAGTGAAGGAGAAAAATTACCTGTTTGCAAAATTTTATAACAAACTATGAAAAAATTTTTTTTTTCAAAATGTTCGGTCTTTTTTCATTTGTTTAGCAAAAAATTTAGAAACCCAGTGGGGATTAAATACCAAAAAGAAAGCTATATTTGTGTGAAAAAAATATTAAAATTTCATTTGGGTGCAGTGTTGTATGACCGCGCAATTGCCATTCAAAGTGTGACAGCGCTGAAAGCTGAAAATTGGCCTGGGCAAGAAGGAGGTGAAAGTGCCCAGTAAGGCCCCTTTCACACTGGGGCGGTGGGGGCGTCGGCGGTAAAGCAGCGCTATATTTAGCGCTGCTTTACCGTCGTTTTAGCCGCGGTATTCGGCCGCTAGCGGGGCCGAATACCCGCTTAGGTGTGAAAGGGGCCTAAGCAAGTGGTTAAAAAAACAGGGCCTGACAGAATCGTATTGCTGCTGCAGCATGCAGTTCCGTTTTCAGGAAAACTGTGGGGGTCCCTGTGGGTCCAGAATTAATGGGATTTTGTGTGAGAATTTCTATTCCCCTGCTCCCCTTCGGTGCCGCCATCTTTGAATATCCTGCATGTACACAAGTGTGTAGAAGGTCTCTGCTGGGTCTTTAGGATATGACAGAGACTGTCATATCCACCTGTTCACACCTGTACATACAGGAAGCGTTTCTGGCACCAAATCCTGAGGGTGCTTTGCTCCTGGGCTGGGCATGTACTGGGCAGGAACATAAGCTAGCAGGCCTAAGGTGTGTCCATGCATGTGTGAGATCTTGTGGCAGTGGAAGTTCTTTAACCCCCCCTTCCTGACCAGACCATTTTTTGCGATACGGCACTGGGTTATTTTAACTGACAATTGCACGGTCTTGCACCGATGTACCCAAAAAAATATAACTTTTTCTTTTCCCACAAATAGAACTTTCTTTTGGTGGTATTTAATCACCACTGCATTTTTCTTTTTTGCGCTATAAACAAAAAAAGAGCGACAATTTTGAAAAACATAAATATTATTTACTTTCTGCTATAAAACAAATCCAATAAACAAATCCTAATTCATATTTTTGGTAAAAAAAAATCCCAATAAGCGTATATTGATTGGTTTACTCAAAAGTTATAGCATCTACAAACTTTGGTATATATACTGGAATTTTTATTTATTTATTCTTATTATTACTAAATTATTTTATACTAGTAATGGTGGCACTCAGCAACTTATAGCGGGACTGTAATACTATGGTGGGCAGTCAGACAATAACTTACACTTTTGACACTTTGCAGGAACCAGTAACACTAATACAGTGATCAGTGCTAAAAATATACACTGTCACTGTACTAATGACACTGGCTAGGAAGAGGTTAAACAGCTAGGGTGATCAAAGGGTTAAATGTGTGCCTAGCCAGTGTGTGTGTTTACTATGTGAGCTGCTTTTGCTATGGGATGTGATGGATTAGAAAAGCCCCCCCCCCCCCCATTTGGATAAGCCCAGGTTCACACTGAGCTGCGGGAATTAAATGGTGGGGCTCAGCTGAACTCACAGGTTTCTGCACAGATGTCAATGGAAATCGCACCCCGAAAATTAAAAAAGTAGTACAGAAACGACATTTTGAATTTGGTGTGGCGTTGCACTGTTTAGGACGGTGCCAATTGCCGCCGATTTGACATGCGATTTGATGCACCAATGTGAACCACGGCTGAAGCTCTGCCTTGCTTACAAAGGTTGAGCTCCGTTCTGTGTGTTTCCTCGACGATCGGTGCCGGCAGACACCCATTGGCCAGCACCTACTGATCGGCTTCTGCTGTGACAAATCACAGTATGTAAAAAAAATTAAAATAAATAAATACATTTTCTTCCATTTTTTTTAAACCTTTTTTAACTTGACTTTTTTTGACAAATCACAGCAGAAGCGGCACGCCCCATACCCGGAATTGCAGAATCACGTATATATGTGTGATTATGAGCATCATAGTAAATCTGCTATAGGGCGGTTGGCAAGCGGTTAAAAAATGGGGGAGGAAAGCTAAAGATTTTTTTGGGGTGAAATTTCACCTTAGAGTCAATGGGACGCACCGCAACGGGGCAAACCGTTCATGGTGGATGGCTTTTAAGGGGTGTTTGGCAATACATTGCCTCCTCACTGCCTGTTTTACCTCTATAAATGCATTTAAATGCATAGCTCCCAACTGTCCCTGATTTCGAGGGACTGTCCCTGATTTGAAGAAATGTCCCTCTATCCCTCTTTCCTCCTCATTTGTCCCTCATTTTGGTCTGATCTATATAGTTGTATATAAAATGCACTTTTTATCCATCAAAAAGTGTTTTCCAGCACTAAACCTTTCATCTGATTTCTAAATTGCTGCATTTGTAAATTCCAAAAGCCAATATAAAGGAATAGTATTGGTAAAAAAGCACTTGTGGGTTTAACCAATCTTTTTTTTTGTACAATTCTCCTTTAAGGGGGCATGGCAAGGGGTGTGTCCTATGCCTGCATACTTTAGCTGATAGGTGTCCCTCATTCCCATCTCAAAAAGTTGGGAGGTATGTAAAGATGGGATCATCCTTGATGCGGTGTGTGTGTACCCCCGATGGTTGGTGGGCATTAAAAACACAGCTCAACCATGTGTTTTTTTACTGTTCCCCAACCGCAAGTGTAGCATAAACAAGCCCTTACGGTTTGCATCTACTTTAGGGACCTTCTTGGTGTGTAGTAGACCTCTATCAGGGCCCATGTCAACCAGTTTTGAGCTTGTTTCAATGACATCAATTGTGGATGCTTCTGAGATCATCCAGAATTCATTGTCTGGCTTATTGGACCTGCAATTTAGCTCCTTCTGACCTGTATTCCACCTGCTTCAGGCAAATTGTGCAGGAATTGTGCAGGAATGCAAAACCCATCTGACGAGCAAGAAATTCTGTCAACACAGGCCCTAACGTTAACTATACACAGGACAGTTTGTACAATCTCATTTAGATGCGCCAAGATCTATGAAGAGTCTGTCAATTGGAATGTATAGGTAGGACCTCACACTACATATCAGGGAAAATCAAAAAGTTCGTACAATTTTCCGACAACTTTGTCCGACCGTGTGTATGCAACACCAGTGTCGGACAAAATCCGTCGTAAAAAATCCGACGGATTTTGTGGTCGGAATTTCAGACTGTGTGTACGGGGGCTTAGAAGGAGACTAGAAAATACATGAAACTTCTGAGACTGCCTTTGTTTTCTGCACTGCTGGGACTTGTAGTTCTGTGTGGTGTTCTGGACACTGAGAATTTACTCTATTCTCTGCTCTTCCTTCAACTACTGTCTGTGTGGCCCTGAAGCTGAGGTCAGGACACACAGCCCTCCGAGGACCCACAATGGCTTTGTGAAGGGACCTCTGCCCTCTGAACCTCCTTTTCCCTGCCACCCTGCCTGGACTTCCTCCGCTGAGGCCACTGTTGGCTGGTGAGTCCTTGAATTGTTGACCATTGGATTAAAGTATAACTAAAGGCAAAACTTTTTTTTTTTCATTTTGGTTAAAGCACAAAGGGATTAGAATGTTTGTCAGTTTTTTATTGCCGTCTGTGACCCCATTAGAGAGATTCATCCTCTATATTTCTCCTGTTAACCATTATCATTGAAAGAGAAAGTAAAAGAAAATCCCAAATTTTGGGTTCTTCCAGAAAAGTAATAGAGGGAAATCTTCCAATGGGGGCACTTCCTGTTTGACTATGGGACAGGAAGTGAAGGGAAATCTCCACAATGGGACACAGATGCATACTTGCCAACTGTCCTGAATTTCCCGGGACATTCCCGGGATTTAGACCCTTTTCTCGATTTTATAGTTTCTCGGGAAATGTCCCAGGAAATTATTTTTTTACAGATTTTTCACCGCTGAGGTCCGCACCGCCGGCCATTTTCAAGAAGACCAGAAGAGGTAGGCTGGCTGGGTGGCTACAATAGAAATTGAGCTGCAGCGGGGTTCCACTGGGGACAGAAATTTAGGGAGGGGCTCCGCTGGGGACACTAGATGTAAGGAGGGGCTCCGCTGGGGACACTGGATGTAAGTAGGGCTCCGCTGGGGACACTGGATGTAAGGAGGGGCTCTGCTGGGGACACTGGATGTAAGAAGGGGCTCCGCTGGGGACACTGGATGTAAGGAGGGGCTCTGCTGGGGACACTGGATGTAAGAAGGGGCTCCGCTGGGGACACTGGATGTAAGGAGGGGCTCCGCTGGGGACACCTGATGTAAGGAGGGGCTCCGCTGGGGACACTGGATGTAAGGAGGGGCTCTGCTGGGGACACTGGATGTAAGAAGGGGCTCCGCTGTGGACACTGGATGTAAGGAGGGGCTCCGCTGGGGACACCTGATGTAAGGAGGGGCTCCGCTGGGGACACTGGATGTAAGGAGGGGCTCCGCTGGGGACACTGGATGTAAAAAGGGGCTCCGCTGGGGACACCTGATGTAAGGAGGGGCTCCACTGGGGACACTGGATGTAAGAAGGGGCTCTGCTGGGGACACTGGATGTAAGGAGGGGCTCCGCTGGGGACACCTGATGTAAGGAGGGGCTCCGCTGAAGAAACCTGATGTAAGGAGGGGCTCCGCTGGGGACACTGCATGTAAGGAGGGGCTCCGCTGGGGACACTGGATGTAAGGAGGGGCTCCGCTGGGGACACTGGATGTAAGGAGGGGCTCTGCTGGGGACGCCTGATGTAAGGAGCGGCTCCGCTGGGGACACTGGATGTAAGGAAGAGCTCTGCTGGGGACACCTGATGTAAGGAGGGGATCTGCTGGGGGCACCTGATGTAAGGAGGGGCTCTGCTGGGGGCACCTGATGGCATCTGGTGGCAGACGATGTGGCAGGTGACACGCTCAGGGGTCCCACTGATTTAGGATTATGGTGAGTTGAATGATTTCATTCTATATTACAATGTAATAATAGTAATAATGCGCTTCAATCATCCTGACACCATAACAACCATGGTGCTGGGATGATTGAAGCGCTAACACTAGGTGTTTTGAGTATCTTTATCTACTGATTTTTTAAACTCTGAAATACACATTTCTATTGTGGTGTAGGATCTGGGCCTGCTGTCCCTCCATCCCTCTTTCCTTCCTTCTCTCTCCTTCCCTCCTTCTTTCCTTCTTTCTCTCTCCCTCCCTCCCTCCCTCTTTTCCCCTTTCTTTCTCCATCTCTCATTCATCTCAGACTCTAACCACACCCCCCATTAGTACCACGCCCATACAAGCCACGCCCACCATTTCACGTAAACCATGTTTCGCGCGCCACATTTTTATTTTTTGCTATGTCACGCCTACAAATGCATGCCCCTACCCCATAATTTTAATAAGACTCCACCTACAGCCAAAAAAGTGTCCCTATAAATTTTTTTACAATGTTGCCAACTATGCAGATGGTGAAAAAAAAAATCTGACAGGGGTTATAACTCTTCCTTACTCTATCCAAAATTAAAACGTTTTGCCTATAGTTATACTTTAAGTCCTTGCTGCACAAAATTGTGGCCTGCTACTTGCTTTGCATGGATTGTTGCCCTGGGACCCTGGACTAAGTCCCTGCTGTACTGGATTGCTGCCCTGTGCCTCTGGACTTATCCCTTGATTTTTCTTATTTGCCCTGTTATATTTCTGCACGTCTCTTATGGTGTTGGAATTACTGCCATGTGGCCTTCCTCTCATCCGTTGCCCTTTTTTTTAGTCCCTCCTTGCAACACAAAGCAATCTCCTGCGCTCGGGTGCCCGGTCAGGTAAGTAAGTGGCGCAGCCAACCCCTTTAGCAAAGTCAGTGGAATGTCACAGGTCTTGCTGTCCTCCTCAGAATAATGGGTATCCCTTGTAACTGAAACATACAAAAAGAACAGGAGGGCGCACCGACCTTGTGCATTACCAAAGATATAATTTATTCATAAAATAACAAGAAATATACTCACAAATGAGCTTTAAAATAAGGCTTATCAATAATTCGGCAATAGCATGCAGTATCTCTAAATGCCTACAGCCTGGACCAGATATTTGGTGGACCCAGATGCCATTGCAAGCGGCTTACGCATTACAGGGGCGAACCCTCTTCCTCAGGGCCATAGCGATGGTGGTTTGACCTCCTCTAGTGTCCCCTTTATGTACCCACAGTCACATGTATGAGTAAACGCCCACCAGAGCCTGCCACACCTACACAAGTATCCATCCATCACATGATGCAGACAGCGTGCTGCTATCGCCATCCCATCTCCATACAATCCTCAACCACTCCCACCACACGGAGCCATCAACCATGCCACCACCTCTCCCACACAGGGCATGACATCACAACATGGCATGGCCTGCACAAAACCACCATCTCATGCACGACAAGCCATCCGCTGTGTCCCCATACCATACCAGAATTTTATTACCGTATACAGGGGGTCCCCGGGTTACAAACAAGATAGGGACTGTAGGTTTGTTAAGTTGAATCTGTTTGTAAGTCGGAACAGGTAAATGTTTTAGGTGTAGCTCCAGTCAAAAAAAAGATTTTTACGTTTTTTAGATAGCATAGAGAAGGGTTATCACACCTGTAACATTTGTTTTGCTGTCTGTGCCCCTGTTCAGAAGATTTCACCTCATCTTCTGTCCCAATGACAATTGGATTTTGAAAATTTTGAGTTGTTAGGGAAGCATGGATTGGTGATAAAGCATCAGTGGAGACACCTTTTTCCCATTTAACTCTTACAGGAGTGAATTTCCCTTCCTAGGGGTAGATTTCCTCTCACTTCCTGTTGTCTCCCTCCATTTGTAAGTAGGAGTCGTTTGTAAGTCGTATGTTTGTAAGTAGGGGACCCCCTGTATACATAAAGGGGACACTAGAGGAGGTCAAACCACCATCGCTATGGCTCTGAGAAAGAGGGTTCGCCCACGTAACGCGTAAGCCGCTTGCGATGCCATCTGGGTCCTCCAAATATCTGGTCCAGGCTGTAGGCATTTAGAGATACTGCTCGCTATTGCTGGAGTATTGATAAGCCTTATTTTAAAGCTCGTTGTATATTTCTTGTTATTTTATGAATAAATGATATCTTTAATAATGCACAAGGTCGGTGCGCCCCCCCCCCCCCCCTGTTCTTTTTGTATGTTCTAGTCCCTCCTTGGCCAGGGGCCCTAAACCCCTCTTCATCTCAGCATGTGTTCTATTCCACCCACACCTCCATCACATCCTTCATCAAAGTACTTGTCAGTCTAAAGTTGGCCAAACACTGATCAAAATTTGGCTGGTTCAACAGGGACTAGCCAAATTTCAGTCAGTGTGTGGTCATTCCTGCTCAACAGTAGGGATGGGCCCAGTGTTCGATTCGAACCCATGTTCGAATCGAACATCGGCCATTCATCTGCTCATCGAGTCCAGAACTCTGGGGGCCATTCGCATCAAATTCGTGTGATGCGAATGGCCCGCAATGCACTGCACCTGTCGCAGTGCATTGCTGGCTGACGATTGGCCAAGCATGCTCTGTGACCCTGAATGCTTGGCCAATCATAGCGCCAGCAGCGAGGAGAGCAATAATTGGCCACAGGCAGGATGCCTGTGGCCAATTATAGCTCAGGGGGTTTAGTACACGCCCCACACTATATAAGTTTTTTTTTTTTTTTTCCCCACACTATATAAGGCCGTCGCGCCGGCGGCCTTGTGTAGTGTGTTGCGGCGTTCAGGGAAAGAGTATTGATAGGCAGGGACAGTGGAACTGTGAACTGAACTATTGATCATTGATTTCTGTGTGGGCAAAGTGCAGGGAAAGAGGATTGATAGGCAGGCAGGGACAGTTTTAAACACGGGAAACACATGCCACTTCACAGGCATACTTTAGACACCCCCCAGGTACCATTTTTAAAGGAATATTTCACTTTTTTTTTCACTTTATGCATCATTAAAATGACTGCTCCAGAAAAAACATCCATTTTTAAAACTTCATTTGCATTGATACATGTCCCCTGGGGCAGGACCCGGGTCCCCAAAACTTTTTTATGACAATAACATGCATATTGGCTGTTATAATTAGCACTTTAGATTTCGAACGTTCGCGTCCATTCTAACTAATAGGGTTCTAACGTTTGCGCAAACTTTCGGTCCGTTCGCAGATTCTGGTGCGAACTGAACCCGGAGGTGTTCGGCTCATCCCTACTCAACAGAAGTTGATCTTTGATTGAAGTGGTGGGTCTCCTGCTATAACACAATGCCATGGATGGCTGAGGTCGAAAGTACTTCTTCATCACCTTTCTGATCAGCATCTGCCTTACTTTTATTGTGTTAATCTTAAAAAGTCTTAGCAGCTGATGATTTCAGAAGCACAGGACATTTTGGAAGTTGTATATCTGAAACATATATTTTATTGGGAATTTGTCTGCCATGTTGTAGGTCATGGTGATGCTTGAGTAGATGCATGTCTATTCACTCTGTAGACATCTAGGAACTCTAGTTTGAAGAGCTTCTTTCAATATTTCTCTCTTTCAGGAAGGCTTCAAACTCAGATGGAATAAATTATAGGCCATTGTCAGACATTAGTTCCCCAGGGGGAAGGAATCATTCCAGGTGCCGCACATCTGACAAAACCCAGAGGTAGCAGCAGTAAAAGCCTCCTCAGGCCAGAATCCATCCAGGCCAATGCGTTTTGCCCCGCTCACAAGGTTTAGTTATGGAGCTCTGTGGGAGGGGCAAAATGCGTCGGGAGAGTAACCTGGATGGAGTCTGGGCTGAGACAAGCTCTTTTCTAGCCTGCACATCCACCAGCTGTTACCGGATTTGGACTGACAGGAGCCTGGAGCGGACCCCGTGCTTTTTGTGTGGTTTTGCAACCAGTTCCCCAGGGTTACTTTCCCTGCTGAAGAATGTGGAGAGAAATGTAATTACAGTAATTAATATTTTATACAAGCCAAAAAAGCTTACCAGTCATTAGATGTGGTTGCTGTATTTTTTTCTTTTTTTAGGGAGATCACCTGGTGATCTGACCAGTAACACATCTCCTGTATTATACAGGCACCACTCTGGATGAAGGTGCACAGGAGGCAGATTTGGACAGCAGCATTGTCAGTCTGGGGGGAGGGGAATGTTAGAAGTACTACCAGATTTAGCTACAGTAACAAATTGAAGCCAAACTCCAGTTAATACTTTATAATCAGTTACAGAAAAAGTTATTTTTTTTTTCCTCTTAGGATAAAGGTTTTATTTTATTTTTTTTTCCATTTAAGTATTTTTTATTGAAGAAAAACAAGGATAGTTGTACAATTTTGTCCAAGTAAAACAGTAGATACATGAATCCAACGGATTGAAGATGTACACAAGTTTAAAATTTTTCCCTAATAAGAAAACAAGAACATCAACTGTAATGACATAATAGCATTTGGTAGAGTTTACTTGAGAGATTTATAATATGAGACTTATTGTAATCCGGGCAAGTTTAGTTTACCCGAGTGGTGGATATGTTGGATTTCTGAGAGAGTGCGTACCTGTTGGGAATTGTTGTCTTGGACTTTGATCTGGTTCAATAGAATGTGTTGTATAGGTCTTTGGTACTTTTGCGAGGAGGTAAGGTAGGCTGCCCGGAGTGTGGGCGGGGAAAGAAAGAGCAGGTCCAGCCTCTGCCATCAATTTGTGTGGAGGAGGGAGGGGCTGGGCTGTGCTCTGTAAGGCCCCTTTCACACTTGTGCGACTTCAAAGTCGCGCAAATTTAGCTGCGATTTTGCCGCGATTCGTTGCCGCGATTTTTCCGCGATTTCAAGGAATGCCTGTGTAAGTGGCATCAAAATCGGACCAAAGTAGTGCAGGGACTACTTTGAAGTCGGAACGACTTGAAGTCGTACTAATATAAATGGCTGTCATTGGAAATCATGGGGAACGACTTGTCATGCTAATTTGCAGTCCCAAATCGTGGGACAAGTCATATAAGTGTGAGAGGGGCCTAACACAGACTGTCAGCCCTGACAAGAAGACATCGCTGGCTCACAGTGCTGAACTCGGCCAGCTCAAGATCTGTGCGAACATGTGCGGTTTTAAGCTGAAGACACAGCAGCTTTTGCCACAGCATATCAGAGCAGCCCAGGGGGCAATTGCATCCCAGCCTCCCCGGCCAAGCCCGCCCCTGCCGGCAACTGCACCCTGGAGCCTGCTGAGGGGAGGGAGCGACAGCACGGCTTAGTGAACAGAGCCGCTCTGAAGATGGTGAACTCCCGCACGCTGCACAGGGATCCAGATCTGCGGCTGGATGTCCCGAGGGACAGAGGCAGCCCAGGTGAGCCTTGTGTTTCATGTCTTTCTTGTTCTTATTCTCGCTCCGGGGGGGTCAGTTGACAGCATAGTAGGGATCGGGACCATGGGGGGGGGGTGAATGGAATTTTCGGGGGCAGTGCTGGGTCCTCAGTCCCTTATTTGGTGGGGGCCCCTGGCCCGTATGGTGTCGTACACACCCTGTTAGCAGGTCTTAGGGAGGTGCTGGCACGCTGTGAAGCTGGGGTGACATCTGGGGCTTCTTCCTCTCTGGTAGCTGCGTGGTCCACAGCACAAGCTGCCACCTCCAGTGTCAGTGGTCAGGGGGTCAGGGTTCCATCTGAGGCCTCAGCTTGCCCTCTGGGTGCAAAGGAGTCACTGGGGTTGATGGGGTACCTGGCAAATGCTGCAAAAATGTGATGTGTATGTGTGTTTTGAAGCGCCTTTGGGTGGACATTTAAAACCGGAAGTGAAGGAGCGTATATGGAAGGGTGAGTATGTGGAAATTTTTTTTTGTTGCCATTGAAGAAATTTAACTTTAAAGTTAGACCAGATGAAAGTAAGAAGGAGGAAGAAAACAGCGGTATTGGTCGATTCCCCATACGTTCTCAAACTGGTTGCAGGCGTATGCAATTTTAGCTAGTGTCATTGGAAAAGGCCCCTGAGAATTCCTCCCCCCATTTTTATTTTGTTATCTGGACTCTATTGGCGAAGCCCAGCGAGTCTACGATGGGGGTTGCTTGGTTTCGCTATGACGAGCAATTTTGTCAGCGCAAGGCAGTCCGGCCCTCTTTACGGCGGGACCAAAAAAACATAATTCTCTGGATGAAACTGATGTCGTCTCCACAGAGTTCGGCTTCTCCCTTTTAGGTTGGGGCAGAGGGTGCGGCAGCCTCTTCACAACCGGCCGCAAAAGTGGAACTTCCCCTTATACGCTCCCCTGACCCGCTTTTGATAGGTCCCCTTCCCTACTCCCAGAAACGGGGCCGTGGCCTGAAGAAATATATCACATAGGAATATTTTTGTCCCCTATTTGATAAATAAATTTTAGTGAAAGTAAAACAGAATGTCAAAAAGTTACACCCAAGCACTTAAACTACCCCCCCCCCCCCCAAAAACAATACCCACCCCACTCCCACATGCATGCACACATGAACGTAAAGGCACCCTTCAGGGGTGTCTATGTACGAAAACGTCACAAGCGATAGACATGTTGCATGTCGTTACAAATGCTGGAGTGAGAGCAATAATTCTAGGACCAATATTCACCCAACAATATTCAACATTTATTAGCAATATAACTCTAAACTAATAACCTGTAGGGGCTTTTAAAGTGTCGCCTATGGGAAAGTTAGGATACTGAACTTGTAAATTTAGAGCGTGACATATTGGGTATCTATTTACTTGCCGCAACCTCATCTTATAGATTTGACCAAAAATGGGTAATATACTGAGCTTTTGCACCCTAAAATTTATTTTAAGGTATTTTTTCCTGAAATGTGGCGCATGATAAACCGCTGCGCAAATATTGCGTGACTTAAAAAATTGGAACTACCACCATTTTACTCTATAAGGTCTCTGTATTCAGAAAATATATCATATCTGTTTTTTTTTAAACTAATCTTCAAGTCTAAACTGATTTTTTTTTAAACGTGTAAAAAGAGCTCTGGCACTAAAAATAGTTATTTGCATTTTCATGAACAGGCTGAGAGAAGCTGATTGGTTGCCTGGTTGCCTGGTAGCCTGGTAGAGGAGATCCCATGACCTTGTGATGTCATAAATTGACCGTTACATAGCTAAAAATTGTTATTTGCATTTTCATGAACAGGCTGAGAGAAGCTGATTGGTTGCCTGGTTGCCTGGTTACCTGGTAGCCTGGTAGAGGAGGTCCCCTGACCTTGTGATGTCATAAATTGACCGTTACATAGCTAAAAATAGTTATTTGCATTTTCATGAACAGGCTGAGAGAAGCTGATTGGTTGCCTGGTTGCCTGGTTACCTGGTTGCCTGGTAGAGGAGATCCCATGACCTTGTGATGTCATAAATTGACCGTTACATAGCTAAAAATTGTTATTTGCATTTTCATGAACAGGCTGAGAGAAGCTGATTGGTTGCCTGGTTGCCTGGTTACCTGGTAGCGGAGGTCCCATGACCTTGTGATGTCATAGTGTGCTCTCTATATATATATAAATCTGTAGCCTTGTTTACAGCATAACAGTCCTACTGCTTGACATGAGAGCATCTCTTAGCAAGAGTTCTACAAGCAATATGAATTACTGCATAAAATTTTCGATTATCGCTCTACTTTTAACGATATTTGTACAACCTTCGTACGGACGGCCAGGTATCTTATTTTTAATAAATTGTGTATAATTATATTCAAATCCTTCATAATGTTTTTCTAGTAGTTTCCTATAGATTTTATAAGAATGGTGACTGTACATTAAAAAAAAAAAAAAACAAGTTCAATTCATAATGCTAACATCCATGATAAGGATGTTATAATTGACAGATGGGCAAAATTTTTAAAAATAACTATATTGTGCAGTCTGTCCTTAGTGTTTCCCCAGCAGTGTTACTGCTCTGAGCCATCCCTGTAACACTATTTGGCAGTTGATCCTGCCAGTAGATCTGTTATTTTCCTCTCCCAGGCTCAAAAAAAAAGTGACAGTTATTTCAGCTGGTAAATGTCCTATAATGAGAGCACAAGCTTCAGATTGTATATAAATATATATAAAATTATTATTATTTTTTAGTTATAAGTATTTTTTTTAAGAGCTGCAATATATTTATATGAAGATATGCTGTGGTATCTGGCACCAAGCCATCAGTAGCAGATCCTGATACCAAAAATATGTCATGGACTGTATATAATTTGATACACTTAAAATCTCTCCAATAACATTATAATAAATACATTACAGCTCTTAGTCATATTGTTATGGCTGATCAGTATACACACCCTGCCCTGTGTTCTTCAAAGCAAATATATAAAAAAAACTCAAAATAAATGATCTTCCATAAACATATGCAAACTTTAAACTATTAACTGGGCAAAGCTTCGCCGATAGGAAAATGAATACCAATAGTTACCGTATATACTAGAGTATAAGACAAGTTTTTCAGCACATTTTTTGTGCTGAAAATGCCCCCCTCGGCTTATACTCGAGTCAAGCACTTTTCTGCGGCAGAGAATGACATTTTCCAAACCGACTTTGGGGCCCCGTATCTCGGGGCCACTTGGTGCTAGTAACCCCAAATTTGGTGTGCAAACCTAGCGGAACATATCCATAGCTGGGGTCCCTAGCACCAAGTGGCCCCGAGATACGGGGCCCCAAATTCGGTTCGAAAAATGTCATTCTCTGCTGCAAAAAAGTGCTTGACATTTTCCGAACCGACTTTAGGGCCCCCGTATCTCTAGGAGCCCCAGTCAACTGTGTCCAGCTGCAGCAATGTCATTTCGGGACCCTTTGGGTCCAGAGACCACGAATTTTGGCTGCAGCTAGGGGGCATCTAGGAACCCTTAGGTACAGAGTTTGAAGTTCGGGGGACCTATGGCTGCAAATGGGCACAGTGAGGCTGCAAATGGGCATTGTTGACCCTCTTTTCCACTTACAGTAGCTGTGCATTTCTCACCCTAGGCTTATACTCGAGTCAATACGTTTTCCCATTTTTTTTGTGGTAAAATTAGGTGCCTCGGCTTATATTCGGGTTGGCTTATACTCGAGTATATACGGTAATATATGTGAATAAAACTATGTATGACATTGCATGTCTCCTTTGCAATAATAGCCTGCCCGCACGCAGTCTGTTATACAAAAGACTTTAGTTCCGACCTAAATTCACTGTACTTTATTCTGTTACTGACCTTCTTTTTTTTTCTTTACAGTCTTTTCAGATCTGGCATCTGGATCCCGGACCTATATGGGTATGTTTAACGTTTTCTTTTTTTATTCCTGTAATTTATGAAACATTCCGCACACAGTAAAGGGTAGTCATAAGGCTCAGCCTTAGTAAATCCCTAAGGCAAAGATTTTACTGATAGCTTTATAATGTTTCACTAGTTTAAGTGTCAGTCTCATGCTGTTATTGAAGAGGGCATTATTTCATAAGCTGTCATAGTGCACAGCCTACTAAACCTCTGGAGCTATCAGTACATTCCTGAAAGGCTGTGCAGCTCAGACTAGAGACACAATGTACAGAGTCAATCAGAATGTCTCTGTACCTTGTAATCACTGTGAACCAGTCACAGACATGATATGTGTAAACATTACTAGTGCATATAAACGTTCAGCCCATTCACAATAGAGGAAGCTCCCCTTGATCTAATAACCTAATCTGGCTCCACGGCGATTACTAGATCATTGTGACCTGATGATATCATATAGCACATTCTACCACCAGGAATTTCTGTGCTCGCTTTTAACATTTCATTGGCTGCAGATGGTTGCATTAGTGCAGCAGCAGCATTGGTTGCTACTGACCCTCAATCAGTGATCCTAGTTTAATTTGCCCTCATTGCATGAGTGGGACAACTCACTGTAGATGTTAAGAGACCCCCTGAAATACTTGCCTGGCCTGCAGAAAATGCAGATCAAGGCTTTTACTGAAGGCAGTCATGTGACCAAGTTCCTAGACTTTAGTAATGGGATATCAGGAACAGGCGAGGATTAAAATACATCAACATTATTTTATTTTCGTCACATGCTGCTCTCCTAGTAGAAAAGTATTACTACATTTTATAAAAAATTGTGTTAGCTTTTAGACTAAATCAAAGCTACAAAAATGTGTATTTTAACTGTATTTTTTTATCTTTTATTCTAGAAGAACCCGGGGCCGATTACATAGCCCATGATGCTGAATACGTTGCTCCCTGGGCTGAACACAAACCTCCTGAGACGGAATACAATCCTGAGGCTGAATACAAACCTCCTGAGGCTGAAGAAACACCACCCAAAGCCGAAGAGAAGCTTCCTGACTATCACTATGGTATGAATCAACCTGGGGATGATTATCCTGATGGCAAATGGATGGTGATTCAGCACGGTGACTATCCTCCTGAGCTCATGTTTTTGCCTCATGGAGCTGATTTTGCAGGTCCCGAGGCTGGATACCAACCACCCAAGCCTCCACCCAAACCTACCAAGCGCCCAAAAAAACCTCCCAAGCGACGTCCACCGAAAAGTAAGTTGTGTGCCTTTTCTGATAATAAGAGATTAGCCGTTCTGGTATATCTGGTCCTCATGTGCTTCTAGTAACAATCACAATCATATAGAGCACTTAGCTGATTTAGCATTTCTCATCACTCTAATTAAAGTGGTTGTAAACCCTTACATACCACTTGGACCTACAGGTAAGCCTAGATTAAGGCTTACCTGTAGGTCAAAGAAATATCTCCTAAACCTACAGGGTTTAGGAGATATTTGCGCATGTGCCGTAGACAGCGGCACGCAGGCGCACTGAGAAGGCCGATCTCAGCGGCAATATGCCGCGAGTGGCGGCTCCCATGCGCATGCGCAGGAGTGACG
Organism: Lithobates sylvaticus; assembly: GCA_028564925.1. Classification (NCBI taxonomy): domain Eukaryota; kingdom Metazoa; phylum Chordata; class Amphibia; order Anura; family Ranidae; genus Lithobates; species Lithobates sylvaticus. Next base: position 54,071,252 of record CM053037.1, read on the forward strand.
TCATTGCGGGGCCGTCGAATGACAGCGACGGAGCCGGAGACTCACCAAGAAGATGGAGGCTCCGTACACAAGGGGACAGCGGTGACATCGCTGGCTCCTGTGTCAGGTGACACATAATGGACTACTATGCGATGCATAGTAGTCCATTATGCTTTACCTTTGCAGAGAAACAAAGAGGAAGTAAATCCATTAGGGTTTACTTCCTCTTTAAGACTTTCTTAGATTAAAAATCTGTAGTTTACCTGTAGTAGTCATGACACCAATAAACCATCACCCGGGGACAGCAGCAAGTCCCTCCAGGTTCCTGCTTATAGCTTCTGCTTTAGAAAAGGCCACCGTTTTTTAGAGGGGTTGTTTCACCTTAATGCATCCTTTTCATTAAGGTGAAAAAATACCTGGCAGTGACCCCCCCGTTTTACTTACCTGAGCCCTGGAATTTCCCTTGGTGGAAACATGCTGTCCCTCTGCCCAGGGTTCTCGGCTCTTGATTGGATAGATTGATATCAGTGTAGCCATTGGCTCCCGCTGCTGTCAATCAAGCCGAGTCCTACATTTGGTGTCTATGGACGCAGAATGATGGACTCGGGAGCATGCCCGCAAAGTAACCCCCCAGGAGATCGCTTCTCCTAGGGATTTTTTTACGATGCGGGAAGGAGCCGCAAGAGCCACCTAGGGACCCCGGAATTCGAGGATCGGGGCCACTCTGTGCAAAACGAACTGCACAGTGGAGGTAAGTATGATATGTTTATTTTTTTTTTAGGTTGAGGAGAAATATAATGCAATCATCTTGTTAAAATAGTATTCTGATGCAGTGGAAAACAGGATGACAAATGCCTACCATGCTTATCAATAGGCAATCCAGAAATGCCAGGCGGCTTTGACAAACATTACTGAATATTGTCTTTTTTTTCTAAATGAGGTTAACACTAATTGGTTATAATAACTAATAACTTATTGTTATTTTTTTTTTTTTTCTCCATTCTTCTGCAGAGAAACCACCTGCACGACCTACTAGACCAGCTGAGATTGAAGCAGGTAAGATAAATGATAAAGATAAGATAAATTCGTAACTATTTGCCTTCTCTCTAAAAGGGTATGTAAAGACAAAAGTTTTTGTTGAAGTTTGAATAGAGTGAGCAAGAGTTGGACCCTTTGTCGGGTTTTTACTGTTGTCAGTCACTGCTCTCTTTGTACAACTTTTGTTACACTTTACATAGTTTGGCCCAAACAAACTATGTCCCGTACTAACATATGAGGCCGCTGAATGTGCTGTATACACACTGTATGTAGCTGAGGCTACATACAGCATACCGCACTGTGTTCCGGGTTTGAGCCGAGACTTCCTGTCTCATACCCAGAACACAGTAGAGTCTATCTGATTGGTGCTCAGCCATTCAGAGAAAGCATTGTATTCTAGCAATGAGAGTCAGAGAAGCGGGCTGATGATGTCACAACCTCTGACTCAACCAATCAGAGGAAGCTTTTTTCATTGCTAGAATACATCACTTTTTCGTAATAGCTGTGCCCCGATCAGATAGACTCTAATGCGTTCCGAGTATGAGACAGGAAGTCTCGGTTCAAGCCCGGAACACAGTGTGGTATGCTGTGTGTAGCCTCACCTACATGTTAGTGAGTCAGAGTTCCTTTGGGCCAGCTTGGCCCAAAAGAACTATGTAAAGTGTATCAAAAGCTGGAGTTCGGCTTTAAAACAATCCCACATTAACCTATGTAGCTATAGACATTGTGGAGAAATTAACTTTTAAAATTTATAACAGAGGCACAGAAATGCTATCTTTTTTCCTATAGGGCCCATCCATGCACACTATCATATTTGCTTTCTTTTTTTTGTGGTGTTGCACTATATGCATGGGGCAGGCCAATCATTTGACTGGGCTCCCCTACGTACAAGTGCAGCAAACTTGCTCATGCACCTTTTTTCTTCACACGTTTGGCTTGCAACTATGACACACTTTTTTGTGCGTTTCATAATTTCAAGCTCAAGATGCAATTTTACATGCTGTAATGTGCTACCATAGTGTGAATGCAACCTTTGCTTATTACAGAAAAAGCCCTCTTAAAAAAAAACACATTTCGGGTTCAGTCTCTTTGCTGTGATTTTTTAAGAATGAATTACTTTATAGTAAAAGCATCTAGAAAGGGCAGGGATGATGTCTTTTACTGATTGTTAAGAATATGTAAATCATTTTATATCCATATTTTGGGCACTGCTGCACTTTAACCACTTCAGCTCTGGAAGATTTACCCCCCCATGACCAGGCCATTTTTCTGTAATACAGCACTGCATTACTTTAACTGATAATTGCGCGGTCGTGCGGCACTGTACACAAATAATTTTTCCCCATAAATAGAGCTTTCTTTTGGTGGTATTTGATCACCTCTGTGGTTTTTATTTTCTTGCGCTATAAACATAAAAGAGCGACAATTAAAGAAAATAACTTTTTTACTTTCACCTATAAAACATATCCAATACATTTAAAAAAAAAAAATCAAATTTCTTCATCTATTTAGGCCAATATGTATTCTGCTACAAATGTTTGTTAAAACAGAATCCCA
>CM053037.1:54074306-54103915 GCA_028564925.1 Lithobates sylvaticus
TGTATTCTGCTACAAATTTTTGTTAAAACAAAATCCCAGTAAGCGTATATTGATTGGTTTGTGCAAAAGTTATAGCGTCTACACAATAGGGGATAGATTTTTGTAATTTTTATTTATTATATCTTTTTAATAGTAATGGCAGCAATCAGCGACTTATAGCTAGACTGTGACATTGCGGCGGACAAATCAGACACCTAACTGACACTTTGACACTTTTTGGGGACCAGTGACACTAAGACAGTGATCAGTGCTAAAAAAATATGCACTGTCACTGTACTAATGACACTGGCAGGGAAAGGGTTAGCATCAGAGGCGATCAAAGGGGTAAATGTGTTCCTAGGGAGTGCTTGCTAACTGTGTGGGGGGTGTTTTTACTGTGGGAAGGCAGAGATCCAGGAAGACAGTGTCGCAGCCTTGCCTTGTCTCAGAACAGTGATCTGCCTTGTATACATAGGCAGATCACCGTTCTCCCTGTCTCCCGAACAATCGGCGGGTCCCGGCAGACATCGCATCTGCTGGACCCGCTGATTGGCTCTCGTTGTGTCCAATCGCACCACAGACTCAGAAGTGCAGAATCGTGTACAGGTGATTCCGCCCTGCCACAGTAAATGTGCATGGGTCGGTCGACATCTGGTTAAGCAACCACTCCATCTTGAGATTCATTGGGGTTGATTAAAGACAAAGAGAATGTGCACTTTATAAGTGCAGTTGCATTCTGCAAGAGCTTAGTAAATGAGATGAGGCTTGCATGCAAGGAAAAATAAAATCAACATATTTGCTTGCATATGATTGGATGATGGAAGTCAGCAGAGCTTCCCCTCATTTACTAAGCTCTGGGAAAAAATGCCCCTGCAGAGTGAAACTGCACTTGCAAAATTGCACAGTCTATTTGCCTTTAGTAAATCATCCCCAATATCTTTCATTAACAATAAGGATTTTATGGTAACGCTGATCCCTGTAACCGGAGCAATAGGATTATTCATGTTTGGGTACCCATCATTTCATAAAAAGTTTTCACAATTTTTTGCATACAAGTCTTCTCCATTAGTTGATGGTTAGTTAGACATTGGCTGCCTTACAACTAATAGAGGATGAACTAAAGCAATAGAAAGTGCCTGTCCAGGACAGATATACAGAATATATTTCTTATAAAGATCAAACATTTTATGTAAAAGAAAACTGAAAATGATGTTCTTTATTTTTTTATTCTTTATTTTAGCGGAGTTCATCGCTGCAGTGGATAAAGTAACAGAAGACTTCTTTAAATCAATTGGAAACAGGACTCCAGTATTTATCATATGTTGTATCGTGATCGTATTTCTGACCATTTTCATCTATACATCGATCGCCATCTTTCAAGTAAGAACATTTAAAATTTTTTTGTGCTTTCCAAATTTCAAATTTTCTTTAGGAATACTGATTACAACTTTTGTTTCTGTTTTTAAGTATTACCAGATGCGAAGAGAGGCAGAAGAGGCACGCTTGAAAGAGGCAGGGTCAGAAGAGATTGGCTTGGAACAGGTGATCGTGATACCCACGGGCTCGGAACAGGTCATCGTGGAACCCACGGGCTTGGAGCAGGTCATCGTGGAACCCACGGGCTTGGAACAGGTCATCGTGATACCCACGGGCTTGGAACAGGTGATCGTGGAACCCACGGGCTTGGAACAGGCAGGATCAGAACAGTCGGACTTGGAAGAAGTGATAGTGGAATAGACGGGATTGGCACAGGCGATCGTGGAACCAGGGGGTATATAGGGCAAAGACTACTGCAACATTGGCAATGATGATGTGTGTACGCTGGATACGTACTGCACTCCTCTCAGTGGGGTATATGGAGCAGGGTATGTATGTACAAGGTAGTATATAGAGCTAGGTATATACAGTGGGGGGGGGGTATATATATAGTTGGGTAGATACAGGGGGTATATACAGCTGGTTATATACAGTGTGGTATATAGAGCTGGGTATATACAGGGGTTATATAGAGCTAGGTATATACATCTAGTTATATACAGTGGGGGGGGGTATATAGAGCTGGGTATATACAGGGGTATATAGAGCTAGGTATATACAGCTAGTTATATACAGTAGAGTATATAGAGCTGGGTATATACAGCTAGTTATATACAGTGGGGGGGGGGTGGGTGGGTATATACAGCTGGTTATATACAGTGTGGTATATAGAGCTGGGTATATACAGGGGTTATATAGAGCTAGTTATATACAGTGGGGGGGGGGGTATATAGAGCTAGGTATATACAGTGGGGGGTATATAGAGCTAGGTATATACAGTGGGGGGGGGGGGTATATAGAGCTAGGTATATACAGCTAGTTATATAGTGGGGTATATAGAGCTGGTTATATACAAGGGGTTATATAGAGCTAGTTATATAAAGTGGGGGGGGGGGGGGGGGGCGGGTATATAGAGCTGGGTATATACAGCTAGTTATATACAGTGTGGTATATAGAGCTGGGTATATACAGGGTTTATATAGAGCTAGTTATATACAGTGGGGGGGACCAGAGAACAGCACAGGGACATGACTAGTGTAGTCCCCATATTCCCATCTTAATTGCTGTTAACCACTTATACTCCAACCCACTTTACCCACCTCAAAATGATGAGACCACACCTTTCTTTATGGAGTAAAATGGCCATAACAGCCCTTTATTAAACAAACCAAATAAATAACTCCAATCCAAAATAAATATATATTTTGTTTTTTTAAAAAGCCCATAAACTCCACTCTATGTTAGCCTATGTGTCCATGCACACATGGACGTTTTTCAGCTTTAATGAGCAGTGGAGTTTATGGGCTTTTTTCTGAACGCCAGAAAGTGCAGTTTTTGACTGGGAAAAAAACGCCCAAAAACGCCAAACGCTGTTAAACGCTCATAAACACTCATAAACGGCAGTTAATTAGCGTCTGTCGTTTTTATGATAAAAAAAATGACAGGACATCTTGCATACAGGAAGCAACATTTGACCTCCCATCCACACCTTTAACCACTTCCCGACCGCCCCATGTAGATATACGTCAGCAGAATGGCACGTACAGGCAGAATCACGTACCTGTACGTGCCATTCTTCAGGCGGTTGGGGGGTCCGATCGGACCCCCCTCCGCCGGCGGGGACGGTCGGGATGGCTCCAGAAGCGATGCGGGACGAGGGGACGGCCAGTCGTTTCTGGCCACCCCCTCGCGATCGCTCTGGCCAATGAGATGCTTCCCCTTCCTGTGTAATTGTAAACACAGGCAAGGGGAAGTGATGTCACGCTCCTCGTGCCGGTCTTTCTGACCGGGACGCCGAGCGGAGAAGACATCAGGTTAGTGCACAAACACTACACTGACACCAGTCGCACATAGGCACATATTTCACCCCTCTGTCACCCCCTGATCACCCCCCAGATCACCCCCTGCCCCCCCAGTCACAGTGTCACTGATTGCAGTGATCATTTATTTTACTGATCACTGCATTTAGTGTCAGTGTGACTGCAATAACTGTCAGGGCAGTTAGTTTTAGGCCCCTTTAGGTCTAAGGTAGCCCCCTACCCCCCCCCCCCCCAATAAAGGTTTAACCCCTTGATTGCCCCCTAGGTAACCCTTTCACCCCCTTTTGCCAGTGTCACTAAGCGATCGTTTTTTCTGATCGCTCTATTAGTGTCACTGGTGCCGCTAGGTAGCCAGTTTTTTTTTTAGGTAACCGCCAGGTTTATATAGGATTATAAATAGGTTTATAGGTCAGGTACCCCCATATTACAACCTAAAAAAAGGTTTTAACCCCTTGATTGCCCCTAGAGTTAACTCTTTCACCAGTGATCACAGTATAAGTGTCACTGGTTAGCCAGTTAGTTATTTAGTTATTTAGGTTCCCCGTCAGGTTTTTATATATCGTCAGGTACCCCCATATATTACCTAATAAAGGTTTTAACCCCCTGATTGCCCCTAGTTAACCCTTTCACCAGTGATCACCGTATAACTGTTACGGGTGACGCTGGTTAGTTAGTTTGTTTTTTTTTATACTGTCAGGGCACCCGCCATTTATTACCCAACTATCGGTTTAACCCCCTGATCGCCCGGCGGGTGATATCAATTAGGTTTTAGGGTCAAATAAGGTCTGCGTCGCCCCAGGTTAGTGCCAGTACCGCAAACACCCACGCGCAAAGCATACACCTCCCTTAGTGGTATAGTATCTGAACAGATCAATATCTGATCTGATCAGATCTATACTAGCGTCCCAGCAGTTTAGGGTTCCAAAAAACGCATTGTTAGCGGGATCAGCCCAGATACCTGCTAGCACCTGCGTTTTCCCCCTCCGCCCAGCCCAGCCCAGCCCACCCAAGTGCAGTATCGATCGATCACTGTCACTTCCAAAACACTAAGCACACATAACTGCAGCGTTCGCAGAGTCAGGCCTGATCCCTGCGATCGCTAACAGTTTTTTTGGTAGCGTTTTGATTCAGTCGCCAGCAGCCTAGGAGCTTTTTTTCCTGTGAATCTCACTAGTGTACTACTAAATTTAGAGCCCAAAATGGCAAATCGCAAGTACACTAGTGAACAGGCCTACTTGTTTCTGAGTATGTCAGATAGTGAAGAGGAGGTCACTCATCTGTCACAATCAGGCTCAGAATACGATCCAGTAGACGACAGCGGCTCCATGACAGATAGCTCTGGCGACGAAGGTGTGGTCCCTGCTAAGGTCAGGCGTACCCGATCCCGATCTTCTGATGTTGTTGAGGTGCAGGAACCGCAGGTCTCTCGTATGGAGCAGAGAAGTACTAGCGCCGCTATTCCTTCTGGTGAACTGGCAAGCACCAGCGGCCTAGTACACCCTGGACGTAGTCAAACCAGCACTGCAGTAACACTTGGTGACGTGGCGAGTCCCATAAGTGCAGTTCAAGCTGGCGAGGTGGCAAGCACAAGTAGTGTCCCGCTGCCACCAAGAAGAAGACAAAGGCAGGTCCGTCGATCACATAGTGTCCTTCCTGCAGAATTCGCCAATCCTGATTGGGTGCCCACCACTTCTGCAGAACCCGTACTTCCCCCATTCACTGGCCAACCCGGTATTCAGGTGGAAACAGCTGATTTTAAGCCATCCGATTTTTATTCGCTGTTTTTCACGGAAGATCTCTATAGATCTATTGTGGACCAAAGTAATATATACGCTGGTCAATACATCGCCGCTAATCCCCAAGTGCCTTCTCTTGCCAGAGATTGGAAACCAATTACGGTTTCCGAATTTAAGACCTTTCTGGGCCTTTCCCTCAACATGGGCATACACAAATTCCCGACTCTGAGGTCTTATTGGTCCACCTCACCGCACCACCAAATGCCCGTGTTCTCTGCCTCCATGTCCAGGGCACGATACGAGATGATTTTGCGGTTCATGCACTTCAGTGACAATGAACTTTGTCGTCCTCGTGGAGACCCTGAATTTGATCGGCTCTACAAAATTCGGCCCCTCATAAACCACTTCAACCAATGTTTTGCAGCCTTGTTTACGCCCAATCAAGTTGTCTGCGTTGACGAGTCCCTGATTAAGTTTTCTGGCCGCTTGTCTTTCAAACAGTTCCTTCCCAGCAAGCGTGCCAGATACGGGGTCAAGCTCTACAAGCTCTGTGACAGGGCAACAGGCTATACGTGGAGCTTTTCGGTTTATGAGGGAAAAGATAGTCACGTAGAGCCGGAGAACTGTCCAGATTACATAGGGAGCGCTGGCAAGATAGTGTGGAACTTGGTGTCACCCTTATTCGGAAAGGGGTACCACTTGTACGTGGACAATTATTACACGAGCGTGCCACTGTTTAGTCACTTGTTTGATCATCAGATTGGAGCATGTGGCACCGTGCGACCTAATCGCCGGGGCTTTCCCCAGCGGCTTGTAGATTCCCGTCTTAGGCTGGGGGAGAGAGCCTGCTTCAAGTGTAATAATTTGCTCGCTGTGAAGTGGAGGGATAATAGGAATGTTTTCGTTCTTACCTCCCTTCATGCAGACACGACAGTCCAAATTCGTACGGCGGCTGGTGTTGTGACGAAACCCCTCTGTGTCCACGAATACAACCTTAATATGGGAGGGGTGGACCTCAACGACCAGTTGTTGGCGCCGTACCTAGTTGTCCGTAAGGCTAGACGCTGGTACAAAAAAGTGTCTATTTATTTGTTCCAATTGGCTTTGCTGAATGCTCATGTGCTATACGGAGCTTCAGGCGGGACGTTACCCTTCCTTGAATTCCAGGGAGCGGTTGTCATGGAACTCCTGTATCCAGGCGGTTCCACACCTCAACATCCCCTACCAAATGCAGTAAGCCGGCTGCATGAGAGGCATTATCCTTATGTCCTCCCGAGTACCCCTACCCAACGAGCCCCCCAAAGAAGATGTCGTGTCTGTAGCAAGCGCGGATGTAGGCGTGACACCCGTTATTATTGTCCACTCTGTCCTGACAATCCTGGTCTCTGCGTTGGTGAATGCTTTGAACGCTACCACTCACTAGTGAGGTTTTAGCGTAGGGTACAGCATTTCACAGGCTAGGATACACTTTCACAGGGTCTCAAGAATGCCATCGCATTTTGAGACCCGACCGTTGCAGTTAAAATTATAGTTACAGGGTCTCAAGAATGCCATCGCATTTTGAGACCCGACCGTTACAGTTAAAATTATAGTTATAGTTTAAAAAAAAAGTTTAAAAAAAAAAAAAAAAAAAAAAAAAAAACCCCAAAAAAAAAAAAAAAACCCCAAAAAAAAAAATATAAAATAAAAAACCAAAAATAGTTGTCGTTTTATTGTTCTCTCTCTATTGTTGCTCTTTTTTACTCTATTCTATTCTGCAATGTTTTATTATGTTTTATCATGCTTGCTTTTCAGGTATGTTTTATTTTTAACCATTTTTTTGTTTTCAGGTGCGCCATTCAGTTGCAGCGCGGATTTATTTATCTTGACAGCAACAGCGTTTGCTCCCACGATACATAAAGCCGCGACTCCAACACTGTAGGAGGTGATTTCACCACCACAGTTAAAAAAAAGAGCATATATGCCGAAGCATGGGGGCAGCAGAGGGCGGAGGAGCGATTTTGCTCCTAATGCCACGTACATACGGTCGAAAAAAGTCCGACCATGTGTACGTGGCATAACTTTTTTGCGGGAGGATGCCCCCATGCTTCGGCATATATATATTTTAGGCACCGGTTGCGTTAAAAAAATGTTTTATTTTTTACTATGTTTTTTTTTTGGTATTTGCTTTGCAGGTATGGTATGGTAAGGTCTTACTGTTATACTCTAATGTTACTTTGTTTTAATGTTAACCATTATTTGCTTAGCAGGTACGCCATTCAGTTGCAGCGTGGATTTATTTATCTTGACAGCAACAGCGTTTGCTCCCACGATACATAAAGCCGCGACTCCAACGCTGTAGGAGGTGATTTCACCACCACAGTTAAAAAAAAGAGCATATATGCCGAAGCATGGGGGCAGCAGAGGGCGGAGGAGCGATTTTGCTCCTAATGCCACGTACATACGGTCGAAAAAAGTCCGACCATGTGTACGTGGCATAACTTTTTTGCGGGAGGATGCCCCCATGCTTCGGCATATATATATTTTAGGCACCGGTTGCGTTAAAAAAATGTTTTATTTTTTACTATGTTTTTTTTTTGGTATTTGCTTTGCAGGTATGGTATGGTAAGGTCTTACTGTTATACTCTAATGTTACTTTGTTTTAATGTTAACCATTATTTGCTTAGCAGGTACGCCATTCAGTTGCAGCGTGGATTTATTTATCTTGACAGCAACAGCGTTTGCTCCCACGATACATAAAGCCGCGACTCCAACGCTGTAGGAGGTGATTTCACCACCACAGTTAAAAAAAAGAGCATATATGCCGAAGCATGGGGGCAGCAGAGGGCGGAGGAGCGATTTTGCTCCTAATGCCACGTACATACGGTGGAAAAAAGTCCGACCATGTGTACGTGGCATAACTTTTTTGCGGGAGGATGCCCCCATGCTTCGGCATATATATATTTTAGGCACCGGTTGCGTTAACAAAATGTTTTATTTTTTACTATGTTTTTTTTTTTGGTATTTGCTTTGCAGGTATGGTATGGTAAGGTCTTACTGTTATACTGTAATGTTACTTTGTTTTAATGTTAACCATTATTTGCTTAGCAGGTACGCCATTCAGTTGCAGCGTGGATTTATTTATCTTGACAGCAACAGCGTTTGCTCCCACGATACATAAAGCCGCGACTCCAATGCTGTAGGAGGTGATTTCACCACCACAGTTAAAAAAAAGAGCATATATGCCGAAGCATGGGGGCAGCAGAGGGCGGAGGAGCGATTTTGCTCCTAATGCCACGTACATACGGTCGAAAAAAGTCCGACCATGTGTACGTGGCATAACTTTTTTTGCGGGAGGATGCCCCCATGCTTCGGCATATATAAATGGTGCATGTATGCCCATCATTAGAAGTGGGTGGATGAAGGGAGGTATTCTAATGGTGGGCATACCCACCGCGCCATTGGGAAATTGGGAAAGCATTTTATCACACCGATCTTGGTGTGGTCAGATGCTTTGAGGGCAGAGGAAAGATCTAGGGTCTAATAGACCCCAATTTTTTCAAAAAAAGAGTACCTGTCACTGCCTATTGCTATCATAGGGGATATTTACATTCCCTGCGATAACAATAAAAATGACAACTAACAAAAAAAAATGGAAGGAACAGTTTAAAAATAAAATAAAAAAGCTAAATAAAAAGAAAAACAAAAAAAAAAAAAAAAAAAAAAGCACCCCTGCCCCCCCTTCTCTTGCGCAAAGGCGAACACAAGCGTTGGTCTGGCGTCATATGTAAACAGCAATTGCACCATGCATGTGAGGTATCACCGCGAAGGTCAGATCGAGGGCAGTAATTTTAGCAGTAGACCTCCTCCGTGAATCTAATGTGGTAACCTGTAAAGGCTTTTAAAGGCTTTTAAAAAATGTATGTAGTTTGTCGCCACTGCGTGTTTGTGCGCAATTTTAAAGCATGTCGTGTTTGGTATCCATGTACTCGGCCTAAGATCATATTTTTTATTTCATCAAAAATTTGAGCAATATAGTGTGTTTAAGTGCATTAAAATAAAAAAAAGTGTATTTTTTCCAAAAAAAATGCGTTTGAAAAATCGCTGCGCAAATACTGTGTGGAAAAAAAAAATGCAACACCCACCATTTTAATCTGTAGGGCCTTTGCTTTAACAATATATATAGTGTTTGGGGGTTCAACGTAATTTTCTGCAAAAAAAAAAAATATGTTTTCATGTAAACAAAAAGTGTCAGAAAGGGCTTTATCTTCAAGTGGTTAGAAGAGTGGGTGACGTGTTACATAGGCTTCTAAATGTTGTGCATAAAATGCCAGGACAGTTCAAACCCCCCCCCCCAAATGACCCCATTTTGGAAAGTAGACACCCCAAGCTATTTGCTGAGAGCAATGTTGAGCCCATTAAATATTTTTTTTTTTTTGGTCCCAAGAGATTGAATAATGAAAAAAAAAAAAAAAAAATAATATTTTTTTTTTACAAAAAGTTGTCACTAAATGATATATTGCTCAAACATGCCATGGGCATATGTGGAGATACACCCCAAAATACATTCTGTTGCTTCTCCTGAGTACGGGGATACCACATGTGTGGGACTTTTTGGGAGCCTAGCCGCGTACGGGACCCCAAAATCCAAGCACCGCTTTCAGGCTTTCTAAGGGTGTAATTTTTTTATTTTCACTCCTCACTGCCAATCACAGTTTCGGAGGCCATGGAATGCCCAGATGGCACAAACCACCCCCAAATGACCCCATTTTGGAAAGTAGACACCCCAAGCTATTTGCTGAGAGGTATGGTGAGTATTTTGCAGATCTCGCTTTTTGTCACAATGTTTTGAAAATTGAAAAAAGAAAAAAAAAAATTTTTTTTTTCTTTACTTTCTTCATTTTCAAAAACACATGAGAGCTGTAAAATACTCACCATGCCTCTCAACAAATAGCTTGGGGTGTCTACTTTCCAAAATGGGGTCATTTGGGGGGGTTTTGTGCTATTTTGGCATTTTATGGCCTTCGAAACTGTGATAGGTAGTGAGGAGTGAAATCAAAAATTTGCACCCTTAGAAATCCTGAAGGCGGTGCTTGGGTTTCGGGGCCCCGTACGCGGCTAGGCTCCCAAAAAGTCCCACACATGTGGTATCCCCATACTCAGGAGAAGCAGCAAAATGTATTTTGGGGTGCAATTCCACATATAACCATGGCATGTGTGAGCAATATATCATTTAGTGACAACTTTTTGAATACATTTTTTTTTATTTATTTGTCTTTATTCAATCACTTGGGACTAAAAAAAAAAATATTCAACGGGCTCAACATGCCTCTCAGCAAATAGCTTGGGGTGTCTACTTTCCAAAATGGGGTCATTTGGGGGGGTTTTGTGCCATCTTGGCATTTTATGGTCTTCAAAACTGTGATAGGTAGTGATAGGTAGTGAGGAGTGAAATCAAAAATTTATGCCCTTAGAAATCCTGAAAGCGGTGCTTGGTTTTCGGGGTCCCGTATGCGGATAGGCTCCCAAAAAGTCCCACACATGTGGTATCCCCGTACTCAGGAGAAGCAGCAGAATGTATTTTGGGGTGTAATTCCACATATGCCCATGGCATGTGTGGGCAATATATCATTTAGTGACAACTTTGGGCAAAAAAAAAAAAAGTTTGTAATATTCCCTCAACTTGTGGCAAAATATAAAATATTCCATGTACTCAACATGCCTCTCAGCAAATAGCTTGGGGTGTCTACTTTCCAAAATGGGGTCATTTGGGGGGGTTTTGTGCTATTTTGGCATTTTATGGCCTTCAAAACTGTGATAGGTAGTGAGGAGTGAAATCAAAAATTTGCACCCTTAGAAACCCTGAAGGCGTTGATTGGGTTTCGGGGCCCCGTGCGCGGCTAGGCTCCCAAAAAGTCCCACACATGTGGTATCCCCATACTCGGGAGAAGCAGCAAAATGTATTTTGGGGTGCATCTCCACATATAACCATGGCATGTGTGAGCAATATATCATTTAGTGACAACTTTATGAAAAATTTTTTTTTTTTTTTTTTTTTGTCTTTATTCAATCCCTTGGGACTAAAAAAAAAAATATTCAATGGGCTCAACATGCCTCTCAGCAAATAGCTTGGGGTGTCTACTTTCCAAAATGGGGTCATTTGGGGGGGTTTTGTACTTCCCTGCCATTTTAGCACCTCAAGAAATGAGATAGGCAGTCATAAATTAAAAGCGTGTAAATTCCAGAAAATGTACTCTAGTTTGTAGACGCTATAACTTTTGCGCAAACCAATAAATATACGCTTATTGGCATTTTTTTTACTAATGACATGTGGCTGAATACATTTTGGCCCAAATGTTTGACTAAAATTGAGTTTATTGGATTTTTCTTATAACAAAAAGTAGAAAATATCTTTTTTTTTCAAAATTTGCGGTCTTTTTCCGTTTATAGCGCAAAAAATAAAAATCACAGAGGCAATCAAATACCATCAAAAGAAAGCTCTATTTGTGGGAAGAAAAGGACGCAAATTTCGTTTGGTTACAACATTGCATGACCGCGCAATTACCAGTTAAAGCAGTGCAGTGCGAAATTGAAAAAAGACCTCTGGTCCTTTGGCTGCCAAATGGTCCGGGGCTGAAGTGGTTAAATTTTTTTGTTTTTATGTGTATAATTTTTTAAAAATTTTGGCTTTTTAAAAAAAATATTAAGCAGATTTTTAAAACATTTTAACTAATATTAACCGCTTCCCGACCGGCGCACACACATATACGTCAGCAGAATGGCACGGACAGGCATAAGGGTGTACAGGTACGTCCCTTTGAATTTGCCGCCGTGGCATTGCGTGCGCTGGTCGGGACCTCCGTGAGTCCGGTCACGGGTCCCGCGGACTCGATTGCCGCGGGGATACCCGCGACCGTCTCACGGGAGGACGAACGGGAGATGCGGAAGTAAACAGCATCTCCCTGTTCTGCCTAGCAACAAGTGACACTGCTCTCTGCTCCCTGTGATTGGAGCAGAGATCAGTGACTGTCACACACAGCCACGCCCCCCACAGTTAAAAAACACACCCCTAGGACACACTTAACCCCTACACTGCCCCCCCCTGGTTAACCCCTTTCACTGCCAGTGTCATTTATGTGTCCGCCATATTGTCGCAGTCACAATAAAAAATGCTGATCGCCGCCATTACTAGTAAAAAAAAAAAATTTATAAAAAGGCTATAAAACTATCCCCTATTTTGTAAACGCTATAACTTTTGCGCAAACCAATCAATAATCGCTTATTGCGGATTTTGCTTACCAAAAATATGTAGAAGAATACGTATCGGCCTAAATTGAGGAAAAAAAAAATGTTTTTATTTTTTTTGGGGGCATATTTATTATAGCAAAAAAAGAATGCTTTTTTTTTCGAAATTGTCGCTCTTTTTTGGCTTATAGCGCAAAAAATAAAAACTGCAGGGGTGATCAAATACCACCAAAAGAAAGCTCTATTTGTGGGAAAAAAAGGACACAATTGTCAGTTAAATCGACACAAGACCAGAGCACTTTTTGCGATTCGGCACTAAGCCAGCAAAATGGTCCGGTCTAAAAGTGGTTAATAATCTATTATTAATTAATTTTTTTAATTTTAAAATTTCTTTTCAAAAACCATTAAAATATTACATCAAGTATATATTGAAATATTACGTTTTTGAAATATTTCAATAAATATTGTGAACAATTTTTTTTTTATTAAACTTTAATTTTTTTCCATTTTTTTTAAGCTTGATTTTGTAAATTTTAAAAAATATGTCATTTTTTACAAATAAATTAACATTAATATTTTTTAATAACTAAAACGTTGTTTTTAACAGTAGTCACAACCTTTCTGTTATCTTTATTAGAACCACATCAAACTGGAATGCTACAGAGGCAGATGAGGATGATGATCAGAGGTTCATCTGCTTCCCCAAATGTTAGCACATTGTCCACGCCATCAGAAGTTGGGAGTGTGGATCTAGAAACTGAGCAGGTATATTTATTATTATCTAATATATCTATCTATTCATCTATCTATCCCTTTTGTAAAAATCAATTCTGCTTTTTTCTTAAATAGGAAAATAGAGTTGGTAACGCATGCTCTTCCAGTGGTGGTCGTGGACGTGGTAATCGTCGGCAGTGTAATCCAGACAACAGCAACCAAATGGACCAACGCATTGTACAGCTGATTGCGGACTTAAATAAACAGAGAACCGAAAGCGATGTGTTTATGGATCATAGTCATCCTCGTGTGACTTTCTGTCGCAGCCTATTCATGCTGCTGTCAGATCTAGATGCTGAACGGGAGAAGCAGTGCATGGAGAACATGTACACATATATGTTGGCCTGTAGGGTGGCGCAAAGGAGTGGGATGCCAACACCACCCATTTTAGTTTCTCCTTTTGGCAACATCTCCAGCACTGCTTCTCCTGTTCAACCAAATAATTCAAGCTGTTCAGAAATGGTGCCTGTTCCCTCTTGCACTGCTCCTCCTGGGCCAGCAGTGTACCACTCCACCTATGCGCCTATTCCCTCTTGCACTGCTCCTCCTGGGCCAGCAGTGTACCACTCCACCTATGCGCCTGTTACCTCTTGCACTGCTCCTCCTGGGCCAGCAGTGTACCACTCCGCCTATGTGCCCATTCCCTCTTCCACGGCTCTTTCTGGGCCAGCAGTGTACCACTCCCCAAACATGCCAGGTCCATCTTCCACTGCTCCTCCTGGGCCAGCAAGGTACCACTCCACCAATGTGCCAAGCCTGTCTTCTAGCAGCCCTCCCACTGGTCAAGGTTCCCCTTCTGCCTACTCCTACAATGTACCAGGTCTCTCCTCCTATGTACAAAATGTGCCTCCTGCAAGTATGCCACCCACACCTCAACACCAGGGACATCGATTTGACACCACTAATCCCTCCAAATCACCACGCCTGGAATCACGGAGTGATTATACGGTTTATGAAGAATTATGATTTTATTTTGACTAAATTTGCATTTTTTTTGAATGTGTCACCCATTTTGACATTACATAAAGTTATTGGCCAGTTGATGGTCAGTTGTCAGTTATTAGCTAACAGTTTTGACCTTTTTTTTAGAAAAAGTTACACTATACACTGTTTGGTTGTATTATTTTTGATTATCAAAAAAAAAAAAAAGAATAAAAAAAATCTGAACTTTATTGTAATGTAATGAATTTTATTTAAATTTAGTTAACTTTATTGAAATGAAAAAACATATGCAATTTTATTAATCTGGGAGAACATTCAAGGTAAGTAAAGGCTAGTATCAAGAAAAAGTAAACTAAATATATTGGTCTTGCCAGGCCAAACTACCAGCAGGGGAAACAAAAAAATTGGCAAACTGATTTCGGATGTTTATAACTCTAGCAGTACTGCGCAAGTCCATGAATTGCATATCATGTCCTGGGTTTGGGGGTGCAGGTTCTGTGGAGACTCTCTCGTTGACAATTAAAAAGTTATGCAACACGCAGCATGCTAGGACGACTTTTATAGCGTTCTCCACATCAAGCTGCATGGCGGAGAGAAGTACACGCCACTTTGCTGTGCATACTCCAAAGGCGCACTCCACAACACGTCTGGCTCGGCTTAATCTATAGTTATAGATTCTCTGCTGGTAAGTAAGTCCTCCTCCACTATATGGGCGCATTAGATTTTCTGCTAAGCCAAAAGCTTCATCGGCTATCATCACCAGTGGAAGACTGGGCTCCGTAGTGCCTGGAAGTGGTCTACAAGAAGGAATCCCTAGCCGTCCTTCGTGCAGCCGACGACCCAGTGCAGACTCCCGGAATATTCGGGCATCCCCCTGACTCCCGTAGGCCCCCACATCCACAAATATGAAGCGCAGATTTGCATCCGCCAATGCCAGAAGTACAACAGAAAAGTACTTTTTATAATTGAAATAACGCGACCCGGAGTTAGGTGTTTTTTTGACTCGGACATGCTTTCCATCCAGAGCTCCTATACAGTTTGGAAACTGTGTCTTTTCCCAAAATTCTTTAGCCACTTGTTCCCACGTTTCTTCTGTAGGCTCAGGCATCATATCGGTTTTTAACTCCTCCCACAAAGCAAGGCAGGTCTCTCGAGTCACTTTTGCCACTGTGCTTACACCCATCAGAAAATAGTGGTGCAGTGAGACAAACGATTGTCCTGTGGCCAGAAACCTACAAAAAAATAAAAAAATGTTGCCAATAAAATTTTTAAATTGGGAAAAAGTTACAAACTAACATTTTTTTTATATACAATCATTTTTTTTTTTAAAAAAAATATTTTTTTATCAAAAAATATAAAAAAAAAAATCAACAAGCCAGCAAATTTGTTGTGGATAAAACATTGTCCAAGCAAAAAAAAAATCTGCATTATAAAAAAATTGGTTATGTAAAAAAGGCAAATAATATTTTCAAAAATTGTATATTTTTTAAAGGACAATTGTGGAAAACATGGCTGTTTAAAAAAAAAAAAAAAAAAGTAACATTTTAAATACACATGACTAAAATAATGAAATACCTGAGTGTCACCAGGAGACGTTCCTCTGGAGACACGCTCATCCTCATCTGGGTGTCCATTCGAGTGAGACGTGGTCGCAGCCTCTCTAGCAGATGGTCATATGTGCCAACAGACATCCTTGTAAAGTTAAAAAACTTTTCAGGATAATTACGCAGCTGAACATATAGGTTGGTGAAATATCCTGAAGAGATGCGTTGGTCAATCAACGGATGGGTCCAGTACCGACGAACTCTGGTCCTCATTCATTTCTCTCCGTCTTCTGATCCAACGCAACAAAATCAGGAGGAGTATTTCCTGCATTGTCTTCACGGCTGGATCCATAGTCAACGCAGCTAGCAACAGTAGACAGCTCTCTGCTGAAGACAGTGCTCTTTCTGGTCTAAAATGGCTGCTAGGGTAAAAAATTATATTGTTTCAATGCATTGTGGGAGTTTGGGAATGCATTGTGGGATTTTTGGAGTGTCCTCTGTGTATTTTTACAAAAAACGCCCATTAACGCTAACACTGTAAAACGCTCATAAACGCTAGTACAAAACGCTGTTAAAAGCATGTTTTTCAACCAGCGTTTTTCTGCCAGCAATATGGCGTCCAGAAACAGCTTTTTTGAGCTCCAGTGTGCATGGAGCCTTATCATTCTAGTAGATGGCAGCAGATTTTTATCAAGAATCTCTTGATACATTTTTTCATACATTTTTCCTTCAATGATATGAAGTTTGCCAGTATCATATGCTGAAAAACAGCCCCACACCATGATGTTCCCACCTCCAAACTTCACAATTGGTATGGGGGTGTTTTTGGGGTGACGTGCAGTGCCATTTGACCTCCAAACATGGTGTGTATTATGGCATCCAGAGATTTACCTTTTGGTCTCATCTGACCAGATTATATTCTCCCAGTATTTCACAGGCTTGTCTAAATGTTGTGCAGCAAACTTTAAACAACCTTCAACATGCTTTTTCTTCAGCATGTTCTACAGCGTCTTGAGTAGTGTGCATACAGGCCATGGCGGTTTAGTGCATTACTTATTATTTTCTTTGAAATCATTGTACCTGTTAATTGCAGGTCTTTCTGGAACTCTCCACAGGTGGTCCTCAGCTCTTGGACAGTTCCGATAATTAGTTTCACTCTTCTGTCAGAAATCTTGTGAGGAGCACCTGGTCATGGCTGGTTTATGGTGAAATTATGTTCTTTCCACTTCTGGATTATGGCCCCAACAGTGCTCACTGGAACATTCAGACGTTTAGAAATCCTTCTGTAACCAAAGGCATCAGTATGTTTTGCAACAATAAGGTTGCAAAGGTCTTGAGAGATCTCTGCTTTTACCCATCATGAGATGTTTCTTGTGTGACACCTTGGTAATGAGACACCTTTTTATAGGCCATCAGTTAAGACTGAACCAGCTGATATTCATTTGCACTGACAAGGGGCAGGATTGCTTTCTAATTACTGATAGGTTTCACCTGGCATCTTGGCTTTCCATGCCTTGTTGCACCTCCCTTTCAACATGTGTTCAATACTTTTTCCCTGTCATTCCATTTTTTTTTACACATAACTTCATTTCTGACCTTATTTGTTTTGGTTTCTTTGCATGTATGGATTGCATGGGTTGTTACTGACATGTGGTGAAAATGTCATGTCAATAGCATCTTTAGAAATATATTTACCTAGAAAAATGGTGACGTGTTAAATACTTATTTTACTCGCTGTATAAATTTGACTGCCTGAACTAGCTCATACACAGTTATTAATGTTAACCAGATGCTATAGGGAACCTTCAGCAACAAGGCCACAATGCAGGACTTTTATCCACTCTGTTGCAGTCTAGGAGACCCGTGTGCAAACAAAAACTGGACTGAGAGCAGAGCAAGCAGCACCAAAAAAAAAAAAAAAGATTCTATCTAAAGATATCAGTCACCTTGTTAAGACAAGATACAGCTGGATGAATGATGGCCGCCAGATGGGGATGTCTTGTTTCTGCATTGCAAGTGTAGCATAGCAACAGGGGGTATGGGTTCTTGAGAAACCATCTGGATGTCCTGCATCCAGATGCAGATCCCAGGCATAAAAGAGCATGCTAAAAAGGACTGAAAGTCAGTGGGGAAATGGGATTTTTTGTTACTCGCCATAAAATTCCTTTCTCTGAGTTCATTGACGGACATGGCTCTCTTCAAAATCTTGACCATTGTATTATATTGCCACCTACAGGAGTAGGACACTAGGCAGAAAAGAACTCAGCACTGACTATGGGCAATCCTAGCTGGCATAAAACCCCCTCTCAGCCTATAGGCAATCCAGTTAGTCACAAAGCAGTGTCTGAAGTAAAATGTCCAACAGAGGAGTGGGTGCTATGTGTGATGTAGGACACGGACTGGGACGTGGCGGCCATCTTACTGGTTGGAAACGCTGGTCGTTTCCATATGCCTGCTTGCTTATTTACAGCTCTCATGTGAGTGTACGAGCCTTTTATATTTAATAAAATGTTTATTTGGATGCCTGCGGAATGAGCGTTCCCTTCTTTTCATCCCTGTGATTGCTAATGTTGATGCAGGAGTCCCTTCACTGATTTCCTGGTTGAGTGAAGGTGATCTCTTGAGCCCTGATATCCAATCCTGGGAAGTGGATCAGTGCAATCTTGGTGAAGTGGATCTATCTTGTGCAGTAGGACCATTGGTGTAATTTTATTCATCGCTTATATCCCTTTTATTGAGGGTAAAAGTCAGTATTATTGGGTGCTGGTGGCGGCTGTTCTATCCATTATTCCTTGATTCATCTTGTGGTGGACTTTGATTGGATTGTTTTTCAACAGGATATTACTGATAAACTTTATTTTTAATGAGCGCTACACCTTTCTTCTCATTCTCTCTTGTTGTACCCAGCAATATAGTGTTAGCTACTATCCTATTATTATTTAAACGCAATAGAATTGTATGTTTTATTATATACAAAATAGGGAATAGATTTATGGCATTTTTTATTTATTATTTATTTTTTACTAGTTTTTATTATTATTTATTTTTTACTAGTAATGGTGATCTGTGATTTTTATCGGGATTGCGGGGGACAGATCAGGCACTTTTGGGACTATTGACATTTATACAGCGATCAGTGCTAAAAATGGCCACTGATTACTGTATAAATGTCATTGGGAAGGGATTAACACTAGGGGGCGATCAAGGGTTAAATATGTTCCCTCAGTGTGTTCTAACTGTAGATGGATGGGACTACCTGGGGGAGGAGACCAATTTTTGTTCCTAACCATTAGGAACAACTGATTAGTCTCCTCACCCCTGACATAATGGAGATCTGTCTATTTACATTGACAAACCTACGTTCTGTCTCTGTGTGGACGACCGCCAGGCATGCGCATTGGCTCAGTCGTCGCGTGTGCCCCCTAGTGGTCTTAAAGCAGCCGATGTACAGCTACGACGCTCGCCCAGGGGAGCCAACCTGCCTCAGTATAACTGCGGCGGCTGGTCGGTAAGCAGTTAAGATCAGGTGTTTAAGTAGTCTTGCAATATTTGGAAGCAACCTTTTTTTTGTGTATGTGTGCTCTATTCTCTGTGGTTCTATAAAAGACCACTAGTTAGTCACTGCGCAACCCTGAGACACAGGCGCAAGAAGCCAAACACAGGAGACACTAACCTTCCTAGAGGGTCACACCTTAATGGGGAAGGGTGTAGCCTGCCCCTTAATAGCACCCGTATAAACAGGCGTCTGCCAGATCAAACAGATTTAGTGGCAGTGGAGTGCGCCAGGCTTGAAAAGAGAATGTGACCTCCGCAGGATATTGCTGTGGACAGGCGCACACAAAACACTGGGACACATCCAAGAAGTTCATGCAACCCCTTCAGGATGTGACCACCATGGATACAAGCAAAGTTCTCAGTTAGGTGGAAACCCAACACCACTGTCAGAAGAACAGGAGGGGCACCAATGAAAAGCCATCCTATCCAGCAGTAGATCCACCTGCCTCACAGAAGCACCATTTTTAAGTCCCATGGTAGAAACAGGAAACGTACGGGGTATGCTAGACGATGAACCTCTCAAAGAAAAGTGCGAAGCAGGAAGAGCGCAACCAAGGGACGCTGAAAGAAGACAGCGATGGGGGGGAAAAAAAATTGACTCGTAAAGCTATGTTAAAGAAGGGCCACTGAGCAGGGGTGTCGAAGGATACCCAGAGCCCTGCACCAGGCACTCCAAGCCTTCCAGGTACGATGATAGATCCTTCAAGTAACATATTCGCAAGCAACCAACGTTGTGGTAAAAAAAAAACCCTGTTCTGCAAAATTCGGCTTGAAAAAGCCATGCCCTTAAATCCAGACACAGTAACACAGGTTGGGAAACTAAACCCTGGAGCCGATGGACCTCCTGAGGAGGCAACCGCCAGGGGGTGACTAGCTGCACCAGAATGACCGGGATCCCTTCGACCTCTATCCTGTGATCCTGAGCAGCAGGCTAGGCAGCAGCTTGAGAGAAAGAAGGGCGTAAACTAAAAGAAACTGGTCAGACAACGCCACCAGTGCATTCAGTGCATCCGCCAGGGGTTCCGCACATATGCCACAACCGCAGCACCTTTATCGCAATTACTCCATAAAAACTACATCCAGGGGTTCCCAGCGAAAGCAGAGCTGACAAAACATGCCTGGATGCAGGGAACACTCCCCTTGATCCAGCGTCTGACAACTGGGGTAATCCAAATATGAATAAAAACATGTTGCGCTAAATTAAAACATATTATAAATCAACAAAAAGTGAGTCCATGATTCACTAACGTGACATAAAAACGTGAACAGGTATCTTGACTGTTGTATCACCAACTGCCTCCATCTCGTGATTAAACCGCCACCAATAATAAAGATGTGCTCTTACCAGATTACCTATTAAACGGGAGGTCAAAAAGGGCTCTTGTGTTTTCTTTTCAATCAGTTTTTATTGAATTTCATAACATACAGTAAAGATGCAAATTACACATTGTATGCCGTTAAAATAAATTAACTCAGAATAGCACTTAAATAATGTCAACTCAATTATCAATGAAGTGTTACAGAACAAGAATTACTGTTATTAAAATGCTACAAAACGCAATACATTCAATATAGAAATATAAGATCAATATAGTAACATAAGATCAAATAGAAGTATATGTCCTCTAGACACCCCCATGGGGACTACACTGTGTCTAAGAGGAGAACGTTGCCACAATAATAGAACTTATCCAGGAACCTGTGTCCATACTCTAGAACCCAGAGGCAAAAGTGTATATCAATCTGTTAGATATGAGTGTTACAAAAAGTTAGTAAAAGTCGACCATTGTTCCCATGATGCCCACTTGTTTTTTTCCTTGGGTAAGTTACCCTCACTGGATGCCATCATTAATTCATAACTATAATGTAGGTTTACGGTATCTAAGAGGTGAGTGATAGAGGGAGTTGTATCTGACTTCCATAATCTGGTTATAGTTAACCTAGCTGCCAATAGGATATGTGTCGTCACATGACGAAATGAAAAGGGTATGTCTTCAATGGATAAATTCAGGATAGCTAGACCCGGAGACATTGGTATATCTATCTGGGATATATCTTTTAAGAGAAGAAAAACGGGTTTCCAGTATTCCTGTATGAGGGTACATTCCCAAAATATGTGGAATATGCTTTCTATGTTGGAATTACATCTCCAGCACTTATTAGATAATGTGGGATAGAATGGTGCCAAGCGAGAAGGCGTCAAAAATACCATCTAAGGGACAATTTTTGTGTGAGTTACCACAACGCAGAGCTTTTCGTGGATTTGTATACACTTCATGAAGCTTGTTAGGGCTCTTGTGTTTTAAATACTCCAACTCCGTTGTGAAATCCACATATGATAAACAGGGGAGATCACTCCAAGTAGCCAGTAGGGAAATCAATGGATCCTCTATCCAATCGTAGCACCAAGTAGCGTACCCCAATGAGAGATAAAAATGCCAATATAGTGTAAAACCTTTTCCAACAGAATTTATTAAAAAGATAATGCACTTACATGAAAATGGATTAAAACACAGCATGTGCAAGAAACAATGACATCCGTGTACTTTTCCTCTGAGCGCAATGACAGGAAACAACACCTTTGCCCAAGCAGTTTCGTCACTACAAGGACTTCTTCCCGACCCCAAGAAGGTGCATGGCTGGAGTAAGACAGAACATGCCGGCAAGAAGCAGGAAGCCTCCAGCGCCACTGCCACACTTCTCGTGTCACCCTGTTGGTTGACAGAGCATTGCAACTGCATCATCCAATCAGACCCTAACCATAAGCTGCAATAGAAGGTTCAGCCAGGGCTCCAGGAAAAATTAGCATTGATAAAGCATACAAACTTCCTCCAAAATCCAACTGCCTCAGGTAGATTTCAAACTCAGGACTCCTCCCAAGATAAACAGTAAACCTCATGGGAGGCCCTCATCGACCATTCCAGACAAAGCCAGTCAGTCATTCAGGTAGGCTGTCGATTCTTTCCACTTGGACAGGGTGTGCTCCAGCAGAATTCTGTACTGTACTGTTCTGGAACTGTGCATATGAGACAGTTTCAAAAAAATGGACACCATAAAGGACTGAGAGCCTACATGCCAGACCTCAGAGAAAAGCTCTAGTGAGACAAGAATTGTTTAACCACTGTCCAAAGCTTTCAGAGTTTGTCCACCAGAAGAAACAACTTGGCCTGCTCCAAAATGAGAATCAGGCCCAGAGACTCAAGTCTCCTGGGCGGGGCAGACTTCTTGAGGTTCAGGACCCATCCAAGACCTGCAGGGAGCGGATCTTGTTACCCACGCTGTCCCTCAGCGTGACCATGGAGTTCGCTAGCAGGAGCAGGACATCCAAATAACCAGTCACGGCAATCACCCGTTGTCTCAGCAACACTAAAGACTGGAGCCAGCACCTTGGAGAAAACCTGAGATGTCGAAGCAAGCCTGAAGGGAAGCACCACAGATTGATAATATGCGTCCACAACCGCGAGCGTAGGAACCGCTGATGTCCCTTGCACATGGAAAATTAGCAGACATGCATCCTTGATGTCTACAGATGCTAGAATAAAAATCCAGATGAAGGGAAACCACAACTGAACCAATGGGTTGCAGCTGGATCCTCCGGACCAGCACACGGCAATGTAGTGCCTACTGGTCCAGGGTCAGAGGAGTCCTGTCCTTTTTTGGGACAGTAAACAGAGTTGAGTAAAAACCTTAGAACTGTCATCTCAGGTACAAAAAGGACAAGCACCCCCTGGCCTGCACTGCACCGCACAGGGCCCGAAGGGCAATAGTGGGAGATAAAATGTGGAGGGAAAGAATGGCTCTGCTGAAAAAGGGAGGTCCACAGACCCGAGACCAGCAAGATGGACCCCCCCCCCCCCCAATCCAGGAAACGGATAGGGTAATCTACACACCGAGATGGACTCATGAAGGGCTTGGAGCCCTGGCAGAGGAGCCAAAAGGCATGAAGGTACACCAGGGCACATTTCAAAGCCTGGGCAGCAGCCCAGCATTCGATCTGAAGCACCACCACAGGGATGGAGAACTTGAAAGGAGAGGAGCAGCAGCTAAGGATGCATCACATACATACTTCAGGCCCCGGGACCAACTGGTCAGCCAGACATACACCAAATCCACATATCTGGGGAGGTGCCCCCAGGAGCAGCCTGTACTGTGCAGGGCTACTGCAGCACTCGGGATGGGGGGCGCAGGGAGATAATTTAAATCCATTTACAGGGAGCCTGTTTTCCCCCGTAGGCGCTGCGAACAGCAGCAGTCCAGCCACAGGCAGACCGCCGGCATGCAATGGATGGAGGGGGGGTCTCGCCCCATGTCTCAGACCTGCCATTGAAGGGGGCGGGAGGTGAATGCCCTAAGGCAAAATGACACACCTGCTCCTACAGGGTCCATTGGGGAAAGCCGCCGCTCAGACTGGCCTGTGGTTAGGGTGACTGCTCACAATCAAAATGGCGTCGGCTGCACTGCCTTGTCCCAAAGACCGCAAAAGCCACAGCCTAAATTAGTGGGGAGCCCAACCGCATGGTGGGCGGGAAGGCCCCAAAACACAAGTCTCAGCGGGAAGCCAGAGCATCCCCCACCCCTCCCTGCCAGCAATCAGTCCAAGCAGGGATCAATACCTGCCCCACATGAGCCACAGCCTTGGTCCATAAAACAGCCCAGGAAAAATGCAGACTATGACCTCCAAGAACACCATCCCTACAGTCAAGCACAGGGCCGTCTTAATGAGAGGGCACACCTGGGTGCTGCATGGGGGCCACTGCACTTTCCCCAAAGAAGCTGCTCCTTGAGCCCATGCTGACCGGAAATTGGGGGCCCCATGATGGCACTGAGAGTGATGGCGGCAGGCTGGCAGCGGTGCGCCGTGCTGTGGAGATCGATACCCATTTCACAGCCAGCAAGGAGGGGCAGGGCCAGAGCACCAGTGATGCTCTGACCCCGCCCCATGCAGCTTGAATGGTAAGGACTCGGAGACCGCAGGGTAGGAGCTGCTGAGTCGGCAGCACTGAGAGCCCATCTGCAGAAGTGGGATTGTGGCTGGTGTCATGGTGAGCCCAGCTGTCCAGCACTGTTTGCACCGAAGGGCTTGGAATGCCCGGAGAGATGCTCCCTCCTCCACCCTCCTTCTGCCTGCATGACTTGATTGGTATAGGCGAGTCCTTGTCACAGTTCTGGGAGGTGGGCACATAGCCATGCACTGCATCTCTACTGGAAAAGGGGGTACTACATGGATGGAATAATGGCGCTTGGGGTATCTTGGGTGGCTATAATGCTAGAGGTTATCAGGGATGTAGAGGCCACAGTGTAGGGGGTACACAGGATGTAGTGGGGTCACAATACAAGGGTTATCTTATGGTAACAGTGCTGGAGGAGATATGTGGGGTGCAGAGAGGGATCAGAAGCTCCACTTGTCTGCCTCCTACCTACTTGATGTCCATTTACCTGTGCTGTCTCCATTGTAGGGGCCCCAGAGCATTACTTTGCCCAGGGGCCAATGATGCTATTAAAAGCAGAGTTCCACCCAAAAGTGGAACTTCCGCTCGTTTGTCTCTCCCCCCCCCCCCCGGTGCCACAATTCGCACCTTTCTGGGGGGACAGGGTACCTGATACAGGTATCCTGTTCCAACTTCCTGGAGTCTGCATCGCGGCCCATGACGTCACCATGGGGCTCCCTCCTCCCCCTTTGGCCATGCCAGTAGAAGAGAGGAGCTGGCCTTGCGCAGTAGGATTCCCGGTGTGAAGCCATCGCTCCAGGACAAGTGTCCCATTATTAAAAGCCAGCAGCTGCAGTATGTGTGGCTGCTGGCTTTTAATTTTTTTTTTTTTTTTTGGGCCTACCTCCGTTATAAGACGGCCTTGGTCAAGCATAGAGGTGGAAACATTATGCTTTGGGGTTCTCTGATTAAAAAAAAAAAAAAAAAAAAAAAAGGTACAGGCTACATTGAGGGGCCCATGCATTGTAAAATCTTGGATGAGAACTTTTCCTCAGCCAGAACACTGAAGATGGGTCGTGGATGGGTGTTCCAGCATGACAATGACCCAAAACATACAGCAAAAGCAAAAGAGCGGCTCAAGAAGCACATTAAGGTCATGAAGTGGCCTAGCCATTCTCCAGACCTTAAGCCTATAGAAAATTTATGGAGGGAGCTGAAACTTCCAGTTGCCAAGCGACAGCCAAGAAACCTTGGATTTGGAAAAGATTTTTTTTTTTTTTTTACAGAATGTTATGCCTGCGTTTATCTATTAGGTTCTTGTGGTAAAACCAAGGAAGACTAGACTTCTGAAGTGTATTAATGCTTTACTAAACAGGGAAAAATCTGCACATACAAACTGTAGGATGAACAATACAATACAACTTATAGCTTCACATATAAGCATGTATAATATGTACACATTAAGTAAACTAAACAATTACTCAACTTAGGGGTCAAGATGTCCTCCATGGTCCTTTGCTCAGTCCAACTCACAAAAGCGTCTCCAACGTTCTCCAGTTCCTGGAAGCCATGTGTTTTCTCTTTGTCCTCCAAACACCAACTGTTCCTCTCTCCCAAAACACATGTCTCTTTCAAACCCTCTCCATGCCTCCCCCACCCACTTCCTGTAAACACCAACTTCCTCTGCTCATCTTCTATCTGGTTTATTTACATATCAATGGAGGTGGAAGAGGCCTTTGTAGACATATGCTGTTACTAAATCTAAAACTCTATATTATTGCAATAAAGTCACTATACAAATGCCCATAGCAACACACAGAAGGAGTGGACCAAAATCCCTCCTGAGATGTGTGCAAACCTGGTCACCAACTACAAGCAAAATCTTACCTCTGTGCTTGCCAACAAGGGCTTCTCCACCAAGTACCAAGTCATATTTTGCTTGGGGATGAAATACTTCTTAATTTTACTCACTGAACTGCAACTCCATTTATAACATGTGTTTTTGGTTCATGTTCTGTCACTATCATTTAAAATACACCTATGATAAAAATGATACGGAGTTCTGGACACAGTCTGAATGATGGCTGCCCTCCTTTTTAACCCTAAATACCACTTTCTTTTCCAGCCACCCAGGATATGGATACATCACTATCCAACTATTACAATCACAAACTACACCCCTAAGGATTACTCAATTTGGAGCACCAGATAAAACACTGACTATACTGATAAAAATTAGACCCTTCATTTCTTTGTAAGTGGGCAAAGTTACAAAATCTGAAAGGGGATCAAATAATTTCCCCCACTGTATGTAGGAAAAAAAAAAAGGAACAACATTTTTTGACATTACAGGCATTTGCACAAGAACATGTTTAGTTTAAAGATTATTATTTTTTTTGTTTTAAATCTCTTCGCTGTTAAATGAATAAGACAAAAACACAAGCCTGATAACATGGATTATTTATTTTGCTTTTGAATTGTTACATGGTTTTTGATTATCCTGTGTAGGGTGAAACTAGAACGGTTGAAAATACATACACAAATTTGAGTACATCAATAACCACTTTATTTTCATTTTTGAGCTAGACTAAATTTTCACAACCACGTGTGCGCTAGGTAATCAAACCAACACAGAAGCAAACTTTTAGGCAGAATACTGGTCAGTAAAAACAAAAGCAAAAAAAAGAAAAAAAGAAAAAAATATATATATATTTATAAAGAGCTACCAGATATACAGACAGGCTCAGTTCCACATTCACTACTGCATTTATAAAGCGCAAGTATTAACGTTTTGTTCGGAGATTTCAAGATCAGTGCATGGATTTTTGCTTTCAAGCGGACGAACAGACATCAAGAAAAAAGATACTCGAGTGGAATGTAAAAAAAAATAAAAAAAGTTGGAAAAATGCTGTGAATGCCTGAACAGTGACTAACTGAATACAGTACTATGTGCATTAATACAGTTTACCAGTTAAATATATTGTTTTACAGAAAAAAGTATCTTGAATGTGTGCTCATAACTTATGTTGTAAAGTAAGGAGAGGAAAACAACTGACGGTGCACCAACAAAGAAAGGTTTGGAAATGCTCACATCCATGGGTAAATGTATAAAATGAGCCTGAACTTGCCTAAAAACAGTCTCAGAAAATATACTTCTGAAGTGCAGCATCTTGCGTTAGTCTTTAAACCAACCATTCTCAAGCAGGGTTCCCCCAGAGGTTGCCAAGAGTTCCTTGAGCTGTGACTGGTTGACCTTCCATTTGATAGTGCCTGTATAGTTTCAGTACCAACAACACTCGGCAAAGCCAGCAGAATGACACCAATTAGCTGTAAGCGTTGCAATATTACTACTGACCACCACTGTAAGGGGCCATTGTCTCTCGATAAATTGGTTTTAGTAAGAGTTCCTTTGAGGCCTGGAAATTCAGGGGTTCCGCTTGACTAAAAAGTTTGAGAACAGCTACTTTAAACTGACCTCCGAGTGAAATGTAAACAAAACAAGTCATGGAGATAGATATAGGAACTGCCAACTTCCTTCTAAAATAACAGTTCCTGGCTGGAGCAACCACAACAACTAAAGTTTGTATATTAGCCGTATTTTTATCTTGGGCATGTTTTAGGCCAAGTCAAGTTTAATTAAAAATGGACTTCTGCCCCTTGTATGAGACAAGGATAATGATTCACTTGAAGCAAATTGGGCCCATGTTCACACAAAAAGTACCCTTTTCCAAGTAAAATTGATCACATGCACAGCCCTGGCATTGAAGAATGGTCACATGTATAGGAAATTGCCAATTTCGTCATAGACGGGTGTTACTGAGCAAGTAACCCCTCGTTGGCGCTAGGGAATCTTTCCAAGTAAACTACTGCAAAACAAAGTATGTCCAGATAGATCTCTGGTGTCTTCGGGACCATTAGGCTGGTTTCACACAGGTTTTATACGTAGTCCGCATCCACCTGCTCAGCAGGGGAAGAAGAAGAAGAAGAAGAAGAAGAAGAAGAAGAAGAAGAAGAAGAAGAAGAAGAAGAAGAAGAAGAAGAAGAAGAAGAAGAAGAAGAAGAAGAAGAAGAAGAAGAAGAAGAAGAAGAAGAAGAAGAAGAAGAAGAAGAAGAAGAAGAAGAAGAAGAAGAAGAAGAAGAAGAAGAAGAAGAAGAAGAAGAAGTCTGTTTGCAATCAACTGTCATCCAATCCGCTGTTTAAGGCAGACCGGGTCGGATCAAAGGCCGGCGGGTGTCAGCTGACTTCCACCGCGCAATGGATGGTCTAATCAGGTCCGCCTGAAAAACTGACAGGCAGACCTGATCGGACAGCCTGTGTGAAACCAGCCTTAGGCTCCATTCACACTTGTACAACTCCAAAGTCGTGACGCAACTTTGGATGGGTGCGACTCGGATGTGACTTGTTGTCTATCTACAAAATCTTACCCACTGTATGCAAAACATAAAAGTTGCATGAAAGGCATACCTTAGAGCGTTAACATTGAAGTCTATGGCCTGCAAATTGCATGAACGTCGGACCAAAGTAGTGCATGAAGTCGCTACGATTTTAAGTTGCACATAGATGAATGGTTATCACTGGAAAAAACATGGTGCACGGCTTGTCATGAGACTTTGATTTACAGAGTCATATGACAAGTCTCACAAGTATGAATGGGGTTTTAATGTGTTTACATGACTTTTAAAGTGACCACCAGTCAATAGAGCCTCCAACTACACTCCTTGTCTCTGGATCCTGAGCTGTATAAAAATGTGAGAGAAGTGATCTTAAGCATAGTGAAACTGAACAGGTACTTCACTGGCCCACAACTGGGAGAACTGTCTCTTCTAGGGCCAATTCATTTAAGATTTAATTCACCCCTGAAAGCAAATTTGTGTTACCCAGTCATACTGCAGCATGTGCAGTTTTGCATTTAGCACTACCCCGAGTAGGTATAAACGTGAAGCCATTTTGGTGTGTTGCTCATAACAAAAAAAAGTGCCTTAGATAGATTGCCCTACATAGATCTTCCCAAAATGCAAAAGGTCACGGTCACATTTGATTTGAGGTTTATCGGCATAAAACTATAAAGCCTAACAAAATAAAGACTGGTAAAACATCCATGTGAGGGAAGCAGAACAGCGTGTGATGGCTGTAAGTTAAAATATATATATATGTAAACAGTTAAAATTATGTGGGTAAACCAAGCAATACATAGCAAAATTTCAAAGTTTACTCCACAAACAGGATACTTGCATGATTACCTTGCAGCATCGTTCTATTAAAGTCACCCTATTATTGACACGTACTTTACAGTATGTATTCGCGCCCCTGATACATTTAGTAAAACTTGTATTTTCATCTACCTTACACATAGAGACTAAGCCAATTAGAAGGCAAAAGGTAAAGCAGTGTACCATAATCTAATTCAATGCAACAAAAAAAAAAAATTACATAATCAGCTTAATTTACATGCCCATTCTAAGCTGCTGAAAATGGATTCCAATTGGATGCTAGTGATTAGTACATACCATTGATCTCTGCATTATGACATTAAAAGGCACCCACCCTTTTTTTAAAATGATGTGGTCCCA